>CM046542.1:1772500-2270000 GCA_024713555.1 Spirodela polyrhiza
CGCAAATAGAATGTTAAGCTTGGGCGAATAAACATGGATTATTTCTCCATTTTCGTACCTTCTACGCGACTCTTTTAGATGTGTTGGAGAATTGGGTGATGGACTTCCTATCTTTAGGACATAGACATTGGATATTCTTCCTTGGATCGCTGACTAGTTGGTTCTCGGAGATGACTGAGTAATTTCGACTTTCATAGTTTTCCTCTGAATGGGCTTGAGGGGAAGTTTAAATTTTTTTAATATTTTAGTTTGCTTGTCACATTGAAGGACTAGTCATTGGTGTGGTCGTTTATTCCTGTACAAGCGTTTGACCCTCAAGAACCAGTCATTTTAAGAATTTCATTGAGAAACTGAAACTTTCCAGAGAAGATCAAACGATAGAAGATTAAGATACATATTACTTTCCAGAGACCAGAGCTGCGTGATCTTTGCAAAAGCAAAAGACAATTAGTGTATAGCTTCGTACTTTCTTCCATCAGTTAAGCAAAAGAGTTGCTATGATTAGAATTTCAGAACTGCAAGATTTTGTTAGGGGAGTACTTGATAAGGTAGAAACTTAGACATAGGTATGGTTTTCATCTTTCATTTCCCACATCTTCAATACTTGGAATTGTCGTTATGTTATCATTGATGTTGTGGCTTTTCACTATGTTATCTGTGGCATTTATAATGTATGAATGTATGCAATGGGTATAGAGCTTATTATCATCTGATTTTTATTGAGATTCTGGGTGTTTTAACGTTGTATTTTCTCATTACCTCTTCCCGAAAATAGTTTTAATTTGAATTACTTCCATGTAAGTGTTTTAGAGAGAATTTGGGTCCGTTTTTGTAAAACCAAAGATATGATGTGCTCTTGGTTTTTGTTACTTTCTCTATTGTTGTTGATTTGTTTCTTATCTAAAGTTGTGTAACATGTATGTTTCAAATCCTAAAGATGGTTTTGCGTAGCTATTTTGTGGCATAATGTCCATCTTTCTAACGGGTTACTAGTCCTGCCCCCCCCTCTCTGATCCTCTTGTGTTCTTGATTCACTTGTCCTTGTGCTCTTGATTACCTGGCCTATATTTTCCATTGGTTGTCTATCTCCTGCATTGTGTTCTTGCTACTCAGGTTTTGTGGTGTTCCATGGTACTTTGAGTTGATCATAGAGTGTCCCTGAAGTTTTGTACATAAATTCTTGCTATCGTTGTTTCGGTTCTCATCGTTATTCTGTGGTATTGGTTTTTCATTCTGGTTTGTTTGAAAGATGAGCAACGAGCGATTTCTACCTATTTATGGGAATATTTATTATTTTAATTCGCAGGACAATTCGTACGAGAGATTCCTCAAGGGTGCAGCTATCACAAAGATTTTCTGGAAAAGGTGTATCATTTAATCTAGAAGATGTATTCTTTAATGCTCAAACAGTTTTACTTATTTCTAAAATAAATGTTATTGCCTCTTTCGTTCTGAAGTCTAATTGACTTTAATGCGATTTTTGGCTGATGCTTTGATTCATAATGTATGTTTTGTGTCTTATTTTCAGATACTTTGCCAAGGATCGTTGACATTCCACTCTCACTGCAGTCATGCCCTTCTGCTACTATACTTGTTTGTACATTTCTCACCTAGTGTTGCTCTTTCTTATTTTGCCATTTCTTCATCTATATGTTGTACTTGAATTTTCACAATGAAATTCGTGTTGTGCTAAGATCAATGAAGAAATTTATAAACTATTTCATATTGTTTCTAGGTTGCAAGTGCTGGACATGATAGAGATCATATTGCTGCAATAACGCTTTTAAATGCTGTTAAATCAGAGGGCGGTTTAGCTATTGCTGTTCTTCTCAGACCATTCAGCTTTGAAGGGCAAAGGCGCCAGCTAGAGGTTGTGCTGACCTATAAAACAATACTTGTATATTCTTTAGCTGCGGGCTTATCTCGGCAAATACTATGTCCTGAATGGTGACACGATAGAAAACCATTTAAATCACTTGGTGACGAGATGCATGTACAATGTTTGCGCGATTGCCATTTCCTGAAAATAATGTTTCCTTTACTTGTATTGCCTAAGATTATGTCTGAATAATGTTTGCTGGATTCGCCTTGTATTCTCTTGTTATTTATTAATGTTAACTTAATGATAGGTTGACGATTTGTTAAGGAAGCTTCAGGACTGCTCAATATTCTACAGTGGTAGGTGCTTCAACTACAATTTCACTTGACTTCCCTTTATGTGTAGTTTCTTGTTTGGTATCGTAAATACCTTGCCTTTAAATTCCAACATTCTCTCTGATTATTTAGAGGATTTTTCGGTTCTCCTTAATAATGCATTAAGTACAATGCCCTGGAATTCTGGAATGTACTATTTCACCGCCCCAAAAAATTATTAACAAGTATGTAAATCGTAAAGCAGTGGTGTTTTGTGCTATACTTCCTAACGTAAAAAGGTTTAAAGATAATGGAGGAAAGCTCCGCTACCTAGATTATCTCCTGGTGGTGTCCTATAAGTTGATATTATTTTCTCCTTTATTGGTCTTATTGAGTGTATGTTTGTGTGTGTGTGGGCATTAGTTTGTTCTGCCTACACAAAAATATGGAGCGTACCAAGTGAACCACATTTTACATGCCTGAAATCTAGATATGAGACGGCCTCTTTCTATATATTGGAGAGAAATGAACAACTGTATCGAGATACAACCTTCAGATCCCATATCACCAGATCTGAGGGGATAGGATGAGAACAAAAGAAAAGAACATGTAGAGGAGGATGAAGACAATTCTCATGTGTACCCTGCCGAATGCAGCCCCAGGCCTCGCGTGGACAATCACCAGGTCCTCCCCCTTCCTCCCGTGCCAGAGGGTTTTATTATATAGTAACTGATCCAGGTGAGAAGTGAAGTTACCGCCCTGGATCGATTATGTGGTTGTTGCAGTATCTATCGACGTACTAGTCTTCAGACTAGTACCCTGAGTTGTCCCCTTTCTCTTTCTTTTTATGTAAGTAAGGTGACTGTATCAATATCATTGAGGGCTGCTCGATATGAAATTTTACTTTTCACCTTGGAGGAAGTATAGTATCAGAAAAGTTAATGGCCAGGGGTACAAAACTGTATGAAAATGAAGAGATGCTAGGCCCGTGAACTAGAAAAATATGAGACTAAACTGTGCTCACGACACTTTTTAGAGTTCTCTTCTTTGGGATTAAGGACTCACCAGTGCATTTAGTTATTAATTTTTCCCAAATGGTCAAAATATCCCACCACTAATATTCTTTTTTTTAATTGGATCCGTGTGTTTATGCATATTCTTTTTCTGTTGACATGCTTGTGTACTTTATAGTTTATTATCAGGAAGTGTCCTATTTTAGCTAACGGTCTTTTCCTTCCATTTTTGAGAAGTGGTGGCGACGGATTCTTTGCTTAAAACGGAAATGGAAACCCTTGATGAAGCTTTAAAATGTTCAAACAATGTTGTGCTATTGACTATTAGTACAATCTCTGCTCTAACTTCAGTAAGTCTGCTTCCTTTTACTTTATCAGTTCCCGTGTTAACTATTCTGAGTTTTAGGCGTTATTTTGGCATCATCTAGGAATTAAATCAAAAACTCCTTGCTGCACCAAATGAACAAATTATGGAACTCAAAGCTTCAGAGGTTGTGAAGGTGTGTTCTCGTAACTTTCATACCAATACCCTTGTATTTTTTGTTACTGTTAATATTTCCTCTGTTAGTGTGAAGGTCACGTGTCTGGTATATTGTCAATCATGGTGTCCTTATAACTGTGCGATAGTTTTTCGGGTGAATTTTTAACTAATAGAATAATTTATAATTTTTTGATATTTTTTAATGTTATCACTTTATGACTTCTGCTCTTGCCTGAGTATGTGTGAGCTATTTCACATACATTCTAAATATTCTTTCGCATCCACAGGTTTTAAAATCATATGGAGAAATGAAAGTTGGATTTGGTACTGGATACAACATCAAATCATCAATTACACAGGCCGCTCTCCGTTGCCCATTCCTCGCTGGGGGTCTGAAGGTTGTTTTTATTCTTATGACATGCAATTTTCATTCGTTGTCACCCTTTCATTTTCATTCTTATGACATGGCATCTTCTGCATATGTTTGATGAAACTTTGGCACTCGTCTTGCTTTCATGCTGGGCCTCTGTCATAATGCGAGAAAATGGTCGATTTACATGGTAATGCTTCAGGTTTTCCTGAGTGCTGGGGATCAAAAACATAGTTAACCACAAGCTGAGTAAGATCATCTATGTAGTTTCATGGCAGAGCTGCAAGAGTCATAAAAAGGATACAATTATTTTGAGACAAGCTGCGCGTTTACTTTTCATTTCAGCTTTTCATAAGCAGAAAGATCAAAGTCAGTAAGGCATGAGTCATTTTCTGACTCTTTAAAGTTTGTATTAGAAAACTGATTAGAATCTTGTTACTAAATTGAAGTAACTTAGTGACATAAGGTCCGTAACCTGCACATATAACTGAATCATGGTCTTCATCAAGTAACTGTTGCATTTTCCCATTGTAAAAGTTAATGACCAATACTTGGTTCATCTTTGGTGTTGCAGCCTCTTCCTAATTGTTTCATCTTTGATTAACAGGATATAAATGGAACAGTTATCCTCACCCTCTCTTGGGCATGTGAGATTAAAAGAAGTGAAGTTTCTGCTGTTGTTCTTGCTTTCCGTCGAATTACAGGATTCCAAGGGGAAATCATATTTTCTGGAATCCATGAGCCTTCTTTGGAATCCAATTTAGTGATAACCACCCTCTTCGTTCTTGGGTAAGTGTTTATGTCTGGCACAAGATATCTGCGATTGATCAAGTTCAATTTCGGCAGCTCCATGTTATCTTTTGTTCATGGACTTGAATACTTCATTATGCCATGATGCCCAAGTTCCAATGGTTCAGGAATTTGTGTTGTTGAGATGTGTATCAAGTGATTCTTTCCTTCAGCAATACGAATGCTGCATTTTTCAGATGATTCATTTTACTCGCAGAACTCATGTTATCTCCTGCTGGAGTCTCAAATTTAGTTTTAGAATTTGGTATTATTGTGTCTTGACTGTAGAAATCGTAATAACATTTCATTGATGAATAATTATAGATGTTGCTGACACCACATTGTGGATATCGTTTGATTTCTCACCAGGTGCAATGAGGCTGCCTTTTCTCCAAAAAGGAGCTTTCTGTCTGGCCTTGCTTTCCATTTCCCCTTTTTGTCTTCTCTTTTACCCAAAGATCATTTGGGTCAAAGTATTGATCCTTCAGTTCGCACTCTTAGTAACCCATCAGATTATGCCTTATTGGCATCCAGTGACTCCGAGAAGAGAAATGGTAGTGCTGGAGATCGTGATATTCTCCAGGAAGAACCAGAGACCGAATCTTCTGTGAAGTAAGATCATCTATGCTTTGATGTTGTTGAATTGTGCCTCTTGCATTTTTTTTTCAGTGTTCTGGTATATCCGCTTGGCTAGTTTAGAGAATTGTATGTAAATCTTTCACAATTTCGCAGAACATCTGGCGCTAGAAATAAAACCAATGGCAGTGGTCTGCTGGACGTCAACATCAATTCAGCTTCCACGGTTTACACTGAAATTGATGAAGGTATTTCTTAAGAATTGCCCATACTGGTTATTATAGAAATAAATGCTGATTTTAGAAATGGGGCTGGACAATCTACTCAGTCTCAAATGGTTTTTTTCTGGGATGGCCCCATAACTCTAACACTATCTATCAGAGCCATTAGTTGCTCTTTGGCTGGGCATACCCTAGTTATGCAGTGCACTTGACAAAGCCAAAGATCATCCTGCACAAAAGAGGATCTATTAAGAACTCTCCTTAATTAGTTATAATAAGAAGAAACATTAGATTAATTATAAGAACAGGCCTACTTCACCGATAGCCGACCTGTTTTGAGTTGAATGACTCAATAACTCCTAAGAGCATTAGTTGTTGGGAGGACGCAAAGTGGCTGTTGCCTCTTTTTCTTTATCACTTTGCCGTAAACCATCATCTTTGACATTCTTCTCTTGTTTGCTGCCCCCCATTGCTCCGTGAAGACGAATCTGACCGAGATGAAGAGCAGCTTAGCAACTCTGACGTCGGTCCTGGGTTCAACATGGCACAGCTCTGGGCTAAGGAGCGAGCAGCATTATCTGAAAGAGTCCCCAGTAACAGTAATTCAAAGGCCTTCTCACTTCCGGTTGGGATAAGATCCTCTGGGAAGGCCTCTGTTGTTTCCCAATCCTTTGACAACATGGGCGCTGAAACGCTGGATGAAATAGGCAGGGAGTCCACGAGTAAGCAGGAGCCAACTCTCTCGTGATCATTTAACCACATGCTCCCCTGGTAGCGTTTGACATCCATACCTCCGTGTTGGCAGCTCTCCTGAAAGGGAAAGGCTTGGAGATACCCAGAAAGCGAGGAGCACTCACTGCTCGTGCGGAATCAATGCTGGTGATTACCGATACCCTGAGTCCACTTGAATCAATGATCCTTTGACTGTTATTTTCTCTTCTGCTAGATTGCTAGATCTTTGTATTGATGCTGTTCTAGTTGTGCGAGCTTAGTGCTATTATTAAACAAACTGATTGCTGCTGTTCCTATCATACGTTTTATTTTATGTTCCCATCCATATAAAGCTAGCGGGCGTTGTGTCGCTGAACTGGGGTTCATGGATCTTTGCTTTCTACTATTCTTTTTTTGATGATGATGATGATGATGATGTAGAAAACCTCCCCACACCCATGGTTTATCATCTGATGCCGCTGCCAAGCATGCTGGCGTTGAATCTTGCAAAGTTTCAGAGCTACGCATCTTCTCTGCGGGGTCTCATTCACTTGGGTCGGTCTGAATTTTGAGGGTTCTTGATTCGTCGGTGTTTTCCTGCAGGAGACTGAACGCGAATCGGACAGAACCTGGACACCTGTGATCCAGATGCAGTACAGAGGTGGAACTTACAGAGGGCGCCGCCAAGGTGGTCTCCCAGAAGGAAAGGTATCAGTGGAACCCATCAAAAGAAATTTCCAACCACCCGTGACCACCCTTGTAGCTATCCATACAAACCATGTATTTATGCATATAAAGATAAATATTTATAGATAGATAGATAGATAGATAGATAGATAGATAGATAGATAGCGAGAGAGAGAGAGAGAGAGGTGTCTCTAGTTCATGGATGAGCCAGGCACGAGGACCCCTACCTACCCGTTTGATCTAACTCAAGCTTCACGTAGCTTTTTTGTGTGCTGCTAATCCAATTTTCCCATGATTACAATAGAGACATCGCTTGCCAAAATTCTTTTGAATGGGATGCGACGATCTCATCTGTGGGCCTCATCATTTATTTTATTTATTTATTTATTTATTTATTTATTTATTTATTTATTTATTTATTTATTTATTTATTTATTTATTTATTTATTTATCCAGTTATTGTTCTGTTTTTCCCGCAGGGTCGCCTAACCTTCGGAGACGGCAGCTTCTACGACGGCATGTGGAGGTCTGGGAGGAGATGCGGTCCGGGCACATTCTGCTACAGCAATGGCGACGTTTTCCAAGGAGCGTGGAGGGATGACCTCATGCACGGCAAGGTACCTTCTTCCCTCCTCCTCAGCTTCCTCCCTCCCAAGCCGGGCGTTGACCCTCTCCCCTTCCCCCACGCCGTCCTCTTCCTCTCCCAGGGCTGGTTCTATTTCCACTCCGGGGACCGCTGGTTCGCCAACTTTTGGAAAGGCAAGGCCAACGGCGAGGGCCGATTCTACTCCAAGTCCGGCAGCGTGTTCTTCGGCCGCTTCCGGGACGGCTGGCGCCACGGCCGCTGCCTCTTCATCGACCGCCATGGACTCCGGTATCACACCAAGAACACGCCTTTGAGTAATATTTATTTCACACATATATCCACATATATACGTATATTTCATGTGAGATTTCCCCTGATTTTTTGTATTTTTTTACTTTTTTTGCCGGTAGATGGGCCGAGACGTGGGAGGATGGTGTTCTCGCGGAAAGGGCCAGGGCGGAGTGACGAGGTTGGTGCGGCCCCATTCCATGGCCGAGGAAAAGTCGCCGGCGGGGACCGGAGAACGGCGAGGCCACCCCCTGGATGATCCGCCAAGTGGCGTACCTCGTCACATGGACGTGCACGGGAGGCGGGGGGGGGCGCGCCCGGAAGGTGGAGAACGGCAGATGGGGCCTGTCTGCGGCTCCCCTGATGACGGCATGCCGCAACCAAACTTAGCGTTATAAAAAATCTACTCTGGCAAGATAAGCAACCCGCACTTTCTTAAAAAAGGTATGAGAAATGGACTCAGCCGGTGACTTTTAGGTAGGAGCTGGCTGACCGTGGTCCATGAAGGCGGGAGAATAAGATGATGACGTCATAGGATAGGGTGGCCCACGGCGCAGGGGTCTTGAAGTGATGAAGATTTGTCCAAGATCTGCAAGAGCTTCCGGACGGAGTGACCTAGCTACCTCCGGAATGATCGGCAAGTGGCAAGAAGGGCCGCCTGCACGCGCCGCCAATGGGGAACTGCGCCGGGTGAAGTGGGGCCCGGGAAGAGGACGGACATCCCGGATTCGGGTCAGTTTCATTGCGTCTCTTTCATAGTTCGACAGGTGTCTGAGGAACTAACTTCGAATAATCCTTTTTTTTGGGAAGTTTCAGAGCTCAAGAATGCATGTTCCTGCATTTTGTTTTACACTTTTTATATTTTTTAAATCCATGGGGCGGCAATGGCACACGTCCGAAGCTCTCTCTCTCTCTCTCTCTCTCTCTCTCTCTCTCTCTCTCTCTCTCTCCGTGAACATCCGCCGTTCCTGTGCATGGCACGTCTGAAACTGGGGGTTTCAATGCGTCGTGGTCTGTATAGGAAGCCACCAGGGTTTCAGATGACAGGAACAGCGGACTCGGCGGTGAGAGATCGCGAGAGAGATCGTCGTCATGAAGGGTTCTCGTTGCGCCTTTTCCGGTGAGGAACAGATGGAAAAACACAAGGAAGTAAGCAACCAACGCCAAACTGCTGCGGACATGGCGGAAATGGGGAGGGGGGGGGCGGCGGCGGCGGCGGCGGCGGTGGCGGAGGGGCTCATCAACAGTCCTCCATGTCCACCACCTTCTTCCACGCGGGGCGGCTGGAGACGTCGTCCCACCAGGCCCTGAGGTGCTTCCTCCCAGCGAGGAGGCAGCTCAGACCTGCGTCCTCCAACAGGCGGCGGGTGCCGGGGATGTGGCTCAGATCTGCCATGGTGAACTCCTCTCCGGCAAGGTACTTGCTCCTGGACAGGCGGTGCTCGTAGATGTCCAGCACCTTGTCGAGCTTCTGCAACGCCACCTGCGCAGCGGCGCCGTCGGCCGCCACGCCCAGCCGCGGGAGGATGACGAGGTTGAAGACGACCTGGAAAACCAGCGGGTCGAAGCTCATGGCCTCCACGTCCGTCCACTGGTCCACGAAGGCGCGCTCCTCCAGCGTCTTCCCGAGCAGCGCCGCCCCTCTCGCGGCGTGCTTCGCCGCGTAGTACCTCGCTATGGCCCTCGACTCTGCAATATCACCGTTCGTTTCCGCCATGAACAGAGCTCAAAACCACCCACCTGCCGACTCACTCACTCACTCACTTACCGTAGAGCTTGAGGTCACCGTCTTCGACGTAAGGGACCTTCCCGAAGGGCTGAAAGAGGGTTCAAGCATTCGTCAGTACCGGCGCCGGCGCCGAAGAAGAAGGCCTGGGGCTGCCTCACTCACCTGTTTGACGAGGTACTCGGGGCTTTTGTGCTCCATGGTGTCCAAGTCGACATGGACGAGCTCAAACTCCACGCCCTTCTCGACCAGGCAGAACATCACCCTCTGCACGCACACCGAGCGGCTGTTCCCGTAGACCTTCACCACCATCCTGTCCGTCGCCGCCGGCGAGCTCTCTCTCTCTCTCTCTCTCTCGTCTTCCTCTTCTTCGTCTGCTTCCTCTTCTTCCCCCGTCAGTGTGGGACTTCGGCGACCTGTGTGGCCGAACGATCCTCTTCATGCCACTTATAGCAGAGCCTGAGGTCGCTGAGCGCACGCCTTCCCACCCTGCTCGCACCTACCGGTGGCGCTCTGTGGAACCGAAGTTAGAATGAACGGTGGGCGGCGGCCGCCGCCAGGCCCACCGGCGGCGGCCCTCGTCGTATCGGCAGCTGCCCGTCAAATTTCGCCGCCGGAGCTGACGGAACGGTACGCAAGTGCACCTGTCGGAGGATCATAGGCAGTAGAAGATATGAGCGTCCCGGACCTATCGAACTGGTGCAGGTGATGCAGTTTTCCTAGTCTTCAGTACGTGCTACTTTGTAGGTGGAGTTAATACGAAACTGATAAATCGATGTTTACGCCACGTCACTCCGCCGCATTTATCATTATTCAATTGGCATGGCAGGCCATGTCGTCCGAGAGCGATTCCAGCAGTACCCATCAATCACCATAGTCGAGAGGACAGAAGATTATGGGGGGGATTATCAGAATAAATGAGCGTTCTTTTAAAAGGATAAAAAATGGGGCTTCTTCCAAAAAAATGTGAAGAAAATTGGGTAAATGTGATGAGACGTGAAATTTAGAGAGAGAGAGAGAGAGAGAGAGATTATCGAATATATTCAGGGAAAGTGATTTTAGGATAATGGCATGAAAAAATAAGAGAGCTTAAAAAAAATAAGCGTGGAAAATTAAAGAACTTATTACATATGTATATTATGTATGGTGATTAAGGTAAAATGTGATAAAATGAAGATGGGCGAGCAAAGGGTGAAATTTTTCATGAATTATGAAACCGTGGGAAAGAATAATTATTTGTGACCTATTGCTTTCTCCACATTATCCTTTCCTTGCATGGTAGACTACCGGGACCTGCCCGCCCACCAGGAGATACAAAGAGCGTCCCTCGTCTTCTTGCAGGGTCGTCGCCGGCTCCTTTGCCTCCCGACTTCTTGCTTTCTCTCTCTAGAGTGCCCATGGCGGCGCCTTTGCAGAGCGTTTAGAGGGAAAAGGCGGCGTCGCCGAGGACCGGGCTCGCCCTTTCTTCAAAGCGCCGTCCAAAGCCCCCTAGCTTGAAGGAAACCAGAGGGGGGATAGCGATAGAGCGATATATATATATACATAGAGAGAGAGAGAGAGAGAGAGAGAGAGAGAGCGTTGCCTTGCCTTCTCCTTTCCATCTTCAGATAGAAAGGGATCCAGAGGGGTTTTACTACTTCGTCTTAGGATGTGAATCCGGAGACCCGTCTCCCTGATCTTCTTCTTACTATCTTCCGAAGGAGGAGAGAGAGAGAGAGAGAGAGAGAGAGAGAGGGAGGGAGGGAGAGGAGAGGGAGGGAGGGAGGGAGGGAGAGGGAGGGAGAGAGAGGGAGAGAGAGGGAGAGAGAGGGAGAGCAGTCTCAACTTCATGTGTCAAACTGTGAGCCCTGACTCATTTCTCTCATCTTCATCTCACTATCTACCGAGGGAGGGAGGGAGGGAGGCACGGAGAGAGAGAGATTGTCGTCTGCGAACTGATCAGACGTGAACATTCCATCAGAATTGACATAATTTGGAGATAGAATTAACGTACGAATTGATATTGTCGTCTCCGAACTGATCAGACGTGAACGTTCCGTCAGAATTGACGTATTTCGGAGATAGAATGAAGCGTACGAACTGATATGTGACTTCTACTCGGACTTCAAGATACGCTTCTCCGACACGATTTGACCAAAGGAATCCACGCCGCCGGGTGGCGGCTACATTTGAGATCATTAAACGTACGCTTGGCCGACATCCTCCCTATGCAGTCTCCGACAGAGACACACAAAGAGAGAGAGAGAGAGAGAGAGAGAGAGAGAGCGAGAGAAAGAGAGAGAGAGAGAGAGAGAAAGAGCAAGAGAGAGAGCAAGAGAGAGAGAGAAAGAGAGAGGAGGATAATCTCAAGCCCTTCCGAGAATCCTAAAAGTGAAAGTAAAATCTATCAGAAAGAGCCGGGAGATCGATCTCGGATCTCTCGAAGGATGTATATATGTGAGCCGTGATGGCGGTGGCGATGAACGGAAGAAAAGCAAACGAGGAGAGCGGTTCCTTGGAGGGAGAGGAAAGGGCGAGGGAGGGGTTAGAGTGAGATAGAGGGATGGCACCCCTCGGCTTGCCCCCGGGCTTCCGCTTCCGCCCCACAGACGAAGAGCTCATCAACTACTACCTCAAGAGGAAGATCAACCGGCTTCAGATAGATCTCGACATCATCCCCGAAGTCGATCTCTACAAGTCTGAACCCTGGGAGCTCGCAGGTCTCTCCCTCTCCCTCCCTCCCTCTCTCTCTCTCTCTCTCTCTCTCTCTAGGTCTCTGAGGTGCAGCTGCCTGGCTTGCAGAGAAGTCGTTTCTGACGGGTCGGGATCCAGAGTGGTACTTCTTTGGGCCACGGGATAGGAAGTACCCCAATGGGCTCCGGACGAATCGGGCGACTCGGGCTGGGTACTGGAAGTCAACGGGCAAAGACAGGACGGTGAGCTGCAGGACCCGGGTCATAGGGATGAAGAAGACCCTGGTCTACTACCGGGGCCGCGCCCCCAACGGGACTCGGACGAGTTGGGTGATGCATGAGTACCGGGTCCACGACTCCGAACCCGACGACCTCACCGGCGGCGTTCTGGCGGCGCCGCCGACGATCAACCTCTCTGTGATTTCCCGATTCTTCCTATCAAGATTATGTCTGAGAGTGATCGTTTTTCCTGTTCCTGTTGATGAGATCTGACCGCGCCGCCGTTGCACCAGGACTCTTACGCGCTGTGCCGAGTCTTCAAGAAGAGCGCGCCGGCGGCGACTGAGAACTCCGCCGGCGTCGGCGTCGGCGTCGGCGACGACGACTGCAACTTATCGTCGGAGTTGCTCGCCGGGACGCCCGCCGGCGCCGCCGACGAGGACGACGCGTGGATGCAGTTCATCTCCGAGGAGACGTGGCCCTCGTCGCCGTGGGCCGGCGGCGAGATCACCGATGATCCTCTTTCGATGACGCCGCCCAACTAATGAAGAAGTAAAGAAGCTTCTGCTTCTCTCTGTACTGGGAGGAAGATGAGCTGAACCTGTTAAACAGAAAATAAGAGCCGAAGGTGATCATTTACTTCGCCGGACGCCCGAATTCAGAAATCTGCGGAGTTGAGCGCCGTCGAATCATACATTTTCTTTATTTGACTTCTACTTTATCATTTATAATCTACGACTATGGTTGACGATTCTTGACACAAACGGTGAGACCAGCTGATATAGTTCGAGTCCATTCATGTTCTAACAGTTTTCTCAGTCAACGAATTAGGCCGGCATTAGGTCCATATTTACTACACAGGGGTCTTCTAGTTCGTCAGACCCAGTTATTTGTCCATAAATTTCCGTAGACACTAAAAAAGAGGTCGCAGGATGATAAAATCTACCACTTTGATCTTGAGGGCGTTGACTTTTAAGTCCCAACTTCGGATTGAAAAGCGTAAATTCTAATAATTTGTGGAGGCAGTATCCTGGTCGTAATTCTAACCTCGTTGATTGCTTAATATAGCTCGGCGTACCATGGAGAAGATATGTGACCCAAATGTGACGTTGATTGACATGAGCTTTAACCCTAATAAGGATTCTTATTTTTTTTTACCATTTTTATGCATATTTTTCTTCACTCTCCTATAATTTTGTACGTGCTCATATATTTATGCGACCATAAGCACCAGTAATATAATAATAAGTATCAAAATGTTTTTTCTATATAACTTTGTGCATTGAGTCTAAAATCATCGATGTCTCCCTTTATTAAGCTAATAATAATCGTTATAATTTTGTTATTTTTTAATGATTAATACCCTTTTGGTCAACTAAATAACCCCAACATAATTATAACGTTGGGATCAAAATGGGGATAGAAGAAAAGTGTTGATTCACTTCACTTGAAAGTAAAAAGAATAATAATAATAATTGATATTCATATATAAGTAATTTTTATAATTTTTATAAATTATTTTCTCTATTTATTGTTTTATAATTCAGATTGTTGGCCATTTTGGTTATTTGTGGTTAATCAAGAATAAATATCAACGCCTTGTATTCTCCCTCTCTCTCTCTCTCTCTCTCTCTCTCTCTCTCTCTCGATGGAGCGGCTCCGTTCATCTGCGCCACCCCTCCATGCCGCCAGCATGGTTGAAGCCGCGAGAAGGTCGGCAGTGCTTTACCACTATCCTTGCCCCGACGGAGCTTTCGCAGCCCTAGCTGCACACCTCTACTTCTCGGCCCTGTCTTTGCCCGTCGTCTTCATCCCCAACACTGTCTACGATCCCGTCAGGTTTTGCTTCGTCAGCCCTGCTCTCGCAGTCTCCGTGCCTTTGGGTTTCGAATTCCCCGATCCGGACAACAGAGCTCAGGGGCGATTGTCTCGCGCTTTAACTCATGCTATCGACTACCGAAAGCTTGGCTCCGTACGCACATCAGTATTTGGTGCCTCTTGTTGAGGAGTCGTATTCTGGAGATTACTTGGGAGGGAAGCTGCGATGCTCAAACGTGCTCATCTTCAAAATTTTGCGTGTTCATGCTGGATTTTCGTTCGTTGCAGGGTGGAGAGCATTCCTTTTGAAGAATTCGAGGATGTGTACCTTCTGGACTTCGTTGGGCCTCCGGGATTTGTTAAAAAAACCTCTTCAAAGGCTAAAAGGTATGGCAATATGTCTTTATAATCTTGTGGAATTCGATCAAAATTTATTACTCAGCATGCCGTTTGCAATACAAAAAAAATGTATTGCGTTAATATTTTCGACTGATGCCTGTTCTTCTAAACCTGCTCCCATTTCATTTCCCCCCATCCTATTGATCTCTGCCATGCCCGCGATTGGGCCAGACAGACCGAGCCATCCAGAGTGAATTGATTCCAGGACGATTCAGCTCCTAAAAACCCAGACGGTTGGGGCTCTGCTGGTTCTGAGAACCATGCTAGGAATTGTCTGGCTGTCTTCTTTCCCACAATGCACGAAGAATTCTGGACTTTATCGCTATTCTGTCGCTTTTTTTTACTAGTAAATCAAGCAATGAATTATGGTGCCAATCACCTTTCCAGGAAAAATGATGACTAAACTACATTTCCCTGTTTTTTTTCCTTCCAGTGTAATCATTTTAGATCATCACAAAACTGCGCTGGAGGAACTTTCCAAAAGTGATCAGCAGTCAAGTAACGTTACAAAGGTCATAGACCTGAAAAGGAGCGGTGCTACCATAGCTTATGATTTCTTTAGGGACAGGCTTGTAAAGAGATCCAAGTCTCTGGGGCATGCTGTGACTGATGGTAATGCTTGGCCACTTGGCAAATTGGCCCGCGAAAATGAGGTGGAGAGAGTCAGTCGGCTCTTTAAACTCGTCGAAGATGGGGATCTGTGGAGGTGGACTTTTCGAGATAGCAAGGCTTTCTACTGGGGCCTGAAGGACATGAATATAGAATATAACGTCGATCTGAACCCATCCCTGTTTGACCAGGTAAGATATTTTGTGTAGAATATTTTTCAAACTTGGAGCAATTTTTGTCATGTTTAAACTTCTTGGTTGATGAATTAGAGTGCCCATCTTCTGCGGCTGAGTCATTGCTTACTCAAATAGTGAGTAGTCTGGACAGCGATACAAGGTTCATGATCATCACTGTGATGATCATTGATCCAAACCATTCCTTTTTGTTCACTAGGTAAATGGTTTGTTCATGAAATGGCATCTTGCTTTCCCCATGGGTTAATCGAGAATATACTGTTCAGCAAGCATGAAATCCTCGTGCATGCTTCCTTTTTTCAGATAATTTTTTTTTCAAAGAAAGGTATTCTAGTTTAAAGTCAACAGCTGAGGAGGGCGGGGGGCTGTAAGCCCTTCTCTGATCTGTGGATGCGGGCTCTTTCCCTCTCCTGGATGATGGGATGAGGTCTTGTGATGATGAACATTCGTCAAAAGGAGAAAGAGACCACAATAATTACATGATGTATGGTGAGCCATGAAGATATTGGATAAGTAATGAATAGGCAAGAAAAATTCCAAGTATTAATCAATTATCTGAACAGTTGACTTATGTACCCTAGATGATGGATCCAAGCAGTTTTCTTCATTCTGTCACTTTCCCTTCTTCTGTCCATCTTGACCCTTCATCCACCTGTAGCCTATGAAATGAGAGCTACTCTGACACCTGTTCTGCAGAACAGCCATGTATAAGTGACCACATATGTTCCAAGCTGGCTGCTTATTTCGGCTTCTGTGATTCATTCATATCTCATTTTATTGAAGAAAGTCTGTTCTTCCTGCTATGTAACCTCGTGAAATAATTTTAAATCATACAGCTTCTAGCTTTAGACCCGGAGTTCGTCATTGACCACGGCAAAGAGACCATGCTTTGTAAGCAAAAGTTAATACAGGAAGCTGTTGACCAGTCATACAAAATAGCTCTCGGCGGTGGATTATTTGGCCTCTGCTTGGTATGCAATGCACACCAACCCCCCCTCCCTCCCCCTCTCTCTCTCTCTCTCTCTCTCTCTCTCTCTCTCTCTCTCTCTTTGGATTGCCTTGAATCCTCCATCTCTTCTTGGTGGGGATCTTTTCGGAGCTAGCGCTGTGCCTGAATCCCAACTTCTTGTCTATCTTTTTTTTAATGGCTTGCCCATTAATTGTCGACCTAGGCACTTGACTGAAATACCCACTTGGGTTTTCCGCCCAGGCGGTCAACGCCGATGCCATGTCGGATTTAAGGAGTGATATCGGGCACCAGCTAGCTGAGAAGAGTCAACGCCTCGGACTGAGGTCCCCTTCTGCTCTTCTCCGATCACTTTCATTCCGAATCATTCATCTCCCACATGTATCTTACACCCTTTTGTTCTAAATCCAGGGCCATCGGTGCTGTCGTCTACAAGGTTCCCGAACTGGGAAATGATCAGCGGCTGAAGGTGAGCCTAAGGAGCGTAGGCACAGAGGACACAACGGCCATCTCCCAGGTACACTCATCTCCACCTCAGAGCCATCACCCTACCATAATAATCAATATGGGACTATTTTATTCTTAGCTCCTCCTTCGTCCATCTTCTTGGGCAGGCCCATGGAGGAGGAGGGCATCGCAATGCGAGCTCCTTCATGGTGGATTCCTCGGAGCTTGAGAAGTGGAGGGTCCCCGCTGAAGCAGATTAGCCTGGCCTTGAGGTGCTTCTGTGGGAGTTCTTCTTGTTCCCCTCTCTTTTTTTTTATTAAGCGGGTTCTAATTTAACCTAATTTTTTTGTGGGAGTCCACACAATTAGCGGAGGTACAATATGGTTCTTGGGTGGCTGGCTGGTGTTTTAATGGATTCCGTTTGGTCTGTGGTGCTCGTTTTGGGTTTCTTAATGGGCCATGTAAATCTTGCCCATCTTGGCTTCCTTAATGGGCCCCAAAGAAAGCTTGAAAAGAATAACAGTCTCTCTCTCTCTCTCTCTCTCTCTCTCTCTCTCCCTCCTTATGGCTTGTGTATCATCTGTTGGACTACAAAGGCTTCCTCTCATGGCCTGGGGGGGGGGTTATTTTTAAAATGTATTAAAAATGTATAGCTCAATAGTAATTTCAAAAAAATCCTCACATGTTTGGTATTTTTTCCTATTTTTTATAATTATAATTATTCAATTATGGGTATACAATCTCTCTCTCTCTCTCCCTCCTTATGGCTTGTGTATCATCTGTTGGACTACAAAGGCTTCCTCTCATGGCCTGGGGGGGGGGTATTTTTAAAATGCATTAAAAATGTATAGCTCAATATTAATTTCAAAAAAATCCTCATATGTTTGGTATTTTTTCCTATTTTTTATAATTATAATTATTCAATTATGGGTATACAATCTCTCTCTCTCTCTCTCCTTATGGCTTGTCTATCATCTGTTGGACTATAAAGGCTTCCTCTCACGGTCGGGAAGGAATATTTTTAAAATAGGTAGAAATGTATAATTAAATATTAATTTCAAAAAAGTCCTCGTATGTCGGGTATTTTTTATTTTTTATGTAAATATAATTATTCAATTATTGGTATAAAATATGTAGCTCGTGGATAAATCGTTATAGCTGGGAATTAAAATGGGCCCGTGTGTTTAATAGTCTTCGCGGTAAACGGCTCACTGAGCCATTGAAGTGGACACGTTTACAATATAAGTTTTGATGGTATAAACTTATAATAGTTCAATTTTTTCCGGTGATATGCGTATAGTTTCCGGTTTATCGGAAAGCTTTGGAGCGCCACCGTGGGCGTCCTCCGCTCTGCGGGAGAGCGGAAGAGCGGGGAAGATGGCGGCGATCTTCTGCTCCCTCTCGGGGGGGATCACCGGAGTTGGATTCTCAGACGTTGCTGCTCGAGCTCTTCGCCTCGGGGGGGATCCTTCACCATGGCGATTATCAGTTCAACCTGTGGACAATCGGGTGCGGAGGCGGCGCAACGGGTTCTCCGGCCTGGTGGCGTCTCTTCCGCCGCCTTCCCCCATGAGAGGCCCCGCCGGATCCAAGAAACTTTATGTTAGTGGTACGCATCGTCCTCTCTTCTCATTTCGCGATTTAGTCTCTCGCTTCCACGGGAAAATGGGAAGTGTGCGCAGTGCTTTGTGTTATTTTAGACGATTAGTCAGCGGAAAACGATGATCTGTGTGCTTTCCGGGATGCTAATTTTTTTCCAGGACTATGAAATTGATGCAACTCAATATACGTGGAGATGATCGTAGTTTGCCTTCGTGCTCGATAATTAAGATTTCTTGGCTCGAATTTGTGAGCAGGACCTACTGTGTTGACTCCTCAGAACGTCCAGTGTCCATGTTTCTTACGTAATATACTTGCATTCTTTGCAGGACTTTCTTTCCGCACAACGGAGGAAAGTTTAAGAAGTGCCTTTGAAAAATTTGGTCGGCTTGTAGATGGTGAGAGTAGTTTAGAACTCTTCTCCGTCATTTTTCTCCATCACATTTTCGAAAATTTGCCTCTATTTATGAATTATTGCGCTGAAATCGGTACAGTTTATGCTACTGAATAAAGCGAATGATTTATTCAGCCAAAAAAGAAAAGGGACGGGTGAATCGACAGCTATCCATTTTCTTTTCATTGTGCAGTTAACCTAGTGATGGATAGAGTAGCAAACAGGCCGAGAGGGTTTGCCTTTCTTCAATATGCAACAGAGGAAGAATCCCAGAATGCCATCGAAGGGATGCATGGAAAGGTTTATGATTTTGAACTCATGTGATTCCTTCTTCTTCTTTTTTTTTTTTTCGTGCATAAACAAACGGGGAAGTGATCTAACTTTTGAACCAAATCCAGATTAGTCATCAGAGGCTGTATAATCTGAGTCTTGTCCATTCATCCTCGTTAGCATAATTATTTACAAGAGCATCTTCAAAGGCGAAATCAAATGAAAAACTCTGCAGTAGATTTCTTGTTTTTTGGTTGTGGCATCATGATAACATGAGGATCAGCTATCTAGGGCAGACAAAGAAGGGAAATTTTTTTTGTTGTCAATCATACCAAAAAATTGATAGGGTCATAAGTTTGATCTATGCACAGCCTCCAGTTGATAGCTCCTGAGGGGTAAGGCTCCTATAATAAGAAGGTTATCGAAATCCCTCCGCATCCAAACTATATATCACACACTCTCATTGCAATGAGAAATGGAAAAAAACCTTGTTTGGAAATCTCTCCCGCGACTATTAATGGATGCGGTTTTTTTTCTTGTTAAATTTTTTATCTTTTGATTATGTTGCAAAATTTCTCGTGTTAAGTTGAGTGTGTATTGGATTAATTTTGGTTAGTCACTTTATTCTCAAGATAAACGATCCAGCCATCTGAAGTTAAATAATAGTAAATAGGAGAACCGTGCAAAACAAGCCCTTGGGAAATATCTGTACAAATGTATTTGTGATAATTTCCTCGAAAAATGTTCCATTTAAGATCACATATTGATAAATCAGTATCTCTGTTAAGATCTCTCCTCCCTCTGAAATGCCTGCATGGCGCCTGTCTCAGCATATCCTTTTCTAGCATCCTCATCTCTCGTGGCTTGGTTTTCTTCACTGAACCCTTCAGGGAATGAGTGGTGTGTGCTCAAACCAGCCCTTTTCCAGGCGATAAACAGGCTGAATGTGCCCTGCCAACCACCCACCCACCCGAGATTCACTCAGCATCAGCCGAGTTCTCATTGGCATCCGGAGATTTCTATATCCAGAATTCGGGATAGTTCATCACATTGGTTTTTTATGCTCGACTTTTCCTTTATTGGGCCTCCCAAGTGGGGCTTACGGATAGATTCCACACTTTAGCCTCCAAATCTTGTTCTTTTTGTGGGTATTGGAATATATTCGTGGTTCCCCAGGTCCCTGTGAGGGGTTCTTTGGATTATATTCTCTTCAAATTATTCAGTCTGGAAAGCTCATTTACTGATGTCCTGAGTTCTTGCTGACGTTCAGTTCCTAGACGGACGAGTCATCTTTGTGGAAGTCGCCAAGCCAAGGTCAGAGATGCCAGCTCGCAAGCAAGCACCTCCAAGGCTCTACTAGGTGGGCTCCTCCAAATTGTTCTCTGAGGTGGTGTCCGAGAGGTATCTGCGGGAAAATTGGTAATTTTCTTAAAATTTAATAAAAACCCAGACCAAAGTTGAAATTAGAAAGACAACATTGTCTCTGGGGGGTTATGTCACTTGATTGCAGCATGACTAAGTGCTTCAACCATGTGTTGGGCTCCTTCTATTGTATTATTCAAAGTTTTCCATTTAACTATTTTTTATAGGGGTTTAAACCATTTGATTAGTTAAATAAACGGTGTGAAATTATATACTTAATTCCACATTTGACATTTTTTATAAACGATGTAAAATTGATACTAATCACATTTGATCTCACATGTGATATCACATCGTGTTCAGTCATGTGATATCATCACAATGTGATCTTACCTTGTCGTGGCATCCTTGTGACAAGTTGACCAAGTGAAGCTTTAAGACAGTTTGGTCATTTATACCGAGGAATCGTTTCAATAATCCATCCCCGTGAACTGAAATAATACATATTAGGTAATTAATATGTTGTTAATTATAGATTTGTAAATGGTAAACATATCTCTTTTTCCTGAATAATTTTAATAAAAAATTAATCTTTTTACGATTTGTATTCATAAAATTAATACAAATTAATCCTTCCCTGCAGGGGAGGGGGAGCCTGATCCTGATGGACGGTGCGGAGGGACTGATGGTGCCATCTCTGGTCGCTCCACGAGGGGTGGTGGTGTCGCCGTGCGAGGAGCTTCGTAGCTGGGAAGTAGCCACGCGTTCGAGAACCGAGGCGAGAGAGGATACGGCAGGCAGAAAGCTCGCGGCTTTTGACCCTGGAGGGCTCCACGCGTAGCTGTCCACAGGAAGCACATTCCTTCTCCGATTCCGGCATCGTCGGCACCGGCGACGTTTGGTTGGAAGCTGGCGTAGCGTTGGAAGCTGGGGAGGATAGATCGCTGTCGAGCTTGGTCGTTCACTCCGCGGATACCGTGAAGCTCTCTCTCTCTCTCTCTCGACCACCCCCTGCTATAAACGGTGGGTAGTGCGGCTTCCGGGTTCACTTTCTCCTTTCCGCTCTGTCTTCTTGCGTCCGTCGAGGGAGGGTCGAGGAAGGACATCCTCCAATGGCTGCCGTTGCGGAGGCTCCCGTATTCACTGAGGCCGAGAAGATCGCGAAGCTCCAAGCGGCGGTGGCGGGCCTGGGCCAGATCAGGTGAAACAGCTGCCGTTCGGCGGTCGAATCTGTTAGTTTTTATCCTCGCGTTCTTTCGAGCCTTACCTCAGCCCTGTGATCTCCTTGCAGCGAGAACGAGAAATCGGGGTTCGTCAGCCTCGTTTCCCGATATCTGAGGTACGCCCTTTGAGTTCTTTACAGTTTAATAAAGCGCCGGCCTTTTTTTGTGCTCTTGAGTTATGACCCAGATGTCACCCTTATCCCTGCCGCCGTTTTTCCACTGTCCACTGTTCAGTGGAGAGGCACAGGAGATTGAATGGAGCAAGATCCAGACTCCGACTGAAGAAGTCGTTGTGCCTTACGAGACTTTGGCGCCTCCTCCAGAAGGTGTGTTCATGCCTTCTGACTGACTCACGTATTAGTTCTACTCAGAGGAAGATCCTCTGTTGTTCCGTTTACTCTCATGCCATAGCTTTGATCTTAACGATTAGATTAATTCCATTCAGAACCTGCGTCAACTAGGAAACTTCTTGACAAGCTCGCTGTCTTAAAGCTCAATGGCGGCCTGGGAACAACGATGGGCTGCACTGGTCCTAAGTAAGATAATTTTTTGTCACTTTGTCCCTGTCACTGCTTTCTTTTTTGCCACTGACCACGCGGTTGACTAAAACAAATTCTCATTGACCCTGTAACGGCTCTCCATTCCTTACTATTTTCTTGACTAATTCTACCCGAGCGTTTGATCGTGTGGAGTGGCATGGGTCTTTTATGACGTATACCATGTGCCTACCATTCAGACATGTAGTGCGGGGAAAGACAAAACCACTTTCTACTCAAATCCTGGTAATCATTGTTGATCTATCTCTTTGTGAATTATAATCACACGAGAGCTCTCTCTATTGGGAAACTAAAAATTAATAAAAAATGAGGTGTGATGCTCAAATTTTCACATTTAATATTAAAATTTCAAGGGTCAAAGCGTGTGTAGCAAACAATATTTCATTATTATGTGAAGATATTGATATCATAGGAATCTATGGACTCAGAGGTCATTTATGACTTAATTTGGAAGGAAAAAATGGCGGATACTGTAGAAAAACAGCATACTTCTGACACTTTATGCGTAGAAATAAGGACTCAATGTTTCACAGTGGGCATGGAGCTGATTGGATACATCCTTGAAGACCAAGTCCATTCGTTCCCATAAATTTCAAGAAATCTAGCAATCCAGATGCGATTACAAACGAAGAACTATGGAACAAAAATTCTCATTTATCTTTACTGCAGGTCTGTCATTGAAGTTCGAAATGGGTTGACATTTCTTGATTTGATCGTTATTCAGATCGAGGTAACTTATCTGTGTTCTTCTCATTTTTTATGTATGCATGGGTAAGTTACACATTTTACATTCTTGTTTACAGTCTCTGAACACCAAGTACGGATGCAATGTTCCTCTTCTTTTGATGAACTCATTCAACACGCATGAGGATACACAGAAGGTATTCGCTTCTCATCTTTTATGTCTTCTTAATCAGAAAAGATGTTTGGGATTATTCATACGCTCAACCATCTAAATCATCATTTATACAGATCGTGGAGAAATACTCCAACTCAAATATTGAGATACATACCTTTAATCAGGTAAATCGTTTCTGATAGAAATATTTCTTTCCTCTTTTTTTCCTACTTAATTCTAACCCTGATGGTTTGAAACTCTGTACTTCAGAGTCAATACCCTCGTTTGGTTGTTGAAGATTTTACACCTCTCCCAAGCAAGGGACAGACTGGGAAAGATGGCTGGTGGGTACTCTAGCATATATTTTTACAAATTTTATGGATAGTCATTGCTTTGTTGCATTGACTTTGAACCAACTTCGAGTCTGTCTGATCCTCTGAACCATTTTACAGACGGGTCTACTTGTTATACATGTTAGGATGAGTACTGGGAGATGTCCTTGACCTAAGATTTTCGACGGTCATTTTATTCTTGTCCTATTGAGGCCAGAAGAGCAGGAGTGGCCACAATTCGGTCGTCTCCTAGCTGAATTTTCATATATTTATTCTTTAATTATCTATGTCTACATCTACATCGACCTATATATCTGGTCAATTTCACACGCTTTATTACTATTCCCAACGTTTCTTATATACATTCTAGCATTCGGTTGACATTTTTCATCCCAAAAAAGGCCCCTATTCTAGCATTTGTCAACGCTCAGCTATCATTCTCATAGTTATTGCACTGTAGGAACCTCCGTTGTCATTTTGCTGACCAAAATCTAATGCATTCTTGAAGGTATCCCCCTGGTCATGGTGACGTGTTCCCTTCCTTGTTGAACAGCGGGAAACTAGATGCCCTACTATCACAGGTCTGCTCTGAAATTCAGTTTGGGTATGAAGAAAATATGCTCTTTCTTTCTTATGCGTCGGCCCATCTTTCTGCAGGGCAAAGAGTATATCTTCGTGGCCAACTCTGATAACTTGGGCGCCATAGTTGACTTGAGTATCCTGTCATTATTTCCAAGTTTTCTTCTTTGCTACCATCTGATTCATCAGTTGACTCCGATGGCCATGCAAACGTCGTCAGACACGCTTTATCCTTGACCGATCTGAAGAAATACTGAATCACTTGGTTCACCACCAGAATGAGTACTGCATGGAGGTATTGACTTTGAACTATGCACGCTCAGATTCATCCATGTCTTTTCTCTGACGATATCTTCTCTCAGGTGACCCCCAAAACCTTGGCAGACGTTAAGGGGGGGACCCTGATTTCATACGAAGGAAGGGTCCAGGTATGCAGCGGTTTATTGCCTCTCTTGACTTCCTCCCTGGCGTGATTAATTTGCCATTAATGGCCGATCAGCGGAACTTGATCTGGGTTACTTCAGAATGCCCTTCTTAGTAAATATGTTATTTTAAAACCTTCGTATATGCTGGTTATTCTTGGATGAATTTTTTTTTCCCGAGTGGTAGCTGATCTCTGATCTTGTTTCTAATGATGTCTCTTGTTCCGATGCAGCTCCTGGAAATCGCGCAGGTTCCCAATGAACATGTGAGTATAGCTGTTGCCTTTTCATCTCCTTTTAAGGAAAGATTAAAAATTTCATGAAAAAATGTGTAATTATTTTCCATCCAGGTCAACGAGTTCAAGTCGATCGAAAAGTTCAAGATCTTCAACACCAACAACTTGTGAGCAAACTTATTCTGTGAATTAAATTCGTTGCTCGCTTGGTTCAAGCCCCGTTGACCATACCTTTTCCAGGTGGGTCAACCTGAGAGCCATCAAACGTCTCGTCGAGGCAGAGGCTCTGAAGATGGAGATCATTCCCAACCCCAAGGTTCATCTCCTTCGTTTCATACTCCAGCCCAAGGGGTATAATTAATCGTTACTATGCTAAAAATGTACCCGATTTCTGTCTGGGATTCAAGGAAGTCGATGGCGTCAAGGTTCTTCAGCTGGAGACGGCAGCAGGCGCTGCCATCCGGGTACCCATGAAAGATTCTTATCCTCTCTCTCTCTCTCTCTCTCTCTCTTCTCTCTTGGTGATTTCCTTTTGTAGCTTGTTGTTCATCCACTGTTGTCGCTTTGCTCAGTTCTTTGATAATGCGATTGGCGTCAATGTTCCACGATCCCGTTTCCTCCCTGTGAAGGCAACATCAGACCTGCTTCTTGTCCAGGTCTGTATCTTCTCTTTAATATTTTTAGCGCCGCGTTCTTATTATTACCTTGTTCACCCTCCCTCCGTTGACTTTCAGTCGGACCTTTACACCCTGGTTGACGGCTTTGTCGTCCGGAACAAGGCTAGAACTAGCCCGGAGAACCCCTCCGTTGACCTTGGCCCTGAATTCAAGAAGGTATCCTCCTTCCCTCCCCTTGGATTTCCTTTCTTGGCATTTCTGTTCATCGCACCTGACACGCTCTCTCTCTCTCTCTCTCTCTAACCATCTCTCTATCCAGGTGGGCGACTTCCTCAGCCGCTTCAAGTCCATCCCCAGCATCATCGAACTCGATAGCTTGAAGGTTTCTGGCGACGTATGGTTCGGTGCCGACATAATTCTCAAGGTTGGCCTTCCTCTGTTGTCATTTTGGTGGCCGCAGCAGGTCAACTTTCCAAATCCGGAAACCTTCGATGTCAACGGGCTGAACTTCCTTCTCCCCCACCCCTCCTCTGCGTTGACCTTCAGGGTAAAGTGGTCATCCAAGCGAAGCCGGGAGAGAAGCTCGAAGTACCAGACGGAGTCACCCTCGAGAACAAGGTGACCGTTACGCCCTTCCCATTCCTCGGTGGTTCTATATCTTCGTCGGAATTCATTATCCTAATAGGCGAACTCGCATCGGTGGGTTTCCTCCTCTGCAGGAAGTCAACGCCCACGACGGCATCTGACGTCGTCCTAACACGCGGCACGCGGTCAGCAACTTTCCCGGATAAATTATATATAAACCCCTCTGCACCTCCCTCCCTGCCGACGATGTGGATGATGATCAGAAGGGGAGAAGACGACGAGTGAACTGTCTATCCAATGGGGACGTGGGTGGTCACAAAGTCAACGGCGGATAATATTATATTTTTTATATATGGAAATATCTGACTCGGCGGCCGTGGTACGGCGGTCGATCTGCGTTAAATAATGTCGCCACCATTTGAATACAACTAAATCCAGCAAGTGGGCAGCCAAGAAGTCAACGACCCGGGTCGGTTCGAGCTGAATCGGAGAAAATCGGAAATAAAAATTTCCGCGAGGTATTTACAAAAAATAATCGGAGATTAATTTAATAAGAAGAAATAAGCCAATTTTATTCTCTTTCAGAAGAAACGTGCGGCCCAGAACAATTAGACCCCACTCAGTCGATAATTACATCCTACCCACCCACATAGCAACAGAGAGAGAGGTGATATATAATATATCTCATAGGAATAAAAAATAAAAAATGAGATGGGAAAAGAAAGGGAAATAAATAAATAAATAAAATAATGGGACGGGAAATTAAGAGAAAGAAGATACGCTCTGGCACGTGAGATAGTTCCTGGGGCCTGCAAAAGCTCGGCTTTCGGTGTTTTGGGCTCCACGTTTCCAATCTCAGCCGTTAATCTCGGGTGTCGGCCGCTGGGCCCCAGCCAGGTCGGATAGGGCACTGGCCCGGTCATCTCGGAGCTTGTCGTTATCCCGCGATGGACTTGCTTTTTAAAAAAGCCCGCTTTGAATATTTGCGCGACGCCCCCTTTCTACTTTTGAAGTAACATTATTACCCTAGGTTTGGGAGGCAACGGTAAATACTGCCCGGGGGGGGGGGGTATTTTGAAATTTGAATCCGCGGACAGGAGAGGGGAAAGAGACGTATTTTACGGTTTTGCCATTGCGCGAGGGCGGTTGATATAGTCTCTGTTACCGCTTTATCCGTACGTCAGTGACATAAGTGTAATAATTTCCATTTACGAGGGTAGAAGAAGAGTCGTCTTCTTGTGGGAGTTTGAGTGGAGTATTTCTCTGTCTGGCCATGGAATTTGTGTAGCGCTAGGTCACCGAGGTTGCTTGGTTTTGCAGCAGCAGGAGCAGCAGCACTGCTCTTCCTGCGCCGAACTCTCTCGCTGGTACGCTCTCTTCTGGCTCCGTCCGTCATCTCGAGGTTCTGTTCCGCCGGGGATTCTTCCTCGGGCCGTCTCGTCTCTCATCTGGTTCGTCGTCTACTTCACCTCAGTCGGTGTCCGATGCTACATCGGGTGGGTGGATGAGTGTTGGGGAGCTTGCCCTGGGGCGACTCGGCAAGGTGACGGTCCGTGTTGCCGAAATCTTCGAGTTTCGTTTGTGTATTCGTGTTTCCGTGAGGATTGGAGTTTTCCTAGTCCTGAGAATCTTTGCGACGGGTGAATAGGGCCTTTGAAGGGCTCTAGAAGGAAGCGGGAAGGAGGGCGGGATGTCGTCCTATTCGAGGAAAGGAGGCGACCCGCCTTCTCAGCGGAGGATTTTGCGGACTCAAACGGCGGGAAACCTGGGAGAGACTATCTTTGACAGTGAAGTTGTGCCGTCATCACTTTCGGATATTGCCACCATCCTCCGGGTCGCCAATGATGTGGAGTCCAGCAACCCGCGAGTCGCCTACTTATGTAAGTACACGCCAAGGCTCGGAAGATATCTGCCCCTTCTACCTCTTCTCCTCTTCCCTGTCTTGTGGAGAAGTTCAAGTCATGCAGCGTTGCTTGTTATAAATTTGGTGATTAGTGTTGTCGCTCATCCTGGTCGTTTCCCCGTTTCAAGTAGGGAAGGGACTCTTATGCTTTGAGGATTTAAAAATTCGTTAGTTGGCCTATCTAAGCGTGTAATATGCTATGTGCGAGAGCAACGGTAGTGAATTGCTCAGGCTCGATACAGATTAATCAGTCTCATCATTAGCTTATAGTTCAGACTTATTTCTGTGCGCGCGTGTATACTGGCATTGATAGAAAATGAACATTCGGAAGTTGAATACATCCTCCAAGACTTCTATTTTAATATTGCGTCATGGAGGTAGGTCAAGTACACACATCTCACTGTTCCGTAATTTTTGCCCTTACATAGTGTAATGACGAAGAATCATATCTGGGAGTGAGGTCCTAGCCATCATTGACCAGTTATGTTTTGTTTACGTTTTCTTGAAGGCATTGGCCCTGTCATTGTTGTTCCTGTGGATTGAAAGTGCGATGCCTCTTCTTCTCTTTCCATTTTTCTCATTTAAGTGGTGAACACAGATCTATATCCTCATTGCTTATCAAATATTCAAGTATACCAATATATCGAAGCATTAGATACGTGACTCCTTTTTCTTAGTCTTTTTGACGTGTGTACATTAGTAAGGAACTTTTTGCCATTGTGGAAATTAGTCCCTTTCCTTTGTGGCTGATTCCTGAAGCTATATTTAATGACAGTTTTATTCACATAGCACTATTTTCATTTAGTTTTCATCATTTCATTAAGTTTGAAGTTTGATGCTGACTTTTTTTTTGTTCCAAACTAGGTCGATTTTATGCTTTTGAGAAGGCTCATAAATTGGATCCAACATCAAGCGGACGTGGTGTACGCCAATTCAAGACTGCGCTTCTACAACGGCTAGAAAGGGTATTCCCGCTGTTATTTGTTCACTATTTGTTTCTAATTGGGTGGGTGTTTCTTTGTCATGGTGTTATTGTTGTAGTAACAGGTACTTTTTTGTTTTATTTTTTTATTTAAGTTTGAATATCTTTCGACGGCACCTCATTGAATATGGGATACAGTCACAATTTCGAAGAACAGACACAATACAGTGTAGGGATGGCAAATCTTCAAAATTTATTAGTACATGCATATACATAAGTGTATTTATATGCATGCATACATAGATACATACAATTAAATTTTCGGAAAGTGGTACATGTTTTTATACAAATGTATGTATGTATTAGAAGTTTCTCAATTTGGAAAGTTTAAGTTGAGATCCAAATTCAGGCGTGTTGATTTTTGCTGAGAGAATTGTGTGTTGAGAACAATGATGAAGCAAGACAAGATATTTTGTAAGGAAGATGAATGATATATGCAGAGGTTATGCCTTCTGCATTCATAGATGAATATCTAACTTGTACAAGGTAAATCTAGGGAGAATTACATGAGATGAGGATAAAACCTCCGCCCGAGGGTGGAGGGGAGAGAGCTGTGGCTAGAACTCCTCACTCTTCCTCATTTTTCTCTCACACCATAATGTCCCTTAAATAAGGACAAACCCTAGTAAACCAATGACTAAAATACCCTTATATTTCTTAATATTGTGTTAAACCCATTGAGAGAAATGTTGATACGAGCCAAATAGGAATAATGAAGTTTATCTCACGATTTCGTATCAAATGCAAAGAGTTTCTGAAATCAGAAGTTCCTCTACTAGAAGTTGTGCACGAGATTGACGGAAGAAAGAAACTCAGATGCTGTAGCCTCCCTGTCCGCTGGTGTCAAATGCAATGCCTGATGACAGTCTCCTCCAGCACGTCTCCTCTCTCTCTTCTGAGACAGCCTTCCTCACAACCTCTTGCTTCTTGCCCTAATTGTCAGAATAAGGGCGTTATTTATAGGAGTCCCTGTTGGACTCTAACTTCCTGCCTGCTCTGCATGAGCACGTGCTATTACTGCTCATGTTATTAAGACTCCTTTGACCCACCCTTAACTACTGGCACGTGTCTATTGCAGCTGTGTTTTACCTCTTCTTGGGATAGGTAACCAAAGGGATCTTACCAAATATTTTATTGAATTAATAGTGAATATCAAATTTCTTAAAGTTTCATTTGATCAGTTTTAGCGGTATTATTTTCAAAAGCTTACATATAAGTAGTTTTAGGGTTAGTATTTTTTTGAATTCTGTTAAGATTTTACATGAAAACGTTATAATGAAAACTTTATGGACTTTTAAAATGATTGTAATGACTCCTTAATAGAACTACACTAGGAATAATCAATCTGTAGCTCCATGGGCGTAGGAATTCATTTGTACTATCATATAGGTGGTGACCCCTGCCTCTTTTCCCTTGCCACCAGTACACCACTCATTTTCTTCCTTTCTGCCATGATGTTTTCTCTCGGTAGTTTCAACTTTATCAAGCATTTGGCAATTATTGCCGCTCATTTTTCTAGTTTTGTGTGCTATTACTTGCCAACTTCGACTCCCATTGCCATTGCGCCAGGTTCTGACCCCGACCTCCTTTCTCTTGCCACCAGTACACCACTCCTTTTCTTCTCTTCTGCCATCCCATTTTAATTGCGGTAGTGTCAACTTTATCAAGCATTTGACGATTATTGCTGCTCAGTTTTCTGGTTTTGTTTTCTATTACTTGCCGACTTCGACTCCCATTGCCATTGCGCCACGTTATGACCCTACCTCCTTTCTCTTGATACCAGTACACCACTCCTTTTCTTCTCTTCTGCCATCCTATTTTAATTTCGGTAGTGTCAACTTTATCAAGCATTTGACGACTATTGCTGCTCAGTTTTCTGGTTTTGTGTACTATTACTTGCCGGCTTCGACTCCCATTGCCATTGCACCAGGTTTTGAATCAGGTATCCGTCCTGACTACATCCTCGGAGAATAACTGATTCCTGACAGTCCAGATTTTTCTTAGTTTCGCTCTTTTTTTCCTTTTGCATCCTATTTGCCATGACTTCCTGGTACCCATTACCTTGTAGGAGCCTTCATAGTCATCCGTTTTTTTCTGGTTCTCTATCTTTGGAGCAACAAAGTTCTGTTACTGTGTACCTGAAGGTTGTAATACAGAACATTACATGGGCATGCGGACGATTCATTAGTTAAGTCGGTGACCATGGTGGTCTACCTGTTAAATATTATTATGACTAGTAACTATTTTGTTCGAATGGTCTTTATATGTCGATTGCATTTTAAGATGAAATCATAAGCAGATTTGTTCTGTATTGGCTTGAGAAGTAGAAATGATTTTATATGAAAACTTAATGAGGATGTTTACATGAAAACTAAGCTTTATTTTCTATGCTCTTGTAGCACACTTCGAAGCAATGCAAAGATCTTGCCCATTTGCAATAAGAAAACCGATAATTTTCTGGTAAAAAGGTTAGGAGGTAGCTGATCCTTCGTTCAGCATGATAGACGGATGTCTTTCAGTTGGTCCCTAGGTCTCTTCTTGTAGGTCAACCCTGTGTCAGTATGGATGTATCCTGCAGTTGTGGTTCCTCGCTTTATTTTTCATTTTATTTACTTTCTATAAGTGAGCCATTTCTTTCTGATCATTCTGGTTCTACCCAAAGGAAAGTACAGGGCATCTAGTGCAGAACTTATATAAGTATAGCTTCAAAATCCTGAGATGCCGGGTCATCTTCCTTTTGCCTCTTGTGAACTGTTTTTGCTTTCTTTTTGGGCCGTATCGGTGCGTTTGGAGAGTGAAAATGAGTTTTTTTTCCTATACATGTAATACAGAACGAAAGTGCAGATAGTATTTATCACGTCTTCATTACTTTATTGAAGATCTATGATTTCTGTGGTCCAGGAAAATGATCCTACCTTGAAGGAAAGGATGAAACAGAGTGATGCACGAGAAATCCAGAGTTTCTATTACAATTATTATAAAAAATATATTCAAGCCCTTCAAAATGCTGCTGACAAAGCTGATCGGTCAGTAGCTACTTGAAAATTTAGCAAAAATATTCTGGTCAAAGTTATACTACTCTTTTTTGTCTATATAATCATCACAAACTTTTTACGCTGATTTTATTCAGTGCTCAACTTACAAAAGCATACCAGACAGCAACAGTTCTCTTTGATGTATTAAAGGCTGTTAGTTCGACTCAATCTCTTGAAGTCGGTGTTGAGGTACTTCCTAATAGTGTTTCTCTTGCTGCCAAGAAAAGTTATCTTTATCATATTGTGCTCTTGGCACTCCACATTCCCTTCATGGGTGTTTTTTGATCGTGTATCTGATGCTTTATTCTAGATCTCTGAAATACACAGTAAGGTTGAAGAGAAGAAGAAGATGTATGTTCCTTACAATATTCTCCCCCTTGATCCGGACAGTGCTAATCAAGCAATTATGCAGCATCCGGAGGTTTGCTTCCCAAACCAGAATTTCCTTTGATTTCTTTCATTCGAATCAGCCGATTAGAATGATTTTGTTGTTTCGACATATTCTTGCAGATTCAGGCCGCTGTTTTGGCACTTCGTAACATAAGGGGCCTACCCTGGCCCAAGGGCTATGTTACAAAGGTTGATGAAGATATTCTTGATTGGCTTCGGGCAATGTTTGGATTTCAGGTAATGAAGCTTTTCCAGTGCTTCATCTATTTAATCTCTTTCTTGTTTATGTAGCTTGGCTTCGACCTCGTAACTTTTGAATCATGCAGAAAGACAATGTTGCTAATCAAAGAGAACATTTGATATTACTGCTTGCTAATGTGCACATACGGCTGCCAAAATCTGACCAGCAGTCAAAGACCAAGGTTCTCTTTTTTCTCGTCATATTCCATAAACTTTGTTGTGATGCATTGTGCAGAATCTGTCTTACGTTGATTTCGTCTTCTGCAGCTGGATGAACGCGCATTGAATGATGTCATGAAGAAGTTGTTTAAAAACTACACGAAATGGTGCAAATATTTGGGCCGTAAGAGTAGTCTTTGGTGAGTCCTAAAGTTTGTTATGACCAATTTCCTCTCTTTGAGGGCTAGGGATCTTGTCTGTGTATTTAGCATCTTTTTTCCTTAAACTTCTTGGAGCTTGTAGAGAAGAGGTTTAGTGCTGGGTGTTTCTTTATTCGTATGTTGTCTATGTTGTCTATTTCATGTGTTTTATCAAACTGTAGGTTGCCTAACATTCAACAGGAAGTGCATCAGAGGAAACTGTTGTATATGGGTCTTTATCTTCTAATTTGGGGTGAAGCAGCCAACTTACGGTTTATGCCAGAGTGTCTTTGCTACATTTATCATCATGTAAGTTCTCGAGTTTGATTCGTTCATGTGGAGACAATGATCGCCTATTCTGAAAGCACATATTTTCGGGTTATTTATCCTGTCTTTATTATGCGTGATATTGTTATCCTTTTTCCTTTTCTTATTGTATGTCATTGATGATTGAAATTATGCATTTGTCCCCTGCTATTTTTTTGAACATGTAGACGACAACAGTAATGCTGAAGCTGGGTATCTCTGTCCTAATGAATCAAAAGTATATTTTTCTTTGGATTCTTGACCAATTAGTTGAGTATCTATTTCTTTTGGTTGGTTGTATCTTTTTGGAAATTAGCTTAAATACCTTTGACATCATTTATTGATAAAATTTTTCACTGATTAATTACTATTTGATGAAATTAATGAAAAAAATTAGAATTGATCTGCTTTTTCGTATTAGAAAAATTCATTTTTTTGGCTTATTTTGGGTCAGAATTTGGAGTGATCAAGTGGATTGTTGATAAGATTTAAATTTTGCGGAATGGGTTGCACCAGTTAACTTTTTTTGCATGGAACTTCACGCACGACTTTTTCTCTTTTCATGTTTTTGTTTTTGGGCAAGTTCCCGTACAGTGCGAAATAGAGTGAGCGTCACCTAGGTGATCGTTAGGGAATTACATAACCGGTTTTCTTTTTCTTTAATTAGTGTTGTTTCTGCTTCCATTAGCATTGGTGTCTCAGGCTCATGAAAGGAAAAACCTTAAGGCATATGAGAGTAATTCACAAGAGTTCCACTCTATTTCAATTGTTATCCTTTTATCATAATTTTTAAAAAAATGCGGAGCTATTCTTCCTCTTGTTCCACCAGTCTTCGTGGCTTTCATTTCTTGTCTATTTTATTGGTCTTAACCGAGTACCATTTATGTTGAAAGTTCTGGGGATTTTCGGCTTGTTACATCCATCTTCTTCTATTTTTTATTTTTCATTATCTTTCTTTGAAATCTCTTTTATTTCCTTACACTTATCAGATGGCTTTTGAACTCTACGGCATGCTTGCTGGAAATGTGAGCCCAATGACCGGTGAGAATGTAAAGCCTGCATATGGAGGTGATGAAGAAGCCTTTCTCAAGAAAGTTGTTACTCCAATTTATCAAACGATTGCAAAGGTGTTTTCTCTGTCACATTACATTATTCATTCGGTTTGTGTGATGTTTATTCTAATTTCAATGGATTGTCACCTTATATTTGATCTATCTGTTTTAGGAAGCTGAGCGAAGTAAAAGAGAAAAATCAAAACATTCGCACTGGAGGAACTATGACGATTTAAATGAGTACTTCTGGTGCGGCTGGATGTCTTTTCTGTGATGGTATATATTATTTCGAGGCTACCATATGCAGCACATAACTTGATTTAAATAATATAGGTCTGAGGATTGCTTCCGCCTGGGCTGGCCAATGCGTTCTGATGCTGATTTCTTTTATCAGCCCCTGAATGGCGAGAGAAATGGAGTAAGTATTCTTGTGTGTTATTTGGTGGCATAGTCATTGTTTGATTGGCCTGTTGGACATTTGGATATAACATCCTCCTGCCAAAATGTGTGTTTTTCTCATTGTACAAGCGACATTGGGTCAGTCCTTTTTTTTAATGTTTGTTTGACATATTTCTATGCACCATTATCGAGCCATGCTGTCTGGTTATGATTGCGGAATGTTCTACAAGTCGGTATTTTGTCGAACTGTTTTCTATATGTAGGCAATTGAAGTTGTTCTCTGCTACTTGTATTTTTTCCGTGTCATATACCTTATTAGAAAAATAATGTTCTCATATTACAATATCCATTATTTAGGAATGTCACAGCTCTGAAAGATATCACATGGAGAACAGAACATTGAAGAAGTATTACGCTTGATGCATGTGATTTATTTTATAAATACCTGTATGAATTGTTTTAAATGGCATTTGGAAAACTTACATGAAGGGAGAAACGACTTCTGTCGTGGAGGACAGACTGGAGAGCGGTGGACAACCGCCTCAAGATTTAGTCACCTCCAACGCCCATTAGATAGGGAGTAACCCTAGACACCTTTCCCATAATGGCCTGAGTCTTTTACAATACTTTCTTACAACTTAGAACTTCCAACAACATTAAATAAAATTAGTATTTTTAAAGTAAATAGTGAGTTTAAAACTAACTTTGTAAAGGTGTTGTTCCTTTGATCTTGTGTTTTAAAGTTAACAGTCTTTCTTACCCTGACATCTGTGCATTAAACTATTGGGTAATTTTAGCTTCCCTAGAATTTCTTGCCTTACAAAGTCTTCTAAGACAGTTTGGAAGTAAAAAGCTTTCTGCTACCATATTCTGGAATGCTGTTAGCATTGTTTCATCATCAATATCTTAGTTACTTCCGATGGGTAAGGGACACATTTCTTCCCATACAGTGTCTTCTAAGACAGTCTGGAAGTAGTCTTCTGTTACCATTTTCCGGAAAGCAGTTAGCTTTATTTTCATCTTCTTTGTTACATCGAATGCTTAAGGGACACATTTTTGATCCTTCTATTTAATGGCATCTTGATGCATTCTAGTGCTGTTTTCATCTTGTGCATCTGTTATTGTTTGGCGCATATAACTTTTTATGACCCTGAAAGCTTTTTGTGGTTTATATCCTTTCAGGAAACTAAGTTTCATCCTAATGATCACTGGACGGGGAAGATCAATTTTGTTGAGATACGCTCATTTTGGCATATATTTCGGAGCTTCGACAGAATGTGGAGTTTTTTTATTTTATCTTTGCAGGTGATTGTCTTCCTGAAACGCAGACATTTTATAATTTTTCTAATCTTTTCTTGATATGTACCTTTTTTCTTTCTAAGGCCATGATCATACTTGCTTGGAACGGTGGCTCACCAAGCGATTTGTTTGATGGCATTGTTTTTAAGAAGATATTGAGCGTCTTTATCACTGCGGCAATTTTGAAACTTGCGCAAGGTACATCATAAACTTGGCATAAGTTTTTCCTGTCATCTTTGACAACAAGGATTCCATCATGTCATTTAGTTGAAATTATATTTTATTTGTTTTTGGGAGAACAACATTGGTAAGGGTGGAATAGCATTCCTCTTGTTGATCCATAGAGTGTGCTGTCATGTTATCTAATGTCTCCTACATCTTGTTACTTTGGTCATTTAGGCATATTTTTCTTTTCTGTTTTTGTTGAAAACTTTTTTTTTCATAGTTTTTGTTCTGGTAACTGAAGGTTAAAACACATGTATATTTGGATGGAGTGTCACAAGCGGTTTGTTGTATTGTATGGTATTTTTCTGTACGGTTTAAAATTAATTTGTCAAAGGCGAACAATATTCATCCATGGTTTTGACTAGGCTCTCTATGATTCTCGCTCAACTTTGGTAGGCTCTAGGTGATCCCTAGAGTAAGATAAACGAGTTTCAATGAGTATGGCATGCCTTGTTTGAAGATGTTCCAATGTGCTGTTCAGAAAATTGGCTGGATTATGAGAGATGACGAATGGGGCCGGGGGTTGTGGAGTGTGTTAATGTGACCGTTTGAGAAGGAGTGTTAGGCGTTGTGGCTGTTTTCATTGTTTAGTCTGGAGGGCGCTATGCAATCGTCAGATTTGGTTCATCTTTCAAAAGGCAGATGGGTACGGTATTGGAGGAGGATGAACGTTTCTGGTTTATTGATCTTTGTGTTTATTTTGCACTGCCAAATCTACTTCTAATCCGTGCTTAGAAGTTTGCAGTACCGGGGAGCTGTGGTCAGTTTGACCTTCTGGACTTGAAGTGGGGGCCCTGTACTGCTCATTTTCAACTAGCAGGCCTTATGGCCTTTCTACTGTTTGTCCTACTCTAGAATTGTGAGATCGCCTGCAAAACATGGGCCTGTGGTTGATCTGGTCTCTAGGGACAATATGACTGAAGATGAAGGAGCGGGTTTAGCAGGGGAGACTGATGATAGAGTTGGCTGACACCCAACCTGGGATTATGTTGCCCTTTTCGATCTCTTGTTCGATGTCAGATTGTACGTTTAGAAGGTTAGGTTAGGGAGGGTTTCTAGTTGTTCTAACAGGAAAAGATGCCACATGAAGGTCTGCATTTTGCCTGCGACATCTGTGTACAATCAATGCAATGCGAGTCCAGGAGGAATGGGTTGATAGAAGTTTCTTGTGACAGTGTAGTGGCTGGCGGAAGCTGCTCTAGATGTCTCTGTAATTTTTCTGTGGCAAACTTGTCGACTTGGTGGTGAAAGACGATGGTTGCTGTCTTTTAGGCTGTTTTTCATTACTTTAGATTTTTCTTTAACGATATCGATCATTGTTGAGTTTCTGAGTGGTAATAAGAGATGTAGTCAGGTTTCTAATAAGAGATCACTATGATCTATATTCGATGAACTCTAAAATTTACTTCATTCTTAGAAAATATCAAGCAAAATTTACCCGTAAACTCTTTTATAGCGACATTTTCCCGATTTTTTTGGTGAAATGGACTTCATTCCAGTCACTGAAGAAAACGAATTTTACACTATCATGGGTCTTTGGCCTGCATAAAATTTGTATATAATTAAAATATGAAATGGTTTTTTAAATTCTTGATCACCTTTACCCTAATTTATTCTGGGTGCTCCTTCGTCCGAAGTATGTAGTTAATATCGTCTGCTGTAGGTATGGAGGATGTAAACCAAAACTATTCCAGGAAGTTTAGTTAATGCCTGTACCTAAAAGCAACATAAATAATGAATTATCTCAAGCCTAGTAGAGAGGCAAAAGAGGATGTATTGCTTTACATAATATGGGGACAAATCGTTCCAACAGGGATTTCTGCGATGTAGTTGCTCTTCTTCTGTTCATCACGGTTTTAGTTCCCATGGGTGTGTCTTTTTCATGTAGCATTGTGAGTTTTTTCAACTTATATTTACGTTTTCCTCTTGCCTGTTCATCTTTAGATGTGGTGTCTTCATCTTGCCTTCCTCAACAAAGGCTGATGTCTTGAAATAAGCTATTTGTCATGCCCTTGATAATCATTGCGTTATTTTTTATTCTGATCTTTCAGCTGTGCTTGATGCAATTCTGAGCTGGAAAGCTAGGCGGAGCATGTCATTCGCAGTTAAACTCAGATATATTCTGAAAGTTATTTCAGCGGCTGCATGGGTTGTTATTTTACCTGTAACTTATGCTTACACCTGGGAGAATCCTTCTGGTCTTGCACGGACTATCAAATCTTGGGTTGGGAATGGTGGACGTCAGCCTTCGTTGTACATATTGGCTGTAGTGATATATTTGTCACCAAATATGTTAGCTGCACTTCTGTTTATTTTTCCCTACCTCAGGCGATATCTTGAACGATCGAATTATAGAATCGTAATGCTTGTAATGTGGTGGTCCCAGGTATACCAATCAATTCTAGTCCATCTGCCTTTTGATTTCCAATCCGAATGCTTTTGTCGCACTAGCTAATTTATGTGATTATAGTAAAATGGAATCTGTTTTTCTTTTTGTTGACAGCCACGGCTCTATGTTGGAAGAGGCATGCATGAAAGTACATTTTCACTTTTCAAGTAAGAGTGGAGTTACAGCCCTGTGTAGCTTTGCAAACTGAATGTTTTTTATGAGCGATTTAATATTGTTTTGCATTCCGATTACCAGGTACACACTGTTCTGGGTGCTACTTATTGCGACAAAGATTGCATTCAGTTATTACGTTGAGGTATTAATCATGTTACATTTTCAGTATCTATTAAATACATGGTTTCTTGTGGCAGTGTTGGGTAGCAATGCTTTCATGTTTCAATTACTTTATGGGGAAAAAGATCACTGTTGTGTATAACTTTTCAATTTTATCTATTTCGTACATGCGCTTTTTTATTATTATTTTCTGCTTACATTCTTAATTGGAAGTGAGACTTGCTTGCTGGATGATAGCTTTAAATATTTGTCTGTTTAACTGCTTGGTCCACTGAGAGAAGGGTATACTTGAGTTATTGTGATTAAATGATCTCCAGCGCCTATAAATTATGTATTTGGCCACTAATTATTTCTGAACCGTGTTTGCGAGTTTAGAACTCGTGATTATGTAATGCCTACCGTAGTCCTCATAGGTTTTTAATGAATTCTGACTGAATGCAGATAAAACCACTTGTGGGTCCAACAAAAGACATCATGAAGTATCGCATAACAACCTTTCAGTGGCACGAGTTCTTTCCACGAGGTATTTCATGGTGATAAGCGGTGAAGTTCTCTTAAAGGGCAGACATTGACATTCTACTTCCTCCTTTTGCAGCCAGGAACAATATTGGCGTTGTGATTGCCCTGTGGGCTCCTATTATTCTTGTATGACTTGATTACAGTTGTAATCCTTGTATTATGTTGGCCCTTTTTTATTTTGTTCGTTCAAGTAATTTATTCTTGTTGTCTGCAGGTCTATTTTATGGATACTCAGATCTGGTATGCTATTTTTTCGACCTTGCTTGGTGGCCTTTATGGAGCCTGTCGACGGCTTGGAGAGGTTACAATTTGTTTACATCATGCTCTCGATAATTTTTAGAAGCTTGAAAGTACTTTTCGTTCTGGTTCTGCAAATTAGCAGACACGTATTTAGGTTTTTGTGCTAAAGCTTGGAGAGTCTTAATAAATAGCTATGCTCTTTTACGGTTCTTATATGCTTTATCACATTAAATTGATTTCTTTGGGAAACAACAAAGTGCATTTGTTGAATGAAACTGAGTATATATGTAAATTGACTACTCTATCCTTACTGAGAAACTAATATTTTAAAAATCCAAGTTCCTTGGCTTTTGATAATTGATTTACATCTGTTGCGACTTGTTTTCCTTATGTTTTTCTTTATACTCTGGAGTCGTATCTCAGAACTTTCATCCATGATTTTTCCATATAAACTGACAAACTATGTAGTGTTCTTGACTGTTTGTTGTTCTCTTGTCTACTCCCCAAAATGTAGATTCGAACCTTAGGACTCCTACGATCCCGCTTTCATTCACTTCCTGAGAAATTCAATGAACGTTTAGTTGCGGGTGATGTATCTAAAGAACGGAAAAGGAGAGGTCTGAAGGCTACTTTATCCCGCACTTCTTCCAAGGTATGGTTCCTATTTTCCACTTTCTATGTGAGTAAAATTTAATCTTTTTTTGGTTTGATCTTTGGAGCGCTTCTGATGCTAATGTGTTTCCTGGGTTTACAGATGCCGGATGATAATAAAAGGAATAATGCGAAATTCGCCCAACTATGGAATAAAATAATTACTAGTTTCCGCAAGGAGGATTTGATAGATGACCGGTAAAGTTGCGCACAATTGTATCTTTATTAAATTGAGATTATTGTTAGCTAGTTTGCCTATGGCCTCTTCAAATTTTTTTGATTGTGGATAATATCCAGGGAGAGGGACTTGTTGCTTGTTCCATATTGGGCGGATGGTGATTTAGGCCTTGTTCAGTGGCCACCATTCTTACTTGCAAGCAAGGTCTATTTTATGATCATCTTATTCTCTCCGAAGCTATGATTGGCTTCTAATTGTTTGTCTTCTTGTATGTTTAGATTCCAATAGCAGTTGACATGGCGAAAGACAGCAATGGGAAGGAGGGTGAACTGAAAAAGAGAATACTTGCAGATGATTACATGCTTTATGCTGTCCGTGAGTGCTATGCATCATTTAGGAACATTATTAGACATATGGTTCTGGGGGTCAATGAGAAAGAGTACGTATTTCTTTTTCACCGGTGAATTATTGGTTTTGTTCCCATTTGTCTGTTGGCCCATCTTTTAAATTCATCTTCTACTAACTGGTGCTTTTTTGTAGTTTAATAAATCATATTTTTGAGATAGTTGATAAAAGTATCAGCGATGACGAGATAAGCAAGTTGAACTTGTGTGCACTTCACACTCTGTATGAGAAATTCGTGGATCTAACTAAGCTACTGGTCTGTTTCTTTACTTTGCTTTTATGTTTGTATCTATAGGCAATCAGTGACGGTTATGGTATTTTTTTCTTCATTTAATGTGGCCGCAGTTGAAGAATGGGGTTGAAGACAAGGATCACGTCGTCTTACTTTTTCAAGACATGTTAGAGGTTACAACAAAAGACATTATGGAGGAACAGTTATATAGGCAAGTTATCTAAGGTCACTGGTCTTGTTGCATCATTGTCGTTAGGGTTAGTGTTGTCATCGTAAGGATCAACGTTGTAATTATTGCTCCGGTGCCGTTCTTTCCTGGCAGTTTTTCTGATTCGTACCATGGGGGAACTTATGGGACAGAAGACATCACAACGCTGTCTGATCGACAGTTATTTGCCTCGCATGGGGCCCTGATGTTTCCGCTGGAACAGTCTGATGCTTGGACAGAGAAGGTAACTCCTCGTCAGTGTAGTTTGTTGTTGCTTCGATTTCGGTCATTTGGATCTAACCCATTCTTTTTTTTTTTTTTTTTTTTTTTTGCAGATCAAAAGAATTCATCTGCTGCTTACTGTCAAGGAATCTGCGATGGATGTCCCTACTAATTTAGAAGCTAGAAGAAGGATTTCGTTCTTCAGTAATTCATTGTTTATGAAAATGCCAGAGGCACCCGAAGTTAGGAAAATGATTTCCTTCTCGTAAGTTCTGGTGGTTTGAATTTCTATATTCTGTCCGGGGCTTCTATTGTGCTACTTAGTTGTTTTTTGATAACGACTGTTCGATCTGGCGATATGAGAATAACCAAGGGCACAATTTGGCACATACGCGTTAAAAACATGTTAGGCAGATTTTGGTTAGGTCATTAATGATGGCATACTGTTGACCTAACATTTTCATTCTAATCTAGCTTGAAATCCTCAATATGCTTCTGCTGAAATCCTAATTTCTTCTATATTCATCATTTGTTCCTCACCTGCGTTGTTATGTCTGCGTCATTCAGTCTTTTCCTATTACTTCAGTTTCTCACATCTGTCTGCCGTTCCTTCGGCCGGTTTACCTAAACTTCAGAACGCATCACTACTATATTTATCCGCACAATGTCACTATCATTCTTTTGCATTTTCTCTTAATACTCTTCTTCGACAATACAGAATCTAATGCAGAAAAAATTGCCTTAGTTTCCATTATTATTCATTTTATGAATGCAAATTCCATGGAAAGCTCATGAAGAAAACTACGGAAATAAGGGGGGAGAAGAGAGGGGAGCAAGACAGGTCTTAGAAGCTTTTACAAAGAATAATGTGTCTGGTTTTGCTTTTACAAAGATATTCCTTTTGTAATTATAGAATGGTTTAATGCCTGTAATTTGTGCTATTTCTAGTGTTTAAATAATTTATGTTCCCTTGTACCTTTTTAGTGTTCTTACCCCCTACTACGAAGAGGAGGTCCTTTTCTCTTCTCCTAATCTCGAGGAGCCGAACGAAGATGGTGTCTCAATCCTATTTTACTTGCAGAAGATTTATCCCGGTATCCTTACTTTATTGGTCATATTTTATTTGCCGATTTTAGTTGGTTGTGTATCCTGCTTGTGACATTAACCTTTCATTATATGCAGATGAATGGAATAATTTTCTCGAACGAGTGGATTGTAAATCAGAGGAAGAACTTCGGAGTAGAGATGAACTATCAGAAGAGCTTCGTCTTTGGGCTTCGTATAGGGGACAGACTTTGACAAGAACAGGTATGCTATTCTGTCAGCTCTTTTTTAATCTTGTTTGTCAGAGTATGTTGATTCTATGCAGCTTACGCATGTACTTTCGAATTATCAGTCAGAGGCATGATGTATTATCGCGAAGCCTTGGAGCTTCAGGCTTTTCTTGACGTGGCGAATGATAAAGGTACTGTTTTTCTATTTAATGTAGTTTATCCATATCATTTGTATTTATTCTGTGTTAAAATATTTCTCGTTCTTTTTTTTCTTATTCCAGATTTTTCGGAAGGTTTCAAGGCAATAGAAATGCACTCTGAAAATGACTCAAAAACTAGAAGGTCTTACTTGACTGAGTGTCAAGCGATAGCTGATATGAAATTCACATATGTGGTTTCATGTCAGAATTATGGAATTCACAAACGAAAGGGTGATCCTCGTGCTCAGGATATTTTAAAACTCATGTCAAGGTATCCCTTCGTTTTTTTTTTTTTGGCTGTTGTAGAAGGCTAATATGTAAACATTTTGTGTAACGAGTACAAAAACGTGGATTAGTTGTCCATTTATCTTCTTGTTGTGATATTTTCCATTGTAAATGCACGTTATAATCTGGAGCTTTGGATTTTTGATTTATGCATCTGACTGCCAATTTTATGAGACGATTTTTTGATATTTTTGGGTATACTATAAGAATTTAATGAATATTCCAGGTATCCATCACTTCGTGTTGCGTATATTGATGAAGTTGAGATACCGAAGAATGATAAATCCAATAATAAAGTGAACGAAAAAGTGTATTATTCTACTTTGACAAAAGCTGCTTTGGCAAAACCTGGTGATATTGGTGAAGCCGTCCAAAATCTCGATGAGGTAATAACCTTTGTGAGCCCTCCACTCCATTATTCCATTATGTGTTAATTTCTTATGTGTATGATTAGCAAGAACTTAGAATTTTGATGCTTCAGTTATTAGTTGTCATCAGGCAGTGCACTGACAAAAAAAAATTGAGGATTTATAGATATGTCATCGTTCAGTGCTATATTTGTGTATTGCCCAGAATGCGCAAAAAAAATCTGAATCACTAGGCACCCAGCCATTTTAGGGATAGGTGATTGTAGTCTGTAAGTGCAGGTTTATGGTTTAAATTCCGTCCAGCATATACTTTGGTCTCCCCTTATGAAAATGGTGCTGTGCTCCAATTCCCATTAAACTGCATTTATTTATTTTCTTCGTAACGGAGTCGTCTTTTGCTCTTTTTCTGTATGTTTTATACTGCCATCTATGAGGTGTTAGTTTTCATATCTAATGCATCAGAGATTCTTGTTTGATTTCATGTACTTTTGAAGAAGGATGTCAGCAGAGTTTGTAACGGAGTATAATTTTATGTGCAGGTCATATATCGGGTTAAGCTACCAGGTCCTGCCATTTTAGGTGAAGGGAAGCCAGAAAACCAGAACCATGCCATCATTTTTACTAGAGGTGAAGGTCTGCAAACGATTGACATGAATCAGGTAAAGCTTGTTCTTCAAATTCTATCGTCACCCCTCCTGCCCAGACAAACTGCCTATCAATGTTGCGGCGACTTTTTATGGACGATTACAGGATAACTATATGGAAGAGGCTTTCAAGATAAGAAATTTGCTTCAAGAGTTCCTCAAAAAGAATAATGATGCGAGGCTTCCTTCAATTCTTGGTGTTCGCGAGCATATATTTACTGGAAGGTATGCTAATCCATGGAAATTTGTTTTCTCGGTTGATGATATCACTGTTAAGTAACTTGGAGCTGACAAATGTTGTGTTGATGTGACAGTGTTTCATCTCTTGCATGGTTTATGTCAAATCAGGAGACCAGTTTTGTGACCATTGGACAGCGGTTGCTTGCCAATCCTTTAAAGTAAGATACCTGACCAACTGTCACTGTAGCTATCCTGTGTGCTTGAAATTGTAGATATCCACGTTTTTTGTGTTTACACTTCTTTTGTTTAATAAAAATAATTTCCAATTCCTACTATGTTCACATTTGAGTTGGGAAAGTAGGATACGAAATTCTTGTTATTAATTTCTTGCGCCCTTGTAATTTTCTTGAGTGAATTAAAAAAACTGAGGCAAAACTAAAAATCTGACAAGCCCAAGATATATATGAATGGGATGCATGGCTTATTCTCTGCTCGCTGGGGTTGTCTCACGAACATAGATAGTTGCTCACCAATCTTCACTTGTGAACAGGGTACGATTTCACTACGGACACCCGGATATATTTGATAGATTGTTCCACCTGACCAGAGGAGGCGTTAGTAAAGCTTCAAAAATCATCAACTTAAGTGAAGACATATTCGCAGGCACGTTCTCTGCCTTGTATATATATATATATATATATATATATATATATATATATATATATATATATATATATATATATATATATATATATATCCCTTACTCTTGGTTCCTCTGGGTTCGCTCTCTCTCTATCTAGGTTGTATTTAATATGTTCTTGGATCAACTCCGCAGGCTTCAACTCAACTCTGCGTGAAGGAAACGTGACTCACCATGAGTACATGCAAGTTGGCAAGGGTAGGGACGTTGGACTTAACCAGATCTCACAGTTTGAGGCCAAAATAGCCAACGGCAATGGCGAGCAGACACTTAGCCGGGACATATATCGTCTGGGGCATCGTTTTGATTTCTTCCGGATGATGTCCTGCTACTTCACCACAGTTGGGTTCTACTTCAGCACCCTGGTACGATCTGCTCCGCTCCACCTGCATCAGCCTGTAACAATTTATTCAATGGTGGCCCATCCAACCTGCCTCCTCCTGCCATCTTTCAGATAACCGTCCTCACGGTGTATGTGTTCCTGTATGGGCGCCTCTACCTCGTCCTCAGCGGCCTCGAAGAGGGGCTGGCGACTGGCCGGAGATTTATTCACAACGAGCCCCTTCAAGTCGCTCTTGCCTCTCAGTCGTTTGTGCAGCTCGGGTTCTTGATGGCGCTCCCCATGATGATGGAGATCGGCTTGGAGAAGGGCTTCCGCACGGCCCTGAGTGAATTCATTCTGATGCAGCTGCAGCTGGCCTCGGTGTTCTTCACCTTCTCCCTGGGCACGAAGACCCATTACTACGGACGAACCTTGCTCCATGGCGGCGCAGAGTACAGGGCCACAGGGCGCGGGTTCGTCGTGTTCCACGCCAAGTTCGCCGACAACTACCGGTTCTACTCGCGCAGCCACTTCGTCAAGGGGCTCGAGCTGATGATTCTGCTCATCGTTTACCAGATATTTGGCCAATCCTACAAGAGCTCAGCTGCATACATCTTCATCACCGTTTCTATGTGGTTCATGGTGGGGACCTGGCTCTTCGCCCCTTTCCTCTTCAACCCCTCTGGGTTCGAATGGCAGAAGATAGTCGAGGACTGGACCGACTGGAATAAATGGATCAGCAACCGCGGCGGCATCGGCGTCTCCCCAGAGAAAAGCTGGGAGTCATGGTGGGAGAAGGAGCAGGAGCACCTCAAGTACACTGGGAAGCGTGGAAGAATTACCGAGGTGGTCTTGGCCCTGCGCTTCTTCATCTACCAATATGGACTCGTCTACCACTTGAACATCACCAGGAACACGAAGAGCGTGCTGGTAGCTCCTTCCCCCGCCTCCTTTTGCCCAGCGCATGGAGCATGTCCGTTTGTTCTATGGAGTGATCCTGGGGGCCCTTCCCCCCCTCCCCGTTGACATTTTTCAGGTTTATGGAGTTTCATGGCTGGTGATCGTCGCAATGCTTGTTGTGATGAAGGTAAGGATTGGACTTTTTTTTATATAGTTTCTGTTATGATTTTCCTTAGAAGATCCCCTAATTGTGCGCTCGTTGCAAGATCATACAATTTTTTTTTTCTTTCTTTCTGTGGATTGAAGACGGGTGAGGCAATTTTTTTGATAAATTCTCGGTCAGCCGTCAATTTTTTTCGTCTTTCCATGATTGGTGGAGGTGGGTTTTCTCCATTTATCAAAGTCGGACCGAGCTTCGACGTTTTTCAAAAGAAGAGTTGACTTCAGCCATCTGGGCCCACCCAGATCGTGGAACAAACGTTCGCTGTAATGATAATAATAGTAAGAATAATAATCCCACCTTGTGTTTGTTGACTTTGATGATTTCAGGCGGTATCTTTCGGGAGGATGAAGTTCAGCGCGGACCATCAGCTCGTCTTCCGCCTGATCAAGGGGCTGATCTTCTTGACTTTCTTGGCGATCCTCATCATCCTCATCGCGGTCGCCGGCATGACCTTTCAGGACATCATCGTCTGCATCCTCGCCTTCATGCCCACCGGGTGGGGCCTGCTTCTGGTAAGTCAACCCTCCCTCCTTTCTCCAAAACAGGCGGCGCTCCTTGCTTCCACGCACCTTCTTCCGTTGACTATTGTCTCACCGTTGACTGCTCCCTCCCCCCCAGATCGCCCAGGCCGCCAAGCCCGTGGTCCACAGGGCGGGCATCTGGGGGTCCGTGCGCGCCCTCGGCCGCGGCTACGAGATCATCATGGGGCTCCTCCTCTTCACCCCCATCGCCTTCCTGGCTTGGTTCCCCTTCGTCTCCGAGTTCCAGACCCGGATGCTCTTCAACCAGGCCTTCAGCAGGGGCCTCCAGATCTCCCGCATTCTCGGAGGCCACAGGAAGGACCGCTCCTCCCGCCACAAGGAGAAGTGACACCCAGTAATTAGTAAGTAATCAGCTGTAGCTTAAGTAGCAGTTGTGGGGCCGGCTCTCATTTTGTCTCAGGAAGAAACAGCATCGGATGGATGAATGGATGATGATGATGATGATGATGATGCCCAATGAAGCACGGAGCCCTCCCCCCCGGGGATTATCCTCTCCTGTTCATAAAAATATTTCCATATTTAGTATGGTGGATGATGCTCGTGGACCATTTTTCCTGTGATTTTACCTGTTCAACCCCCCGGCCATTCTTCTTGATCTGGTCTATCTACTCCCCCCATGGGTTTCTTCTTTTAGGAGGGGAGGATCTTGAGTGACATGGAAAATGCTCAGTTTTCCTCTCTCTCTCTCTCTCTACAAAGTTCATAAATTAGGGTTCCTGGTGGCCTGTGGGTTTATGGTTGAGTCTCCGAACAGTTAATTGGGCTAGAGATTGTGGATAATAGTTTTTTTTATAGTTTTATTTATTTATGGAAGTGAGCTCTGAAAATGGGAGGGGTGGAGTAATTAATGGGTGAGATTAATTAATTGCTTACGAGTTTTTATTTTTACTTTTTATCAGGAAAATAATCCTTGAGTAAGAATTTTTTATATATTTACGGCTATTTTTATCCGTTTTGAGCTTTTTTAAATATTTTATTTTATGAAATTAAAATCGAAATAATACAATATATTAACTGACATTTAAAAATGATAATTTTTATCCCCCTCTTCGTCTGAGTGCTACCCTTCTTCGTGCCCGGGAGGAGGGGGGAGGGCGAGGTAGGGTTTTAGATGCCGAGGGTTTTAGCGGGAGGAGGGGAAGACGGACGGACGAGCTCGTCAGTCTCTTCCTCCGGCGAATGAAGCTGTGGAAGTTTTCCTGGCGTGGCTCCGCAGCTCCCCTCCATCGATGGTATGAAGTCGCGAGCTCCTGAGCATGTGGCGGTCTTCTTCCCTGCTCCGCTGCAAGTTCGACTCCCGGGCTTCAAGGTGGGGTTCGAGGGCCGGCGGACTCCCGGGGTTCTCTTCTACGGCGTCCGCCGCCCTCGAGCGGAGCCTGTCTCCTTCCGATGATGAAGCGAAGGCGGCTCCGGCCCCCGATTCGGGGTCCTCGGAGGTTCCTTTCGTGTTGGATCGCTCCAAGGTCGTCGGAATCCTCAGAAGTCTTCACAGGGAGCCGACCCTCGCCCTCGCCTTCTTTAACCACAGCAGCGCTTCTCGGTTCCGCCGCGACGCCGCCGCGTGCTCCTGGATCGTGCGCATCCTCTGCGACTCAGGTATGGAGAAGAGGTTGGTGCCCCTGTTTTCGGACCTGATATCGTCGAGCGGGGAATCCGGCTTCGACTTCCCGGCCCTCTTCGATGCGCTGTCGGAGGGATCCAACCGCGAGTTCGTGATAGCCGCGGCATTCAGCGCCGTGATCAAATCCTTTGTCCGCCTTAAAATCCGTGACGGAGCCGTCCATGCGTTCTTCCAGCTGTGCGGTCGAGGCTACCCTCCCTGTACGAAGATATGCAACATCCTGATGAATTTTTTGGTCAGATGCGGCGATCTGAAGATGGCGATGGACGTCTATGCTCAGTTGAAGAAGTCCGGAACGAGACCAAACGACTGCACCTTCGATATTGCCATGAAAGCGTTGTGTCGCAGTGGCAATTTGGTCGGAGCCTACGACCTCTTGGGGGAGATGAAGGAGACGGGCGCTGAGGCCAGTACCTTCATCTATACAAGGCTCATCCATGCTATGTGCGCTCATGGAACCCCTGATTCAGGTTACATGCTGCTCAAATATGCTGCAGGTTCGGGCGTTCCCATGAATTCTTTTGGATACAACGTCGTAATCCGTGGGTTCTGCAGGATGGGGAAGCTGCATGAGGCGGAAAGAGTTTTGGAGGATATGGTGAGAGATGGTGCAGAACCCAATGTACATACTTACAGTTCGCTCATCAGAGGATACTGCCTCGCGGGAAACGTCTCTCGAGCTCTGTTGTTCCATGATGAGATGATTCAGAGGGGAACTGAGACGAATTATGTGGTTGTTAGCTCGATTCTTCATTGTCTCTCTGAAAAAGGCATGGCTGTGGAAGTATTGGAACTCTTTGAGAGGTTCAAGCTTTCGGGGCTCCTTGTTGATGGGATTTTATACAACATCGCCATAGACGCCCAGTGCAAGCTTGGAAAGATGGAAGAAGCAGTAAGCCTGCTCCAGGAGATGAAAGGATGCGGGATCACGCCTGACAGGATCCATTATACTACATTAGTCAATGGGTATTGCCTCAAAGGTGATATGGACAGTGCTAGGCAGACGTTGACCTCTATGATGGACTTTGGAATTAAAGCAGATGTTGTCACGTACAATATACTCGCCAATGGGTTCTCCAGGAATGGGTTTGTCCAAGAAACATACGACCTTATGTTCCACATGCTTGATCAAGGTGTGGAGCCAAATTCTGTCACATATGCTACCATGATAGTGGGTTTCTGCAGAGGTGGAAGCTTGAAGGAGGCAGAGCTGTTGTTCAATTCACTACTACAACGGGAGGGCACTAACTCTGCCGTCATCTGCAGTGCCATGGTCAGCGGGTACCTTGAAATAGGTCACACGCTAGAAGCACACAGTACCTTCGTCAAATTCTGCAGGGAAGGCGCCCTTGTGGATGATATCGCTTGTAATAAGCTTATCAGCGAGCTCTGTAAGGCAAGAGAGCTTCTGAAGGCCTCAAGGGTCTTTGAGATGATGCTGGCCATGGGGGCCAACCCTAATGAGATTACCTACGGGAACCTGATAGCAGCCTTTTCTCGTGCTGGAAACATGAGAAAGGCTCAGACTTTATTTGATGGTATGATCGGGAGAGGGTTATCTCCTGATGTAATTGTCTATTCTGCACTCATAGACGGGTACTGTAAGCTGAGTCACCTCCAAGAAGCTTGCAAATTATTTTTGGAGATGAAGGGGCGGGGAATCAAGCCTGACTTGATAACTTACACGGCTCTTCTTGATGGGTATTTGAAAGAGAAATTGCAACGAGGCCTTGCCTCTGTTGATCAGAGGGAAGGAATCGAGACGGAGGGGATATGTTTGAAGTTGCTAGATGAGATGAGAGAAGGGGGGATAGCACCTGATGCGGTCTATTATACAGTTTTGATCGATGGACATTGCAAGATGGATCGCATTCATGATGCTCATCGATTGATTGATGAGATGATGGGTAGAGGTCTGACGGCTGATGTGGTCACCTACACAACCTTTTTATCTTTTTATTCCAAGCACGGGGAGATTAATAAGGCCAAAAGCATTTTTCATGAAATGTTCCGCAGAGGAATTCAGCCAGATAACATCTGCTTCTTTGCAATTGAGGAAGGATTTAAGAAGGCAGAAAAATTGGGCCTACTGTGCTGACGGTGTCATTTCCAAAGTAAAGATACGATTAAACTGGTCTTCCCATGCCTTATAATACCAAGCGAGAAATTTACATCGCCCTGTTTTTTTTTCCTATTTCTGTGGATAAATCATGTTTTCTGGGGACCTTTTTAACGAAATATTTGACAGAACCATTGATATAAATATCTTCTAGTTTTTCTTTTATTTGTTACTTGATATTTTCTGCATAGTTTTAGATTACTCTTTGTCTCTCAGGAACTGGGAGGAAGACGTTTTACTTATGCCCACTGAACGATTCCATTTCTTAAGAAAATTTTATTCAAGTTCATTCTGTCTTTTTTTTTGTGACGCAAAACTGATGCAATGGTACCTTGGTGCAGGCATGGAAGGAAGTTGGTTGGACTGATGAAATTATCTGGGCATCAGATTTGAGAAACGTAGAACAGAGCTTCCCTCGCCTTGTCATGCGCATGAACGCATTGTCATGATGGTAATTCGGCATGAACTACTCTCCACCCTGATTCTAAATGCTCCGCTTCTCGAGCCGTTTTATCCTTCCTGAAAAATTTCAGTAAAAAAAAAAAAAGGCTCACGCATCATCAGCTCGCATGGGGTAATCTTCAAGCTCCTCCATCTCTACGAGTTTTTCATGGATATTTAGATATTCGGCTGATTTTGGGTTCCTAAAGAAACTTACAGACGACATCATCTCTGACGACGAAGAGATTTTTGACATGGCATTTTCGTTATATTTCACGGCAATTGTTGAAGAACAGTTTTGCTGCTCTTTATTTAGCATTTAAGGTTGAGGTGAATCTATAAGAGATGCTTACCAATTTTGAGGAATCTTGATAGTTGCTGGAGGCTGAGCATGAATTTTTCAAAGCTTCGTTTTTATTTATTTATTGCAGGGACTCAGTTATTGGCCCAAATCTAGGGTTTCCATTGCCATGGAGTAGCTGCGGAAGCTGGCGTTTCTTCTTCCTCTGCAACACCCACGCCGTCGTCTGAGCACAGTGAGTGGATTACCATCTTAGACACCTTGGGATCTCGCTCCCCGTTTTCTTGTGTGCCTAATTAGTCTTTCCACAGGGATGGTGGGGAAAGTCAATCATCAAAAAGCGCCAATCATTTCATCCGCACAGAAGTCAACGGAGCTGTTGGATCAGGAAACAATCTCTGTAGGCTGTCCCCATGCTCTGGAGTCAATGTACTCTCAGACCCAATGGCTTCTTTTAGGTGCTCTTTCAAAAAGTCTTTGCTTCTCGTGCTAGGGCAGGTTTTGGCCGTTGACTTGAGCTCTACTAATGGCTGAAGCCTCTGTGCAGATTCATCCTGAGAGGTCCCACCCTTGACGCCGCAGCCCCGGTTTCCAGTGGCCCACCAAGGCGACGCATGAGGGGCAAATCAGAGGACGATCACAAGGCTTCGGGGTCAACGGATGGGATCTTTCCTTTCTTGGTAATAACAGGGATCTCGGCTGGTGTTATTCTCCCCAATGAAGAAATTTGGAAGCCTGACTCTCCCATGTTTTGAGGGCTTTTTTTTTAATTCTTTAAGATCACATGAAATCGACAGTTGACTTGAAACATCGGCCGGACTCTCTGTCAGTCAAACCTCTCCATGATCCCTCGAGAGATTCAGTTCCCAGAGCATCAGCCAGCATTAAAGTCAACGCGCTGAATCGTACTGCCTGCCCGAGGGAAAATATAAACACAGGAGCAGAGATTTTGGGCAGGATTACTTCGGCAAAGGGGGGTTGACAATGAGACCGACGAGCCACAAGGCTATGGACCCCACCGCCCAGCATACCAGCAAGAACACCACGATGCCTGCGATAATGGTCAGGAGCGGCGGGCCAGCTGCAGAGCTCGAGTCACCGGTTCCACCCAGCGTTGACTCCTTATCCGTAGGCTTTGCCTTTGCCGGAAGGATCACCGCGCCTCGGCATTGGGAGCCCAAGTCAACGGGAAACCTGAGTCAGAATGAGAAAAAACGATGTAGCAGCATGGAAGGAGGAAAGTCAAAGACAAGCTGAAAAAAACGTCCAAGCCCCGCTTCGTTCTGAACTCATCAACCACCACCACTGAAAGTAGCAAGTTCACATTTAGAGAAATCGCCCATGATCCTGTCTCAGATATCAAAAGCATAAAATACTAAAAATGGCTCCGAATCTGATTATTATCAGCCCCTTTTTTTTTGACAGTTCGCACATGAGATAACGAATCATGCATGAATATTTCAATGAAAAAGGTGGGAAAAAGCTGGGACAGTACAGTGAAAAGATAAAAAAAAAATGACCATCCAGAGGGCTTCAAAGATTAAAAAAATGGGATCCAACAGTGAAAAAGATGAACAAGGGTACTCTAAAAGCAACTGCATAAACACAATTTAATTAAACTCTTCCTCTTCAAAGTCCAGATGTGGTGTCATTTACATTTTTCTAGAAAAGGAAAAGAGAAAGAAGGATTAATCATAAGAGGGGTTTTGAATGACTCGGTGGCAGGATCAACAGTGTTTCCCTAAGTGAAGCTGGCATGGGTGGGTACATCGCATTTAAATGGCATGAAACTGTGGAGAATTTTTAATTTTTCAAGACGGATTTTTACACCCAAAATTTCCCATGGGTGGCAGCTTCTTTCTCCTCCAATGGCTTTTGGAGTGTTTCTTTGGAGAAACCTGCAAGCCCATCCTTGTTTCCACAGGGGACGCTCTCCAGTGTCTTCCTGCTCCCTGTTCTTCCCCTTCCATGGAAGCCAACGCCGCTCATCCGGGAGAAAAATCCCGCCGAATGCGAGATCAGATCCTCCGGACTGTACGCCCCCGGGGAAATCCGAACGCCCCCGATGATCCCGGAATGAAATCGAAAGCTAAGCGAGCAACAGCGAACAAGAAGGAATGCCGGCCAAACCGAGCGGAATCAGAGATTCATCGTGCGGCGGGCGGGGCTCACCTGGAGTTCCTCTGGTAGACGATCTGGGGCGGACCCGGCCGGGCCTTCGAGGGAGCGGAGGCTGCGGAGCGCTCGGGGCTGCCGGATGCGAGCCGTCGACGCCCTCCGGAGATGGTGGGGAGGGGAAGATGCCAGAGGCAGGCTGCCATGGATCGAGAGAATGAGGGAGGGGGGTCGCGGAAACAGACGACTGTGGCAGCGATAACCTCACCCAGATGCCCCCGTCTTCTCCCAGAAATGGCAACGGGGGTTTACAAACGGTGTTCGTGGCAACGGAATGGCTTCCGCCGCAACGGTCCAAAATATGAAACGTCAGATTAATAAAAAAAAATGTTTATTGAAGATTTTTTTTTTTTTGGATACTCGCGGAAGGCGGGGGCAGGCTGAAAGAGGTTTTTTTTTTTTTTTTTGGCGGTAATATCAAGAAATGGATCCTCGATGATGATGATGGCGGCTACTATCTATGTAAAGTGTTCGCAAGGATCTGAAACTAAAACGCAAAAAGTCAAATATTGGAGATATTAAATATTAAAACATATCTGAATATTCAGCATACCCATATCAAGAAAAAAAAAAGTTACCCAAGAGTATAAAAATATATTTTGCATTTTTAATGGTGGATTTTCGGAAAAATACCCGGGACCTCTTTTATGCAAGCAATCCCGTAGATCAACCCTAAAAGGAAAAAGTCAGAATTTACATGCACTAATCAGATGAGTCTGTACACAGGAATTAGTACAAAAAGCTCTTGACTATCTATTTAAAGCATTTCCCAGCATTTTGACAAATATTTACAGGACCAGCTGAAGCATGACAGAAGATTGACTCTAACTCAATAACTGGAAAAATTCTGGGATCCCGAGAGAGTTGTTGGCCCATTGAACATCGGGAACAGAGAGTGGGTGAGTAGTTAATCCGTGGAGTGATCATGCTGGGCGTTGACCAGGCTGACATTGCATTTCTGGTGGGTTTTCCTCATTGCACCCATGGTCAAAGACTATCTGCAGAGTCGCCTCGAGGCTTGAAGAAGAATTATCCGTCGTTGATTCCATCTGAGTTGGTCATGCTGCCTCCACTTGTCGGGCTGAGAAATTTCCACAAAAGGATGTTCATTTGACTTTTGGATCAAACCGAATACACCGATCAAAGCAATCAAAGAATGCAAGCGTTTTGTTTAAAGGAGCATTATGCATCAAGGAGTTTGCGTGTTTGAGCTTTGAATTTCCTATGTGCAAGAGGCCACGATAAAGTCAAAAAAAATGAGAAAAAATCCCCAGAAAAAAAAAGCCCATACATGATGGTTATGGAATTCCAGTTGTAGATTGGGAAACACCGAGGAACACAAAGGAAGAAGACGGGGAAAAAAAACTTCAATCTGGTTGTAACAAAATCACCATCTGGGCAAAATATTGTTAATATTTCTCGTATTTATAATACACACACAAGGAGAAATTTTTGAATGGAGGGGACCCGAAGAACGAGGTCAAGAGTGAGTTTTACTAGGTGAGCCGCAGTGATTAACGTAGATCCCAGCTGGCTGATATACAGGAGTGGAATTACTAAAAAAGTTAAGTTAGAGTTAAGCTGAACATAAGCACTTACAATCCCATCAACACCTTGATGCTGTCGTAGAAGAACCACTGCATAGTAACCACGGGCCCAACAAGCGTGAATCTGACTGGAAGGCTTCTAGTAAATAAGTTCATCACCCCAATGTTCTTCACAGCCTGAGATGAGCAAACTAGCGTCAGAACAGATTATTCATCCAATGTGATTCTCACACGGGTCGTCGTCCAGATAAAAATTATATCAAGGGAAGAAATAATAGCCCAGTGCCAGAGACCACCTGGAAGATACTGTCGGCCTTTTTGTTATAAAGAGAAGAAACGATGTTGTCGGCAGGATTTGAAACAACCGTTCCGGCGGCGCCAGATGCATAGCCTGCAATGCATGTCACTCCAAGCTGCTGGATCCTCGAGCAGTCTTCTCTCCTCCTTTGGATAACATGGCGGTATATAATGTCCACAGAGTGCTCAAACGTTGAGAACATGAGGACAGAGACTGCGAATGTAAATTTGGGGAGATCATAAACCCATGATTCAGAGGGAAAGAAGGTGAAATATAAATACCAAGTCCCACTGCATCACCCGTAATTTTCAACAACATGTGGCAGGATCCATTCAGAAGGTATATCGTACTACAGTCATTTAGATAGGTCATGGCTTCAGTTGGTATCCCATCATGAAAGGCAAGATAAATTCTACGCCAGGGGGAAGGGTACTAAGAACAGATGCATGTACATTTGGTAATCCCTTGCCTTTTCCAAACAGAATCAGGATATTAATTAAGTTGGGTGGAAAGGGGAGCTCTTACATGGAAGATTACGCCCCCACAATGGAAAGAGTCCCCTGTAGAAGCTGTACAAGAACAGAGATTAGTATTCTGTTGGCATGGCCGTTTCATATATCAACTGAGATTAGATCATACGGCTTCTTTACCCAGAGAAACCTTCAGAAGCGTAAAGCTTTGGAAAACCGTCGGCCAAACCCTTGGCAAATCTGGGTTGAGTTTGAACACGAACTTTCACAGCTTCAAAAGGGCAAAGGGCTACATCTGCCACCACCTGGGCAGATGCACTGCTGAGAAGATAGATGGAAGTTCTGCTCTGGTCCACTAATATATCAGAATACAGCTTTTTGAAGTACTCATAGAGGCCAAACTTGCAGCCACCCTGAGCACCATAGCCGAAAAGTTTCCCAGCCCATCCTCTCCAAAGTACCGAGGGGCCCTGCTCTTTCACAAGGACATTCAGCCCCGATAAAATGCTGGTGTACTTCATTGGGTTCACCTACAGGAAGCATAAAAAATTGAATCATACTATTTCTATAAACAAAAGCTCTAATAGTTATAATATTTTTGCCAGCATATTGGCACGGAGGACTAGATGTGAATCGACATAAGAAATAAATGTCATCGAAAAGAGGTCAGCTTAGGAATGAAGGAGAGCGCCCTGCCTTATTACAGGCCAACACCAAAAGCTAGATCATAGAAAGGATCAAAGCTTCATGTCGGTGATGATGTGTGAAAATTACTGATTTCCTATCTTATTGTTACACAGGGGGACTATGGCCACCAAGCCAAACAGTGAAACCCCTCAAGAATAACGAACATACAAAGCCAGAAGGGCATACAAGAGGAATAAGCCATAGGGGATTCATGACCATGAAACGATATGGTATCTTTCCCTCCTTCACCCACTTTGTAGGCAACCCTTTGATGCACTTTACGCTGCTAAAACTTGCAAAGTTGGAAAGTTTTTTAAGGATGATCCCATGCAATAACATCAAATATATTTTCCAAGCTTTTGAAATACAGTAAGTTCGCCTGACAACCATCCATGGCTCGTCCAAGCAAAGAATCATGCGTTTATCATAAAAGTGTAAAATGGGGTTCATATCTATAAACAGGGAAAAAATTTCCATCTGAATTTAATCTTGCATTTAAAAAGCGCTCAGGTTGATCATTTTGCTTACGACGTTGTCCAAAGCAAGATAGTTCCACAAGTTTCATCAGCTTGATAAGCTATGCAAGAAATGGCCAATCCTTATGATCCATCGAGTCGCAAGAAGAGTCTAATAATCTTATATAAAATTTGATAAATCAAAAAATAAAAATGGAACCGACTCACAAAATGTAGCAGGCGTAGACAAGAGGGATGCACAAAGAGCGAGATAAAGAGACGGCAGACCTGCATGTTAACCTTGAGGACATCAAGCGGCGTGATGGCGAGATGCGTCGTCCCGGCGCTGAGCATGCCGCCGAATGCGCAGACGGCATAGTACTCCGGCGTGGACACCCTCAGCCCCTTCCACCACTCCCTGTTATCGCCCGGCCCCTGATCCATCATCATCTCCACGTCCACCACCGTCTCCATCCACCGCCTCTTCCCTACGCCTCCCCTCCCCGTCCTCCCATGCCTCACTCAGCACAGATCACGCCCTCCCACGCTCCCCAGCAGAAGCAGAAACAGCAACGGACCAGCAGGAGAAGCAGGGGAGAGCGGAAGAAAGAGATCGACGGGGCCGTCCCTCGCCTCAGTCGTCCTCAACACTTTCTGCAGCGGCGGTTCCTCCACGTATGCGCCGTCAACGAGGGAGACGAGGATCCGCAGAGAGAGGCAAGTTCAGGGCTCAGTGGCGGCGACGCCATGGCCGCTACGACCACGAGCAACGGGCTCGAAAGGACTCTTTTTGCCAACAATTTAATAATAAAAGGCCCCCGTCTCACGCACCTCCTCGCTACGTGGCACCACTTCCACGCGTAGTTCGAACTTAGGGCGAACCCAGAGGGGCGTGGGCCCCAGTTCTTGCGCTGACGTCGCATCATTGACCGGCCCGGTCCTTACTTTCATTTTTCTTTGTTCAATTATTTATTTATTTCTCTCTCTCTCTCCTCTATGATTTTGGCTAAAATAATTAGGAGGAAAATAAGAAGATTAGAGGTGCGATTAATACCGGAATTACCATTTTTGGGGTCTTCGATCAGAGCTTAGATCACCAACAGCCTCTCTCTCTTAAGAGGCTCAGAGAAAAATAAATTAAACGGGTATTTAATAAATTAACGAATAATTCACAAAAGGCGTGATAAACCCAAATTAACGAGGCTATATCAGTCCGTGGAGCTTACTATCTACAGTAACCATGCTGGGGATGCATATGAAATTATTATATGCCTCTTCCCTCCAAAATGCCCAACTATGTTGACGCAGGGACGCATGGTATTTCTTCTTACAACCGTGGGGGATATGAGAGGCCCGGATGGCGCCACGTCAGGATCTCTTCGGCTCCACTGGGATGTTCCTGTCGGAGGAATCCGATGCTGCCACATCAGCACTTTGACCGCCATAGCGTTGGTCAACGGTCGGGCTTGAATCCAGCTCATCGTGGGTGCCAGGAGAGGACTTGGATGTCCCCTCTAGCTCGCGGGCGTCTCTGGGGCTCACTGCCGCCTTGCTTGGCATCTGATCCTGCGGCACACGAAGGAAAATGCCCATCAAATAAGCCATGCGATCGTCTCCTTGAAACGATATTATGAACTTCAGAGGCAACCCAGATCAGAAAGAGTCAACGCTGAGACTTACTATAAATGGCAGCACCCTAGACAAGCTACATGAATATCTGGAACCTCATAAAGGACCACGAAATGGTAAATTCCGGGCAGAAACACTCTTAGCGCCACAGATTACCCAGATCAGCAAGGGTCAACGCTTAGACTTACTATAAATGGCAACACACTAGATGAGCTATATGATTGTCTGCAACCTCACAAAAGGACCAGGAAATGGTAAATTCCAGGCAGAAACACTCTCAGCACCACAAATGACCCAGATCAGAAAGGGTCAACCCTGAGACTTACTATAAGTGGCAGCACCCTAGACAAGTTATGTGATTGTCTGGAACCTCACAAAGGACCAGGAAATGGTAAATTCCAGGCAGAAACATTCTTAGAACCCCCTCAGAGTCAACCCAGATCAATGAGAAACGATCTTGAGACAAACTGTAAATGACAGAAGGGAATCGACGGTTGAGAGGCCTCAGGAGACATGGCTGATCAGGGAAAACTTACGCTTTGTTGAGCCTCGAGCTTCTTCTGCAGCGCCTCGTGCTCAGCTCTGACACGAAAGGGCACGCCGCTCTGCTGGTGCACATTGCTCCGGACGAGGTCCTCATCAAGATCACTCACCGTCGTGGCAAAGGGATGGTTGGCGGGGATCCATCGGACGGTGTCAGGGTCAACTTCAGGCGGCACGTCGTCTCCCTCCTTGAGGAAGACCGTCGGCCTCTTCCACTGGTAGGCCCGTGACCTCCGCCGCCGGTGGCTCGACTGCTGCTCCGTGGTCAGAGTCAACGGGGACAGGCTGTAGACCTTGCCGCACATTTCAACCGATGAATTGCCCTTGTTGACTTTTACCAGAGGGTTGTTGAAAGGGTCTTCGTACTTGAGAGGAGTTGAGCTGCCCACAAGAGAAGATGGGTGGAATTGTCAACGGTATTTTTCCAGTGGCTCCTAGAAGTCAACGCTGTCCGCAGAATCCTATAAGAAAATATAAATGGAGAAATATATGCGTATACATGAGAGTGAGTGAGAGAGAGAGAGAGAGAGAGAGAGAGAGAGAGAGAGAGAGAGAGAGAGTATAAATTCAAGTTATGCAGCGACATAATGCAGCCTGTCATTCAAGAAAACTAGGAAAAAACCAGGGACGGTCGCAGAGAACATACACGCCTCTTCTATGAGATTTCAGCTGCCCGCGCCTCACCAGATCGGCCACGGACCCATGTTGACTCTGCCTCGCCTTCCTTGCCATGGTCTCTCTCACAATGATCAGCACGAAGGTCAACGCTAGGAACACTCCTACGGCGATTCTCGGGCCGGCATTTCCTTTCATCTGGAAAATAGGAGAATCCATAATAACTATGCACGGGGAGGAAGGAGCTTGAACCAGTAATTTATTGCCTCAATCGTCTGGTGGAAGTTGAATCCTACCGCAGAGAACACCGGAGGGAGGGAATTGATAGCTTCTTCCAAACGGCCGAGAGCGTTTCCCAGGAAAACGCTCTGCCTGTCTTCTGTTGCAGCTTGGATGACTCCACCACCGGCCCCATTGTCGGCCTTCCCCGAGGCTTCGTCTTCGGCTGTAAGATCTGAAGCAGACGCAGATGAAGATCTTGCAATGAAGAAATTCCGCTTCGGCCTCCCCCATTCGCTGGCTCGGGAATGAGGCCAACGCGCCCGAAATAGCATCATACGGCTCCAGTCACCACTCCGGCGACGACCGAAATCGCACATCCGATGCTGGACGCCAAGCACCAGCACGTCGGGTCAGGATGAATGAAGAAATCGCCGAACAAATCATCAGCAAATCCGGAGACGAGGACTTCCGCGGAGGAAAGGGACACTTATACTCTACCTGCGAGGAGACCGTCGCCATTCGAAGCTGCAGAAGACAACCGGCGGTAGGGACTGCCGACGAGGACGCCATGGGAAGGGCATCCACCCTGGCCCAGGATTAGGGTTACGAAGAAGAGGAAGACGAAGAGGATGACCCCATGGCCCGCCCCACCGCCCTCCCGAGGTGGTATGCAACTGCGAAAGCTGGTCCCTCCCCAGTCTGCTTGGGGTTTTGGAAATCACATATTTACGAAAACGCCAGTCCCAATTGATTGGCCTTTAGTGGGCTAGTGGGCCGTCCGACCAGCTATCTTGGCCCAATAACCCCTAGCCCGCCGTCTTCCATGGTCAACGAACGAGCTTCCAACGGTCCGGCGAAAAAAGCGTGTTTTGTCCGAACAATTCATCTTAATATAGCTTACACGTTTAAACTATTTTTGTCCGATTCTTACTACTTTCGGACAGTGGTCCAGTTGGATCATTCTCCGACATGCGGAAAAAATAAAAAATAAACAGAAAGAAAAATATCACATCGAGAGAATATACGACGGCGATAATGTCGTCACCGGCCGCGGCGGCGAGGCGGCGGCGCCGCCGACCAGCGGGGTCTGGCGGCAGGAGGGGCAGGAGGAGTGGCCCCGCAGCCAGACGTCAACGCAGGCCACGTGGAAGGTGTGACCGCACCGGGGGAGGACCCGGATCTCGTCGCCGTCGGCGAACTCGGCGAGGCAAATCGGGCAATCGGTGGCAAACTCGCCGCCACCGGCGGCTTGGAAGGGGAGCCTGGGGAGGGAGCGGAGGACCTTCTCCTTCAGGCCCTTGTTCGGGGGCGGCGGCGGCGGCGTTCCGGCGGGGTGGCGGCGGAGCCAGGCGCAGCGGGCGGCGAGGGCCAGGCCCACTACGCAGATCAACGCGCAGATAAGCGCCGCCAGGATCACCGCCACGTCGGAGTCAGTCCCCAGAGCCTGCAGCGTCGGCGCCGCCGCCGAATCTCCGGGATCTTCGAGAAACCTCCTGGAAATGCGCATTTTTCCTCTTCACCTGGATGAGGGGGAGAGAGAGAGAGAGAGAGAGAGAGAGAGAGAGAGAGTGAGGAAGCAGAGGGCTCTCCGCCGGCGGCAGGAGGCCATCACAGCAGCCGCAAATCTCGGACAGAAAATTACTAAAATACCACAAATTATCGAATTGGATCCGAACCGAAAAATACGGCGACCAGAATTAATTGCCATTATGTTTGTTCGACGTGGAAGAGGATGATTGGGAGCTAGTCGGGCCGAGGAAACTGGGCCGCTATGTCTGTTGGGCCTCCGATCGGGCCCACTTTAGGTTCCTGTCCGGTGAGCAATTGGCTAAAATCACCGCCGTGGTGGCGGAGTGGAGCATCTCGCCCAGCTGACTCTCTGGTCTCATTGCCTGCAGACGGCTCTGGTAGTTCTTCGATCTCCAAACCCTACCGAAGGGTGGGCCGAGGGATGGCGATCTCCCGCGTGGTGCTGTTCTTGTTCTTCTGGAATGCAATCCTGTGGGCGCCCGTGCGATCGGATCTCGTCATCTTGAAACTGGATCGGAAGGTGCTTTCTCTTTCCTCCCCGCGGAAACTTCCCCCGTTTGTGGCAAATATATTTGTGGCACCGATCGCGGTAGAGGTGGGATCGAGGCCACCCACTGCGTCTGTTTGTTCTCGCATCTGCTTTATCGAGCTACAATTCTACGCGTGTCCTGATTTCAATGTTAGCTGTATGGGACGCTAGTTTTTGGCTAAGAATTAGCTGTACGTGACGTTACGCCGCATTTTTCTTTCTGAAGACTAGCACATTATTTTTTATCCATATCCCGCTGTGAAATTATTAAATTGCAATATTCTCTCTAAGATCCACACCAATTTCTCTCTTTCAAGGTAAAAGCCTGGGACGACGTGAGGCAGTCGAAGTCTATAACTAGTATGAAATTAATTTTTCTGTCTAATTATTAAGTTTCATCTGGGTCAGATCACTGAAAGGTACTCTTAGCGAGGAGTTTCCCCGTTTAGGCCAAGGTTTTAACAAGATCAAGGCAGCTATGTGCAGGGGACAAGGCAAGACCTAATTTTAACGTGTATATATATATATATATAATATTAAAAAACACAGGAACGAGATTGACTGATTTTATTACACTAGGATTATAGTATATGATGTTAGAAAAGCCTAAGCAGAAAACACCATACCATATCACATGTGATTTCCATGTGTGCAGACGTGAATGCTCACGTTGCTTGTCGTGAATATTTGTGTTACCAAAAAGGACACTCATTTTGGAGAACGTGAACAGTGGCTTGCTTAGGCGGCCTGGATACCTTTGGTGTTGGGGTTGCCTGACCACAGAAACGTTTCCAGGGTAATACCTCGAAAACTATGATTTGTAGACTCCAGCAATGCTTTCAGTTGTTGGTTTGGCATTTAAAAGAGGGCTTAAAAATGGAAGGCTTTCTGCTGCTGTCAGTCATATTGTGATGATAGTTAAATGATTTTATCTAGTGAGGAATATTCTCTCAGTCGCTGTAGGATTTTCTCATATTTTCATTTTTTTTTTGTTTTCATAGTTGATTCAGGAATTCTTTTCAAGTCTTTTAGGTATAAAACAACAAAGTCGATCTTTTTATGTCAAAAAGGACAGTTGATTTTTCTCATTTTTAAGTGCTTACCTGCTGCTTCTGCTGCCGGCATCGTCGTTATTTTTGTCTTACTCTAACACATTCTCTTCTTCGTTCCTTGTGTTTCAGGGGAGCCTCTTTAGTTAGTTCCTATTTTTTTCTTTAGAAATCACATAATATTTACTTCTTTGCCTTAAGGAATCTTTTTGAGATTGAAATTTATAGTTGTTTCCTATCCTGATAAATTTTCTATTTTCTTTGGCAGATTGACTTGACTTCACAGACTGTTCGTGTGGCTTCATCCTTGAAGGCTACTCTCTGACTCTCTCTCTCTCTCTCTCTCTCTCTCTCTCTCTCTCTCTCTCTCTCTCTCTCTCACACACACACACACACACACACACACACACACACACACACACACACACACGTAGTAGAACAAAAAAATATTACTGAACACAGCTATGACTGCCATGCCATTCCATAATCAGCTTCCCAATGTTTACCTTGTGTGTTATCTCCCATGCAAGAAGAAAAATTCATTCTTTCTTTTTACTTGATTATGACAGACTAGATGCTAGGTCCAGTCCCACTCTGGAGACTGATGGGACAGCAATGATTAGGTCTTCAGTCGGTTTTCTTTAAGGTGGAAGTGAGCGTCCATCGTAGATAAAAAAAACCAGGGGTATGACAAAGTGGATGACATAAAAAGCTATCATTTGGAAAGGAGGCAAGGGTACATAAACAAGCTACTTAGATCTGGACTCTTCTTTCCTCTATGAAGATAAATAAGGGGAAGGGGAACACAGAATAAATGAAAAGAGTTTTTTCATCTCTTAATGTGTTCATCATACTCTATTATTGAGAATCCTCAGTTTCCTCTGGCTTTGCTCAGTTTGCTGTCGTGCCAGCAGCAGTGTTAATGATAGATTCGATATGTGGATGTTATGCTGAAATGTTTGTCTTTTCTTTCCCACCTAGTAGCCCCACAACACTGTGAGAAGGATTACAGGATGTCAATTTTTTTACCATTTTCTTTTTGGTGAACTTTACTTTGTCGATTATTTCACTTTTTTTGGTCAATATCTTATGGATATACAAACCTGTGCTGATCATTTATTAATTTACCTTTATAATTTATGCTTTTGTTGGATTTATCGACTCATTGATCACAGTTTCTTCTTCTATCATATTATCCCATGTGCATTCCCGGTCATCATTATCTTTTTATTTATTATTATAATAAAAAATACTTATTTAATGAATGAATAGTGGCAATTGACCAGTGCAATCATGTAACGCAAAGCCCTCATGCTCTCATAGATAGGCCAGTTTCTCAACGGAGGTGGTTCAATTGCAGTTTTATTCAATGCTGAGTTGCCATGGAGATAGCATGCACGAGGACATGATTACAAAAGAATTGTTTCGTTATGTTCTGACGAATTGGTGTAGAACGGTATATATTCGTACATTATTCTGAAAGTTTAAGCAACGATTAACTAAGGGGAGACCATTCTTGAAAAAAACCTCTTTCCTCGAAAAATGAAATGAAAAATGTAAAACATCCGTTAATGGAAGTCAACCGCTGAAGATGCATGCTGATACTAGAAAGTCACAGAGAAAAGGTTCTTTGAGCGGGAAGTAATGGATCTGGAGTTCTCAGGCCACCAATAGGCATTGGATGGAGATAGGAGAGCTTATAATTGATCTTTACATTATGGGGGCATTTTGCGAGTCTTCTGTTATGGGATATAAAAGTAGCAATGGCAACTTCAAAATTCAACGTTTTTCTCTTTGCATAGGGTTATTAAGGTGCTTATAAAACTGTGAATCACTATTTCGAATTTTCGAATACAATTTGGGTGAATTCACAATTAAGATATACAAGGTCTGCCTAGTCTTGATGTAAATAGTAAGACTACAGTATAGGCAATACCGTTATGAGTTAACATTCTTAACAGGGAAATCGGTGGAGATGAGCCAGTTTACTGCTTTATTTGTTAAATGAGTTGGGTTTTTAGGATGTATACAGGATGGCATCGTTCCTGATGTTTTGAAGAAGTGAAAGTAGCACGCTAGGCTAACATTGTCTCGTTGGGCTCGTATCCCTGATCTCTAAATTATACCTTGTTTACGTAGTAACTTCTCTCACGTATGCAATTTTTGTGCTTCTTTCTTTTCGTTTATCCTGAGTTTAGCGTTTTTCTAAATCACTCTAATGTCGAACATAAAATAGGAGTAAATCCTAAAGAACGCCAGTATTTCACCTTTCAAGACCCGCCACTTTTCTTCATTGCAGATTAACTAAGTACACTCACTTCATTCTGATTGTATAATTATGAGTGAGGAACAGTAAAATAATATTTTATGGTTTCTGCAGATAGAGAATGCTGGTCCTAGCACGGCATCAAAGGTTCTTCTAGCATTCCCTAGACACCAGGCAGGAAACCTTGCAGAGTTGAGGACATTCTATCGGGAAGGGAAATCGAAAGGGTCCCCAGAGCAACTTCGAGTTGAATTAGCCGAGCCTCAGGGAATGCCGCCTGACTTGACTTTTTATGCGGTTCAGCTACAAAAAGATTTACATGGGGGAGAAATGTTGAACTTAGATGTGCTGGCTGTATTTACACACTCCCTAAAGCCATTCCCTGAGAAAATTACTCAGACTGAAGTTCAGCTTGTTGTCTTCCAGGACAGTGCATACTATCTTTCCCCGTATGTAGTGAAGGTCCAGTCTCTTGGAGTTAAATTACCTAGTAAAAATGTCGAATCTTTTACCAAATTTGAAAATTCAAAGCTTATAGATTCCGAGATCAAATATGGTCCTTATGAGAACCTTCCAGCCTTCTCATATACACCAATAGTTGTCCATTTTGAAAGCAGCAGTCCTTTTGCAGTAGCTCAAGAACTTCTGCGAGAAATAGAAATTTCCCATTGGGGCAACATACAGGTGACTGAACACTACAAGCTTGTCCATGGAGGAGCTCACAACAAAGGGGGATTTTCTAGGTCTTCTCCTTTGCGCGTACCCCATCCAATACTCTTTGGCTTGTGGGTATCAGCTGTACGTTTGAGTGATAATATCATCTGACTGATTTTATTTTTGCAGGTTTGACTATCAATCAAGGCCTTTCGCGAGTGAATCATCATCATTCAGGCATCTTCTCGCTAGATTACCGCCAAGAGCTCATTCTGTCTACTATAGAGATGAAATTGGAAATGTCTCGACGTCACATCTCTCGGGTGATTCTAGAAAGGTATTTCTTCAGTGAATAAAAAACCATTCAATGATCATGTTCTACACTACTCCAATTTGAACTCTATAATTTTCTGCTGATTTTATATATGATGAATTTCGTAACTTTCCTGCAGACAGTACTGGTGATTGAACCTCGATATCCATTGTTCGGTGGGTGGAAAACATCTTTTACTATTGGATATGGCTTGCCCTTGAAAGACTTCTTGTTTCAGTCAGAAGGAAGGCGCCTACTCAATATTTCGTTTGGTTGTCCCATAGAAGATGTTGTTGTAGATGATCTCATTGTGAAGGTCAGTGAGAAATTTTGAGGCATTCCACTTGCATGCGAAATATATCATTTATAAAAACGTCTCTCTGTCAATTTATTTTTTTATTGATTAGAGGCTATGTACTTTAGTCATATTTTATATTTCCCGCAAGATACCATTTCATGGCATACAATCTTTGTTTGTATTTTGATTCAGAAAGTTTTCCTGAGAGACATTCTGTGTGTGCAATATTCTTTCTGAAAGTTCTTCATTATACATCATGAAAAGTTTGTGCAGATGCATTGTCCAACTTGCCTCAACAGTGTAGAGATGCATTGTCTTCTTTCATTTTCTATCTTATCTGATTTTCAGCTGTTTTCATTTCACGCCTTATTTTTATATATGGTCAAAGTTGGCTGCAACAGTATGGATATCTTGAAAACTGATGCTGATCAGCTAATACTGGACTGTACTAGTCTCGTTAATCACAGTGATGTGGATCCGAAAATCATTGTTTTAAAACAGAGTCAGGATTTTTATTATTTTATTGAAAATGTATCGTATTCATGCCTTTTGATCTATTTTGAAACAGCAGATTGTAAAGAAGATGCAATTAAGTGAACTTATTAGTTGAAAAAAAAATCCTAATTAACTAAATTAATAATTTTACATTGAGGTGCAGTGCATAGTGTTGAACGTAGTTGATATTCCTGCTTCAATGACTTTATTGCTGGTTGTTACAATATAGAAAGATCAAATTCCCTTTAACATCATCTGGAGTTTTTCATAATCTTGGTGAATCTGGGAGGGCTTCTTCAGCTTAAAGTATCAAACTGAACTAGTAATCTTTCTGCCAACTAGTCTGCTGAAACATTTGCATGGCCTTCTCTTTTCCAAATATTCTCTGGGTACTCAAGACGGCCTTGTAAGTTGCCATTTCCAGTCACAGCAACTGATCTAAAAACATTCAATAGCTGTGACTTCGTTATTTCACATAAAACGGAGTCCTTATTGATGGTTAAAAACCTATAATTATGAAAATTTTTAGCATACTTTTTCTTAACTCTATTGCTGTATTTTTGCAGGTCGTTTTGCCTGAAGGTTCTAAAGACTTCTACTCATCTGTTCCATTCTCTACAGAACAATGGGAAGAGGTTTGATGTCATAGATTCTTTGACGAAAAAATCATTTTGGACTGGAAGCCAATGTTGATGATTTTTCTGCTCTTCTATTCTTATTTTTTTGGATTCTTCACAGATAAAATACTCCCACCTCGATATTGCTGGGCGACCAGTGCTTGTGCTGAAAAAGACTAACGTGGTGTCAGAGCATAATGAACCTTTCCTGGTGCGTATTTTTTAGTATTCTCAAATGGTTGTATCAAGCCAAAAAAAATGAATATTTTGAATATTGATTGTACTGTTATTTATTGAACAGTTGGTGTGATGGATTTAGAAATGAATTAAGCCTGGTCACAGTCAAAACCAGCAAGATTCCATAAACGGAACCTGAATTGATGTCAAAAAAGTTTCTGAATCCCGACTCCTCCTTATCAAAAAATCCCTGTGTTGGCTGTGCAAAGTTAACTTGTCTGTGAAATTAACAGATGGGCATCCGATGCCCTCATTCACTAGATTCCTTTGCATAGCATCCGTCATTCACCCTTTCTCGTTCATCCCAGAAAGACAGCAGCGATCCCGTTCAAGTTGGGCCCTTACCTCTCTTCCTCATTTGGACTGCTGTGGCATCTGGAGCCGCATCCTCCAGTCTCTGGTGATGCTGGCCTGTGGACTTCTGAAGCCTCAAACCCTCTTTAGGGGTGGGACCCCAATTTATTCCTCAATACGTAACTTTTCACTCTAAAAATGAAGCAATGATGGAATGGTTTATTTATGATTGAAGAGAACCAACCAGACCGTTTCCTCCCATAGTTCCAAACTTAGTATAGAGAACCAACCATATAGAACTCTTCATTGCCTCAAAATTCCCTCCTTCAAAGTTCTGGGACCTCTATGTAGAAATTGTGCTAATTACACCGTTTCATGTTAGTAGATAGATATGTGCCACCATAACCATGTCTATGATATATCGTAATTTTCAAATACTCTTCTTGTTATGTTAATTTACAGCTTACATCGTCAATGACAATATTTTTCCATGATCCAGGTATATTACAGGTTCAACAATCTTTCACTGCTGAGGGAGCCTCTGATGCTAGTTTCTGGATTTTTCCTCCTCTTTGTTGCATATGTTGTATTCGTGCATGTTGATATGTCAATTTCCAAGTCCTCTGCTTCATATATTTCAAAGCTTCAGTGGGACGAGGTATGCGAGTTTACACATCACTTGTTGTACCATCTAAATCGTTTAGCCCGTCACTTGAAATGGTCTCTGGATCTCTTAAATTCAAATGTTCTCTTGGTTTACAATCTTCTGTATGTTGCATGAGCACCTTTCTTTTTTCTTCCCCTCATGGTGTCTACATTATTATTTTTCCTGCACGATAGTGACGGGCAATATCTCATGCCATCTGTTTTTTGGTGAACTCCTGGCTAACCAGTATTGGAAACTCTTTCTGTAAATGGGTGGAGAATGCTGATTTATACCATCTACCCTTGATTGATTGAAGGTGCAAACAGCGCTTCAGCATGTCCTGAGTGTTATCAACCAATGTCTAGCGGTCCATGGTAAGCTGGAGGCCTCATTAAGAGATCTTTCCAGGACAGGAGATGTCCGATCTTGTAAAGCGGCTCGTAAGGCAGCTGACGGTGTCTTCAAAGAATTATTGAAAGAGCTGAACCTGGCGTTGGGATCCCTACAATCTTCCCCACAAGCTGCCCAGATATGGCCTAAGGTGTGCCTATTTGCTGTGTTTTCACAAGTTGACTAACTGGTTCTCACCATTCATCGTAATCAGAAGATGACCATAGCTCCGCTCCCAAAATTCTAATATCCTCTAACCTCAGTTCTATCATCTATGCTGATTTTAACAGGGACCCCTTCCCACCCACCAAAAATAAAATGCATAGATAAATAAATTAGCAGATTCGATCATTTTTGCTGATGACCATATTAGTGAGAGTAGAACAGATTTAAATTATGTGGCTACCCTCAAATCATCATGGTGCAGCGGATTGGCCGATCCAGATAGTGATCGCCATTGGGTTATCCAATTGAGTGGACCTGATTCTTGGCTTACCCAATCTGATCCCATTAGCAGTATCCAATCCTACCTCCTGATTCTATCGGAACCACCTTTCATTAGTCCTTGAATGCTCTGGAATCACCTTGTGAAAGCATTTCTATATTTTGACCAACGGTTGCCATTTATGAGACAATTTGCAAAACCCATTTCTATATGTAATTTCGGAAATATTTGTCGTCAACTCCAGTAATGGCTATGATATGAAGTCAACGCCTCTCGTGTCGTTTTATCTCGTCGTGCTGCAGGTGGAGGAGCTGGTTTCCAAGGAGAGAGAGTTGCAGGAGAGGCTGATATTGAAACACACCTCTGTGGTCGATTCCTACGAGAAGAAGCACAGCGGGCGGGAAATAGAGAACCGTGTCGCTGCACATGAGCAGAAGCTCGCAGCTTTAAGGCACGAGGTGGATGACCTCATTGAGATTCTAGATGAGCTCTGCTAGGTAACCCCTACGGGACGATCATCCCCTCTCTAACTAGGTTTGAGCTATGTGAGAAACTTTTGTAGTCAACTTCTTTGGTGTGGTTGAGTCCACCTTACGGATCAGCCACATGTGGTCAACGCAGCACTGGAGGAACAAGGGTTCGTTTTCTCTTTGATCTCTTGTTTCCTTATGAGGGATCAGATCATAAAACTGCTCTTCTTCGCTGTTCCATTATGATATGTTTTATCAGAAACAGGATCAAACCCTTTGGATTTGGCGCCACGCTCCACTGATGAGGTTGTCCTGAGTTGGGCAAGTTTATGCTGATTTTGGCACGATTTCTGGTATATTTTATCGTATCTTTAAATTTTTTTTAGTACCTTCGGATGACTGAAATTTTCTTCCAAAAGTCTTGCCGTCATTCAAGCATTGTAGGGTCAATTTGAGTTCGATCTTCCCATTTTGAGACGATCCAAGAAGATTTCGTCTTCAGCTTGGCAAGTTTAGGCCAATTTTAGCGCATAATTTTTTGATCCCTGGCTGCTTTTGGCATGTGTAATCTTTCTGCTTTAGGAGGATTTACCCCGTTGACCCTCTGAGCCCGCCTCACAGACGGGATCAGATGAGTTACCTAATATTATGTGACGTACTACATAATTCACACAAACATATGAAAATAAACAGATCAGGGGAGGCGAGGAGTTGACCATATTTGATCCCCATCGGATTTCACAACTTCCCAGCTGGGTCTACTGATGAACCACAGATTATAATTCCTGCGAGCCAGTTCGGCGGCGCCGTCAGATTAGGTCCGGCCCTGATTCTGTGGAGGGCTTAGGAAATGAGAAGTCCTCTGTGGGGCTGCCGGGCTCTACAGGGCGAGGCCTGTCGGCCTCGGTGTCGGAGAGGGAACAGCCCGAATGCGGCTGCCGCCTCGAAGAGGCGGCGCCGGTGCCGCCAGCCGCGTGCCCGGTGGTCTTCATCCGGCGGAGCCGGCGAGCGGGGGAGGCCGCCGCGCTCGGCGGGGGGGTTGTGCCGGAGCCGAGCGATGAGCTGGTGTGCCTCTTCTTCGCCCCCTGCTGCCATTTCTTCAGAGCCTTGGCCGTGTGCTCGTCGAAGATCGTCCTCTTCATGTGAGATCCCATCTGAGATTGGGAAAAAAAAAGTCAACCCAATTAATAATTCCTGCGCAGGATGATCCCATCATATGTAAGATGATGGGCACGGCCACTGGATTCTTCAATGGCGTGATGATGTAAGTCCGAGTCTGAAAAGAGAGCTCAATGGGAATGAGTACCTGGGATACAAGCGCGTAGAGAGGAAGGGTGACGTAGCTGCACAGGAACTGGACTCCCACCCTGGAGAAGACCATGGACGACTGTCATGCAAGAGCGCTAAAGTCAACGGGACCAGTGCGCAAAAATAGTAAATTTTATGTTCTGGGTCGCCGTCAGAAAGCACCCATCGCTGAATGAGCCTCACCCAAGGCATAATCTCGTGGTGATGAGCTTCAGATTGTCATTGAAGCAAGATGTCAGGCCGAACTCGTACTGCAAGATGGGGAAACGCTCAGGCAAGATCAAATCAGAGTGAAGATTGAGATGAACCCATCTGCCCGGATCAGGGCTAATAAAAAATTAAAAAAAAAATCCTGAAGGAGCACAACGCCCCTCACCCATATCCACACGAAGTACGTTATCTGGAACGCGTTCTGCAAGAAAAAAATGGCGCAAACATTCCATCAATATTTCAGTCTTTGAACATTTCTTGAATTATTATTATTATCGTGGGTCATGATTTTTTTTTTCTGTGCCTGTGCCTGGAAATTATTAAAGGCCCAATCTGGCCGAACCCAGTTCTTATCCGGGCGTGGACTTGGAGTAGGTGCAGCCTGCCACGTGGCAAGGGCTCCATCGTTTTGACCCGCGGCAATTTTATTTTCTCATAATACATCAAAAAGATCAGAGCCTGGGGTACCTGGAACAGAGTGAAGTGGATGAAGGTCAAGACTAAGTCAGGCCGCCCAAACCAGAAGTGATGGTCAGTGAGCTGCACGAGAGGGATCCCTTGGACGACCAGATGCCTTTCCTGTATCTCAAGAGCCATCTGGGTGATGATAGCCTGCAGCTTCGTCCCCACTGCCAAGGTCAACTGCCCGATATGGCGTTACACATCAGATGGCGCTGCTCGCCGGCCATCACCGTGAGGTGAAATAAACCAGAAAGGGCAATTCCATAAGGTTCTTACGATGAGGGGAGCTATGGAGACCCAGAAGAGCGTCTGCCACCCTGGAAGAAGAAACAGGAGCAGTCTCTGAGAGGCCAGCTCCAATGGATCTACCGGGTTTAATGAGTTCTAAAAATTTCATGGCTCTCACTCATGGGCTCATTTCTCACCGTTGACGTTTAGAAGCAAGAAGACCACTGCAGAAGCCCACAGGATTGGACTGGCCAGGCGTTTAAAGAGAAAAGGGGATCAGATTGTGATGGATGGAGACTCAGATTCTTTAAAATATAGGATGTTTAAAATAAAATACCAGCATACATGCGGCTACTTATAGAAATGGAGGAATCATGCCATGATTTGTAAGTGGGGATATAAAAGGCATGACCATATGAGGAAGATTACTTAAAATGACAAAAAAATATGGTTCATGAAAAAAAAAATGGTTCTGCAAAACACGAGAAACCAATAAAAAAAGAAGAATGGCCACATCAAATTGGAAAAATTTGCTACCTGATGCCCACGACGACTGTAAAATCATCATCCAGGGATCGTCTAATGTACTTCTGGAAGTCAAATTTACTGCTTGGAGTTAAATGGGTCTGCAAGGGCAAAGTAATGGACGACAATGAAGGATGGATGATGGGCGAGAGTGGCATCATGAATCCTGCTGGTTGAAGAACTCACAGAAATGAAGCCATGGCGCATGGCCAGGTAATCTGCCTTACGAACCGACCTGAAGAACTGGCGGAAGAAGCTAACCTGCAAAAGTGTGAACCCACCCTATTTAAGTAAAAAATAAATAAACAGCAGTAGGAATGCTTCATTCAGATGCCAAAGACTGTTGCTGCCGACGAATTAGGTTAACAGCTGCACCATCTAATAAAACTGGGAATAAAAATCATGAATTGCCTTGATAGAAACGCTGTAATAAAACTTAAAAAAATCATTTTTTTCCTCTATTTTCAAGAGAAAAAGATTCTTACAATATAAAGCCAGAACGGAATCCTATTCCACCCACTTAAGTACTGTCTCACAAAGGATGTCTGGTGGACGAATCTGAATCTCGTTGGGTCTGCAAGGCTTCCGTAGATCAATCTAAAGGATTATAAAACACGGGCCATGAACTGTTTTTCTGTGGTTCTTCAACGTACCGTTTGAAAACTCGTGCTCAATTGATGAGGCCTCCCTCTCCCACTCTTTCCAGCCACGAATCTGCATTGATTGAATGGCGCAGACCCGGTATTCAGAGTTAATTTTCATAAGGGAATATGAGAATTTGGATATCGGACGCGGCAATCATGGTGAGGCGCTCACCTTCGCCCTACCAAGCGTCATGATCATAGCACTAAATATGACATGATAGAGCGCCAAGAAGAACACAAAGATGTGCAATTGGTGGATCCCGTGGACTGATATAAGAGACACCTTACCCTGCTGATACAAATTTAAGCTGATTGTGATTAAAATATGCAGAGAGAACAGACAAATCCGCAAGAATTGTATCAGTCTGCACCCACTTTCGCACAAGATGAGCCACTGCTGTGTTCAGCTAGAATTCTTCGGCTCGACTCAACAATGTCAAGCAAGGCCCTTCGGTGCTCTCTGCTCTTCTTGGTCTCCTCGGCATCCTTGTGGCGACAGGGCAGCATCGTGTCTGCAACCATCTCTGGTATGCAGATTTTGGCGATGTAACTCTGCCCAAATGTCAGCAACAAGGAAATGAAACCAAGGATCATCAGCTCTGCAAGAGACGGCAAAGCAGATCAATCTCGCGCCCATTTCCTCTCCAGGCTTTCGCAAGAGCACATTAGAAAGAACAGAACTGGAACAAGGCTGCTCCTGCTGAAGATCTGAGCCGACCCACTTGATCGGATGAGAAGACGATCAAATGAGGGACTTCAACCGGATAGCAGCGTTCTGGGTAGGCCATGAACAGTTCTTACCAGATTTGACCTTCTCGAGAGCTTCAAACAGCGACTTCTTGCGCCTCTCTGTGAACCACTGAAAGCAACGGCGGAGAATCAGGAGTCCGAGTAGAGAAATGTGTCAGCTTTTCGAGGAATTCCCTGAAAATGTCCTTGATACTCAAAATTGTGTCATGATAATAGCAGACGGCTCGACAGACTCGGCCCCCCACTCCTCACTCTTACCCTCCCAATGTTGTGCAGAAGCTTCTCCAGGGCAATGGAGATTAGGATGATCACGGTGCAGACGGAGGCGACCGCCCAGGTGGGTGTCTGGTCCAGCTCCCTCGAGTCGATCGAGTCTCCGCCCCCCATCCTCCCCCAACCTCGCCGCAGAGCTGCAGCAGGAAGCTATGGCGTCCCTCCCCGTTTCCAGCCAGTGGTGCCGTCCTTCCCAGCTTCTATCTCCGGGTCGGCGTGAAGGCGACAACCTCCTTCTCCCTCCTCCCGCCGGCCTCCCCGGTGACTCTGCTCTCTCTCCTCTTTTTATCGGCGCCATGCCCAGAATCAATGCCCTCCGAGTCGGTTAGATTTCGCCCTAACTTCATAAATCTGGACCATTAAGACCGCAAACCTCTCGGAACGAGCTGTTTTATTGGAGCATACGCAGAATTGTGAGCTCCAGAGAAGAGAAAAAAAAAAAACCAGGGTTATCAGGGTTCGCCAAGACGACGCTCTGCGACAAATCAGGGCTTTCAGGGAGCTTCTCCGCCCTCCGCCGCATGCCGACGCGACCGGCGCCGACAGTACTGTGAAGGGATTCCCTCGCTATCCCACCTCCTGGAGGGGAGGCCCCGAAGGTGGATCATCCAAGGATGAGTGGTGAACAGAGAGAGGCGTGATTCCTCGACATGGCCGACGGCCGCTGGAGTGGGGGATGACTCAGCAAGCTGCCCGTTGGGATGACCTGACGCTGACAGTCGGGTCTCGATGGAGACTGCCCGTTGACTTGTCTCGAAGAAAAAGTTTTGACTTTTTTAAGGATAATTCAAAATTAAGCCATTGACATTAGGCACTCCCACCCACCTGGACAGTCAGTGCTGCCAATGGGCCGGGCCCAGGTTTTGAAAAGCCCAATTAGACTATCTGGCGGCTCTGAGAAGATGAGGCCCAATTTCGAATAATATGGGCCGGGATTCGCATCTGCACGGCCCATTTATATTCTCACCCGTAATTGCGTTCATTTTTGGAAAAAGGAGGGCCCACTTATGTCTCCTATAAATGTCGAATTAATTTATTTTCTGTTTTCACCCCACAATTATGATTATGACAGAAAATAAAAGAAATTAAGGGTATGGTCTGATATGCTCTGATTTTACATTAATTTCGACATACATAGGAAATATATGTATATATATAAAATGGGTTTTCAAAAAGGAGTCGCCTTCAAGGACGCCGGGCATTGGTATCATCGACCAGGGGAGGTGGGGGAGGAAGAGGAGTGGGAGCGCTAGGAGTACGGCAATTCCCTGCCATCGCCGATCCAGTCTGTCATTTATCGCCATTTATTTGCTCTCGCTCGCCGATTGATCCAGCGAAGAGGAGGGAAACAGAGAGGAGGAGACGGGAAGGAATAGTAGGTTGAACTGACATGGCCGCTGCTTTGTATGGTTCCTTCGTCTCCGCTGGAGATCTGCGTCTCCCCTCGTTGCGCGGTAAGTTTTGCGTTCTCTCTCGATTTCTTCTGCTTGGGTGTCCTTCGGAACAAGCTCCATGACCCTTGTTCACGGCTGCTCCTAGGTTTTTGTCCTTTATGTTTGTGCTGGTGGGGTTTTTCGAGCTTAATTGTTCTCTTCTCGGGGATTTCATCGATTCAATTTGCATCTTGTCCTGGTCGGACAACTTATTTGTTCGTTGGATGTGATATGGTGTGAGCATTCGTTTTTACTTTCAGGTGGATGATTCTTCATTTATCTTGTCCACATTGTAATTGTCATATTCCTATCATTTTTGCATACGAAAAAATTCAACGAAAATAATTCAATGATGGCTCACATAGTTACAGTTGTGTATTTTATTTTTCGCAACTTCGTGATCTGGTATTCTTGTTCGCTACGGTACTACCATTCCACTTGGTGCACACAGATCATTATGCAGGATGCCAAGGGAAAAGATTGTTGGTGAATGTGTCCCAATATCTTCAAAATCATGGATCATTCCGCTTCTCCGTGTTCCATGTCGAAACACACACCAAGGACAGATGGAAACGATTATTACTCCCATTTTTTTGCGATGCAGGGTCACTTGAATTAATTAAGGTTCATAATTTTAGGTAGCCAGATAGTGTCCCTAAACATGCAAAAATTATCTGTTTCATATTGAGGGTAAATGTGAGTGATTAAATAGCACAAAACGTTATCCATTACGTTCTTCATAACAATTTTCTCTACAATTATTTGCCAATGGAGGATCTTTCTCCACGAGTCTTCAATAACTGGGCTGGTGAGGATTTCTCTTTCTTTCTAGTCTCAAAAAGTTCCTCATTTCCCTTCCTTTAGCCTCTATCCTATTCTGGCAGGGGATCACTTTTTATTGCCTTCTTTCAAGAAGGAGCACCAAATCTCTTTATCTTTATAGACAATATTTTTAAACATCTCGTGGATGAAAGATGATGAACTGGCAGTTTGAAAGAAAGTAACTTTTTTCCTATAATGTGCTAGTTTTGAGAGGGAGGTTGTATGGAATTTACTGTGTTCTTTCTGCTAGAATTCCTCGGAATGGGAAAAGCAGATTTTTTGTTATGCTCACTCCCTGAGAATTGATGTCCTCTTTCCTTGTCTATTTTGAGTGTGCTTGACCAACGATTCTGGAGTTCGTTTTTCGGACGAAATATGCTTTAGTGTCAGATTTTGGTCCACAGCTAGACTGCACATTCATATCTTCAAGGAGACTAATGGCAGTGTTAAGTGGAAAACTTTTTACTACGACTGATGTTCTTACTTAGAGGCAGGTTGCTTAAAATTGTCTTTATTTGATCAGAGCTGGTACATATCCTTTACCATTCTCATTTATATTAATCGGCCTTTGAAGCCTCTCAATAAAGTGGCCCATTCATGGGGAAGTATTTGGATTCGTGCAGGTACTCTTTTAGACGGACCTAAAATGTCGTGGAGAGACTTAGCAAAATTGTCATCCTATGGCCATTTTTCCATCCCAGAATCTGTATAAGATGCTAGATCAAAGCTTAAAATGTATAAAGATGAATTATTTCAAGGGAACATAAGGTAAATTATAAAAAGACAAGTCATATCTTGTGTGTGGGTCAAATGTCTACTGTCTTGAGTTTGCTTTCAAAGCAACCTATGGTCTCCTGCAATTGATATCGTGAATTTTCAAAAATGCAGATTGAGAATTGTTGGTTTACCCTAATGTTCTAGTTCTATCTTTTGGAAGACGTAAGTGATTTCCTGGCTGGGTTTGTTAAATAACGAAATAACACTCTTATTTCCAGAGATAAGACATGATGTTTTTTTCCCACTATTTTCTCTTATTTTGAATGACGAAGATTTGTGGTATGCATTCCATTTCCATTCTCCTGCATTACTTATGACCCATAATTCAAAATTTTGCGTCTATTTTAAGGAAGCTTAATTAGGTGAATCGCTTAAGCTTTCAGTCGATTGTTTTAAATGCATTTCTTCAATTCCTTCGACCAAAATTTGGGTTAAATAATTTCCTCTTTGAAATACCTGTGAAGGTACATGGTGTCATTTATGTCTCTAATAAATACACATGTCCTTTCTAGATAAAACATAGATTTTATTATTTTAACCACTATGTTGACATCTGCAGTATTGTCTAAATTGTTTCGATCTTTCAAATTTAGGCAATTCCACAACGCAATCAGAGCAGCGTTTGGTGATTCTCAGCAATGGAAAATTGTCACTCAAGTCAGTGCCCCAGAGGAAAGTGAAATTCACAGCTCGCAGGAACACTTCTACAACAGTTCACGCTGGCTACAGGTACACATTAGAACCAGAGCACTCACAACCTCACCCAGAAGGTTGTGCGAATCAGATTTGATGAACCTTTTTTTTAATAAATATGCATCATCAACATCATTATTTCTAAACTCATGCTGTAACAATTTAATCAACTTAGTATCTGGGCATTGAAATGTGTGACTGACTTAAGCTAGTAATGTATGTGTTGGCTCTCAGATCAAATCCCATACTTCGCGTTCTTTATTGTTGATCTCAGTTTACATCCATGGGATTGGGAGAACACACCTGTGAAGGCCTCTGGTCTCTCGTTTTGATTATTTAGCCAGTAGCAAGAGCTACATGAGTATGCACCTCTTATCCGAGTGTATCTAGGGACCATTATCATCACCGGTAAACCTTAGTGTGATTCTTCCAAGGCCAGATGAGAGGAGGCCGTGCACTCAATCCATAAGATGTAATCTGATCTTGTATTTTAGTCAAGAACATCGTGAAGATAGCAACAGGCAATCTTTTACAGGACACAATCCCAAACCGGTGTCCAGACTTTTATTGTGGAACATCGCCATTATATATTTCTTACCTAATTATTCGTGTGCTGTTGACTTCTCGAGTGCTATTATTTCTTGAAATTTTTATCTATCTTGGACTTTTTTTTTCTTCCTTCGTCTGGGAGAGATAATACCTAGTGTGGCGAGTCTTGGACCATAGACTTTGGCTTGAGTGTTTGTGCTGACTTCCTATCAAGTATGTAAGATAGTCCTCATTTAGGACATTTTCGTTCTGTTACATTGGTTAACTTATTTAATTACGCAATTTGATTATTGTCGGCGTCTTTTTTCTTAGGAGATATGATAATTGTTCTCTACATTATATTTTCGTAAACGAGGAATCTTCACTGCATCTTTTAGCACGATTCTTATGTTATATTTTGGGGTCCAGCCCTCGTTTGTTCTATGGTGATTGCTATTTTTATACATGTTTTCATCCTTTATAGTGAGTGATCTTGGTCAAACGAAATCATATACAGATCATCTTGAAAACCCCTTTTATAAATCCCCTGTTACCCCCCAGATTTACGGGAACCCTTTGTTGGATTTAGTCAACTCATGTCGGTTTGAGGTGAATATTTTTCCGACCCTCCTTCAAGAGAAATCCTGCAGTATGGAGCGCATTGACTTCTTCCTTCGGTCCGTTGACTTGTCTTGAATCCTGCATGGCTGCCATCGTAAGATAATTGTCTTAAAAAAAACTCGCAGTCAAGATGATGGAAGATCGAGCAGTGGAAACGTCTTCGTGGGTGGCTTCATCTTGGGTGGACTCATCGTGGGTGCTCTTGGCTGCATATATGCGCCTCAGGTCAGCGCAGCCATCACACCGGGTCTCCCCTCGTTCCTCTTTGTCATCACCATGTTGTCAGAGAAAAAACGACTCGTCAGATGGTCAGCGTTTGGCCCTGCTCGTTGACATTACCCTTCTGGTCAAACCCTCTGCAGATCAGCAGGGCGCTAGCCGGCACAGACAGGAAGGATCTCATGAGGAAACTGCCCAAATTCATCTACGATGAAGAGAAGGCCCTGGAGGTAAATCTCTTAGCCGTCGGTTGACTTTTCTTCGGGTCAAATCGCCAAGAGACACGACCCATGAGGTCCGACATCGGTCAAACATGGGTCTGACTGGGCTCTGGGTCAACTCCACGGCCTTCTGATTGGGTTAATCGAGTGTCTCGCTCCGATCACCGCAGAGAACGCGGAAGATCTTGGCGAATAAGATCGAGCAGCTGAACTCCGCCATCGACGACGTGTCCTCCCAGCTCCGACCAGAGTACAGCCCCAACGGCACCTCCGCCGCATCGGACGGTGTGGAATCCATCATCTGACGAGGACCCAGATCGAATCCTCCCCGCTCCGAGTGAAAGGTCAGTCGATCCTGGCCGTCTGTTCCGTTGACTCTTGGTCTTTGGTCCCCTGTTTAGGAGAACATCAGCCCGCCGATTTGAGAAGTCGCACTGGTTTCAGGGCTTGTAGTGTTCTGCAAGTTTTTTTTTTTGGGAACATTTTGGTCCTTATCGCGGCTCTGAATTTAGGAAAACACCTTGAAGTATGGAAATTGGGAACAAGTTCCCCTGGAATTCTTACTTTTTGAGCCTCGTAAATGTACCCTTATTTTCGGGAGAGGAAAAAATACCGCGTCTAAAGAAAGGCTGAGGGACCGCTCCCCCGCCTTTCCAAGGACTACACGAGTTCACAGCTGACGGCCGCACAGATTAGAACCAATAGAGGGTTTTTTGTAATTGGAAATATTAACAGTGATCAAGATTAAAAAAAACCGCCAGCTGACTGGTCAAACCTGACGGCGCCGTTGGGGGGCGCGGGGGCAGAGGAAGAACAAATTTATCGTCCATTGAAATTAATAGTTTTGTAGATTATCCTTTTTTAAAAATCACGATTGGTGGAAGGAAGCTCTCCTTCCACCTGGAAAAAGTCAACCCATGGGCGAAAATTAGAAGCTTGCATCCGGGGAGTGTTTTCTTGAAAAATAAATATCTCGAATAAACCACGATAATTTTCAGTCAATTAAAAAATTTATTATTATCTTGAAATGCAAACTTTCAGATGAAAAAATCACGTGAGTTTTGTATTTAATTAAATTCATGCGGCGAGTTGGCATTCTTATTTTCGAAGTGTCGGCAATAAAAAAAATTGGGTTTTTTTGGGGCGCGCGCGAGCTGCTGGTACGATGGAGCACCCTGCGGAGGTCTCAATAGGGAGCCAAAAGGATAATCAATCAGCCATTCTCGGTTCTTCTTCTTCTTCTTCTTCTTCTTCCTCTCTCAGGCGCGTTGCGACGGAGCGCCGAGGTCCATGAAGTCGTCGTCTGGTTCGTCGTGGCGGTGGGGGGGTTGGTGGTGGTGGTGGTGGCCGCCGTTCCAGCTCCCCCTCCTCTTCCTCGTCTGGATCTTCGCTTCTTTGCTCATCTCCAGATCGGAATCTTTCAAAGTCTCAGAGAATCCGGGCGCCGTCGCCCCGCAGGCCCTGAGAGCTCTCCCCCACGGAGAGGGCTCTAAAGGCCCTTCGCGATTGGGTGACCGCCCCGGGAGGGGGATCGTCCCCTCGATCTTGACTGAGTGAGTATGCCCCCGCCGAGCTAGCTCGAGATTCTTCCGTTTGCCGAGGAGGACGAATCTACGTGATCTCTCCCTGTTTTCCATTGATAAACGCGAATTTTCGGTCCGAGGAAATCGGAATTTCCCGCAAATAATTAACCCCCGCACTGTTTCCTCGATCGGATCTCCGCCGCAAGCGATGAGCGTCCACGCGCGATTACGAGGTGCGGTTTTTGGTTGGGCACTCTTATTATGCTAATCCTGATAAATTCGAGGTCGTTCATGGCGTTGCCCAGCAGCAGATCATCACATTCCACTTGAATCTTTATCACATTCCTCGCGTGGTTGCCCCATTCTCATCCAAAATCCTGGTACAGTTCATGCTAGGGATACGCTGTTCTAATGGCTTCTAAGCCGGCAGTACTGCGCAGGTCTCTGTATCATGTTAAGCGGTTCACCAAGTACTTGATTTAAAAGCACTCAATTTGGCTATTTTCTTGCAATAATATCGGAAATGGCCCACCCAGATTACCAATTGTTATGATCGAGCTGGATAAATAGTGAATTATGTTCTTCTGCGTTTCTAACATCATTCGTTTTTTTTTTTTTTTTTTTTTTTTTGTTGGTGCTAGAACAGTAAGCATGACACCGCAGTCATTGCTCTCTCGGATGGCACAGTTTACTTGGTCAACGGCAATTCCGGAAAAGTTTATGGTTCCTTTTCATCTGGCTCTCCACTTACGATGTCATATCAGGCCTTCTCTGACCAGGGCACGGCGACCAGTTCTGATTATAAACACAGTGAGGTTGAAGATTCAGCATTCTTGAGGGACAACAATTACTTCATCTCCTGTGGAGATGACTGGAACCTGTATGAGCACAGCGCTGACTTTGGCAAAAGGGTACGGCTGCCAGTCTCCACCTGGGCACTCTCTCTCTCTCTCTCTCTCTCTCTCTCTCTCTCTCTCTCTCTCTATGTCCGCTGTAATCATTTTCTTGCATGCTCTGTCCCAGAGGATTGAGATGACAGTAGAGGACTACGTCAAGAGCACCCCAAGGATAGCATCAGATGGAGGAGTCACTCTCGGATCTAAGAGGTCAACTGTGTTTCTTGTTGATGCCAAGAACGGCAAGGTGATCAGTTCTCACTGGCCTGATGACATTCAGCAAACAGCCGGAATTGGGAGCCAGGGAGGGGAGCTAGCAGTGGCCAAGCTATTAAATCGTGACTGGGTGGAGCTAAGTCCAGCAGCTATACCACCTGTTCTTATTACGAGGACTGATTATGTTCTGAACCATTTCATGAGTTCAGACAAATTATCATGGGGACTCACAGTTTCTACGGTTAAGGCATATTCTTGTCAAAGAGTCAGGGATGGCTCATCTTTGGCGGCAGGAGATGAGCTTGGATCGGAGCATGAAGGGGGCGGGGCGCAGTGCAGCATCATGATTCCTGTGCACCAGATTAATGGCTTGGACCCCATTAAAAATGGCTTGGTCTCTATTCCAAAAGCCTCCTTACTCAAGAACCCTAATCCACTAGCTCTGGTTGCTCCACCAACAAGCCACAATGCAGGCAATAATATTTTGCATGGTGATGTCTTTTCAGGATCAGGGCAGGTCAGAAATCCGCACACATCTCTGAGTGTTTTAGATGGCGGCCGGATCTCTGCCTCTTTATCAGTAGAACCGCATGGAGGGAACAGCTCAATTTGGAAAAAAGTCTGTCAATCAGTGACTGAAATCAAGCCTCAAGCTGTGAATATATTTTTTTCATGGTATCTCATCCTACTCTCGTTGGTCATGCCCATAGTCTATTATTTCAAGGTAGGAATCCGAGATAAATCTGTCAGGGCAGCTAGTGGTTTGAGTGAGAGGCGATCAGTAGTCACCAGGAGGAGAAAATCTAGGAAGACTGGAAAAAATAATGCACCTATTGCCGGCACTCTGGCTGATAAGGAGTTTGTAGATGATGGGCCTGCAAATGAAAAGAAAAATGAAGATGAACTGATGAGTTATATAAGATTTGGTGAGAGTGGCGATGGGAAGTGGATCGGTAAGCTGTTTCTGTCAAAGACAGAGATCGCCAAGGGCAGCAATGGCACAGTTATTCTTGAAGGAGTGTATGCTGGGCGTCCAGTGGCTGTCAAACGTCTTGTTCGGACCCATCATGAAGTTGCATTAAAAGAGATTCAGAACCTCATCGCCTCTGATCAACATCCCAACATCATTCGATGGTTTGGAGTAGAACATGATTTGGACTTCATTTATCTCTCTCTTGAACGCTGTACCTGTAGCCTAAGTGATCTGATTCAGTCATATTCAGATTCCCCTGTTTCTCCAGGTCTGACAAAAGATGATGAAATTGAGTACAAAGTTAGGTTGGACCTTGCGAACAGTATCGACAAGGGCATTGAACTCTGGAAACCGAATGGATGTCCATCACAGCAGCTGCTGAAGCTGATGAGGTCAGTAGAAATCTGTTTCACTGGCTTGCTTATAATCTACATCTCTCAATGGTCATTCTTCCGTAGTTGCAGTTTTTAGGAATATCAAGAGCTAAAAATTCATTTTTTTAGCAGATTATGAAGGCATTCCCTTCATTACCTTAATAAATATACTGTTTTATTTATAACAGAGGCGATTCAGTGATTGAGGTGGGTCGATATACCATGGAAAACCGTATTTGGAGACTCCAGAAGCTTAGTGCCCCCTGTTCATGCACCAAACTTAGAGCTTATAACCTTCCGGAAGAAAAATAGGCATGAAATGACTAGCCAGCTATGTGGTTTCATTTTTTTAATGTTAATGATGTTGAAATGAAAATTTTCACCTAGCGACATTCTCAAGTCCTAGAATTGAAAGTTCTTCCACAGAAGAATATCCGCTCCCCTTCCTTGGCCAAGCTTGATAAAAGGGATAGAAATTTCATTCATGTGACCCATCAATAAAGTGGCGTGGTTAGTTTGGGTGATCAGGCCCCAAGCTAATCTTTGGATGCCTTTTTCTTTTTCTACTCTTTTCATCCCTCTGGCTGACATAAACGATGCACAATCTGCTAGAAATACAGGCTGTGCCTCTCATCTTACTGGTTATGCCATTTAGCCAACGTTGAATGGTATGACTCATGTGGTATAAGATGTGTTATTTATTAAGTTATTCTATGTGGAATCATATATATGATGATAAATACCCAGTAGTGGTGCACTCAAAGCCAAATGGTTAGAACCGATTGTTGCTCTTGTCCTGAATGTACCCAAAAAAAGTTGGCTTGAACATGAGGGGGCGGGTGAAAAATAGTCCCATACAAATAAACCTGTGATTACAAAGATAGCCCACATTCAGAGCTAATTATTTCTGAATTCGATGGCCCAATTTTTTTTTTTTTAAATTCAAACTAGAGTCAAGTGAGATTTCAAATTGTAACGGTATCTGACTGGAGTATTATTGGCCCTTAAAGATTTTCTACTGATGCCACAGCTCCCTGACTAGATGACTTTCAGTTCAGTTCTTGAAGCGTGCCTTTTCACGGATTTTTTTTTTTCAATGAAAGAATTCAAGCGATATGTAATCCTCCACTGCTAGATTTTTCTTTTCTTTTTTTCCTGGTAAAAAAGTCAAAGCTCAGTCGCATTCCTTGTGCTCCTCTCTACTTTATGTAACATCATGCAATCATTGTGAGCTGCCCTTCTTTTGAAAGAAAGAAGGAAAGAATTCTCTCTCATTTAAATCATTTACCAAGAAAATAATCGATACTAATTCCCTGCCGTCAGCTCGATGTGCTGAAAAAAGTAAGCCTAATTCTGATCATAATTCCAGCTTGGGTTTCTAGGATTCTCACCTTGAGTGGCCCACATCAGGCAATTAACACATGATATAGTAGTCCAGAACCATCTTTCCCCAAGATCCCCTAATCACATTGCTTAAACTGATGCAGAGATGTGGTCTCCGGGCTCGCCCATCTCCATGAACTCGGCATCATCCACCGCGACATCAAGCCGCAGAACGTGCTGATCAGTGCCGACCGGTCCCTCACCGCCAAGATCTCAGACATGGGCATCAGCAGACACCTACCCGACAACATGTCCTCTCTAGGGCACCATTCCACAGGTGAGAGCTCTCACCCATCTCAGTCTCTCTTCAACCTTCTTCCACCCAGGAGTTGACTCTGTGAGCAGACAGTCGCATGAAGCTTGCTGCTTCCGTCCTTGCAGGGAGTGGAAGCTCTGGCTGGCAAGCTCCTGAGCAGCTCCTCAATGGGCGCCAGACCAGGGCAGTCGATTTATTCAGCCTGGGCTGCGTCCTCTTCTTCTGCATCACCAAGGGGAGGCACCCATTTGGCAGCCACTTTGAGCGCGACTCAAATATCATGAAAAATCATGTGGATCTCTTCCTGGTGGAGCACAACCCAGAGGCAGTCCATCTGTTCTCCCTCCTGCTGAGCCCTCACCCGGAGAAGAGGTGGGTAGGATCTCCCTCTTCTCCGCCCAATTTGCCCTAATCTCTGCAGATGCTCAGTGAATGGATGTGACCCTAAATCTGTTCATTCTCAGGCCAAAGGCGGTGGAGGTGTTGCAGCACCCCTTCTTCTGGAGCTGTGAGGAGAGGCTCTCATTTCTAAGGGACGTCAGCGATCGGGTGGAGCTGGAGGACAGGGAGATGGAGTCTGAGCTGCTGGAGGCACTGGAAGGCAGCCGAGTGGCAGCATTTGGGGGCAAGTGGGGGGAGAAGCTAGATGCTGCCCTAATCGCAGATATGGGCCGGTACAGAAGATACAGGTTTGACTGCGTCCGTGATCTACTTCGGGTCATCAGGAACAAGCTGAATCACTACAGGGAGCTCCCAAGAGATCTACAGGTACCAAAATGGGTACCCCATTTGATCGGATAGAGCTCTGCTCTTGTTTCTCCTTCATTTTCCTTCTAAGCTAGGGTTTTCTATTCTGTCAAAACTTGGGGAAAGAGAACCCTAAAAAAATTGTGATGTCCCACTTTGAATCTGGCATTATATTTTTCTATATTTGTTGCAGGAACTCCTTGGATCGGTCCCTGAAGGATTTGACGACTACTTCAAGGCTCGATTCCCCTCTCTCTTGATTGAAGTGTACAAGGTTATGCACAGACACTGCCAGGATGATCCTTCATTCCAGAAATACTTTAGATGCAGCAGCATCTCCTAGGCCGTGGCAATGAAGCAATTGTTGTACATGATACACGTGTTCCCACTGTGTCCATGAGTACAGCTGTTCTAACTAATGAGAAGAGTTGTATATATTTTCCTAACCATGAGCTGGGATAGAACTCCCGAAATTAGCCAAGTTTGGCAATTGGGAAAGGGATGAGAGAGAGGTTGGTCGTGACTGGAAAAACCCTAGTTCAGCCAGAGGTGAACCTGCCCTAGGAGGGATGGAGCAGAAACTTTTTTACATGATATACGCGTTCCTGGTGTATCATTGTGTAAGGCTGTTCAATGAAAATAGTTGTACATATTTTTCTAATCATCAGCTGGCATAAACTACCTGAATTGACCAAGTATTCACCACTGGGGATGGATTGAGAGAGAGAGAGAGAGAGGTTTAGCAATCTGACTGGAGACCAGACAAAATCTGCCAGTGGGAAGGCGAGGAGATGGGCTTAGATGATTAGTAGACACTGGGTTTCTTGATGGATGGATGCAGATGGAGAAGATGGATGAGAATTCGGACAATTCAGAAGGTTGCCAAGCCATGTTAGAAAGAAGAACAAGCCTATGATATTCCACAGAACTCCGCCAAGAAGTTTATTGATCAGAGAGATGCCGTGTGATATTTCATGGGGCCGATGCACGCTGCCAAGGCCTCGCATCACCCAAAATCCGACACATAGACATGCAATAACTAAAAGAGAAGCGAGGCTGAGATAAGTTAGGCATGCCAAACCTGGCCGAATAGCAGCAGGAGGTTAATTCAGAAACATGAACCAGAGCCATTTTATTTTCGTTGCACACAGCATCTAATCGAATTCCTCAACAAAGAATGGAACTCGAAGATGCGAGAATCCATGCAAAGACCTTAAGGACAATTCCAACCCTGATCGCAGAAACCCTGGCTACATTGAACCTTGAAGTAATGGAACAGTCATGGTACACCTACAAGGGGGAAAAAACAGAAATAAATAGAAATTCAGAAACAGCTGTGACTTGTTTCTAAGTATCTGTTGATCATGGTAACATGAACAAGCAAGAAGAAACAGAATGCGACATATTTCTCTCAACAATATTGAATATATCATGCTACAACAGACCAATGATGATGCAGCGCCCCTTTTGAGTTTTTGCTTGGACAGCAATTTTTCTGTTTTTCTATCCTCAGTCTAAAGAAGATGGTGTCATGAGGGTACCGATAAACCCTAAACCCTAAACTCAGGAAATAATATGTTAAGATGAGGCAGTGCGAATTTCAGCAAAGAGGTACAGATGGCCACTTTAAAAATTAACAGACAGCCCATTTAAAAATTAAATTAACCTAATATTATGATAGTCCAGGTAATACTCCTGGCGTTGAATAGTAATAGACGCGATGCAAATTTTTTTCCAATAATTTGCAGCAAAGGCGAATCTTTGCACTCCTGAAAAGTAGCAGCCCTCAATTAACCGTAGATGGTTTACATGCCTGTGAACTGCTCAAATAGTTTAGATCTTTCTTGACCTCCAAAATTACTAGCACCAATAATGCTTGTTGAAATAAGGGCAGAACCTGATTTCTGGATTTTAATAGGGAACACTGTTGGTCGGAAATGTGGCTAGAATTGGACACAGATACCAGGAAATTTAAAACTATTTTAATCATAGATGCGAAAAGGGAGATAGGAAATATTCACGTCTTGCATGCTTGTGGCTCCCTATTTTTAAATGGCCGGACACAGGAGTTATATAATTGGGGGGTGTTCAACCCCAAACTTTTTCTAATGGGGCTGAAGAAGAATAGATGATAACAAACTAGATTCATCTCAATACATCTGCGTCAAAAGATTGGAGGGATAAGCAGGAATAGCTACAGCATTTCTATAAATTTGGGGATAAACGGGGGTATAAAACAGTACCAACCACCTTTCATATGGATTGCTAACCATAAGCAATGAGTATTCTGAAAATAGTGTCTACAGTCTCGAATAGAAAATAAAATTTCCATCGTCTTACATATGCACAATGAGAAAATTCTCTGTCCAAGCATATTAAAGAACAAACTTGCACTAAAATCGTCGACTAAAAACTCAAAATATGGACAAGTATGAGGTTATGGAGTATCAATATGTTATCCAAGGGGTGACACCCTAAAATCATGTCATCATCATTGTCAACCGCATAAGGAGAAGAGAAAGTCAACATTCATGCCGGGTGTCTAAACTCGTCTTCTTCCTCTGTTCAGGCATTCTTTCATTTCTTCTCTCTCAAAATTAAATGTTTTTCAAATTTTATGCCACATGAATAAAGTGAATTGATATATAAGCGTTTATATCTCTCTTATAATTTTCATCTGAAATTAATAATCCACATAAATTTGGAACTTATTTAAAGATTTCCGGAGGAAAAATCATAGAAAGAGGCAATTTCTCTCCATTCCAGTTCAGTGAACGAGAAGAGTACTGAAATGTTGAACCCTCTTGTATCACCTTACACTAAAGCCCATTCAAATGGCCAGGAAAGCAACAAAACAATCCTTGTTCGGGTAGGTCCAGATTGTAAAGGCAATAGAGGAATCAAAAAAGTACACAAGAAGATGATCGAAAATCCACATAATTACAAATGCTTAAAAAGGGTCTAGAAATATATTTTAATCAGCAAAAGCATCCTGGGTTTAGAAACGTAGGATTACCTCTCGTTTTACATCTCCTAGTTCGCACTGCTACTGATCACCCTCGCTCCGACACGGTCCAGTCTGGTCACAGAGAAGCTCGAGCGCAGTCCGCCTTCAGACAGGAATGCCTCAACCATCCGATCACCGATCAACTTCCCTTTCTCCTCGTCGTCGATTACTGCCACAGCAGTAGGGCCCGCGCCGCTTATCGTGCATCCAAATGCTCCCGCCTCTAAGGCTGCCCTCTTCACTCCTACCATTCCTGGTATCAACGGAGCCCTCTTCGGCTCCACGATTATATCGGATGATAGAGCCGCCCCGATAATCTTAACATCTCCCTGAACCACCGCTGCGACTAGTGCAGCGGCCTGGCTGGAATTGAATATGTGATCCTTCATGTTGACACCAGTCGGAAGCGCTGCACGCATCTTCTTCGTCGGCGCTTCAAAATCTGGGCTCACGAGGACGAAGAACAGTTCCCTACCTGCCGGAAAGTCCAAACGGATGATTTCGAGGGGATCGTAGCTCCGAATCAGGACGAAGCCACCCATGATCGCAGGTCCCACGTTATCGGCATGGTATCCACTCACCTTCGCCTCCGATACCAGGCAAGCGAGCACGAGCTCCGATGGAGAGAGGTGTCCGCCGAAGAGCTCATTAACAGCCACGGCTGCCGCAGCAGCACTAGCGGCGCTAGACCCCAGTCCACTGCCGAGGGGGAGCCCCTTGTGTAGATGCAGCGACACGCCTACTGATCGAACGGCAAGCATCCGCATGACCTCGATTGCCGCAATCCCGGCGCAGTTCCAGAGGGGATCTCGGCTGAGCTTGGATGCACCGGCGCCGCCAGATATGGCAGAGATGGCGATGGTGCCCGGCCGGACTGAGGCTTCCACTGAAGCAGTGACATAGTCACCGACTCCATCGACGGCGCAACCGAGGAAGTCGAAGCCGGGGCCGAGGTTCGCGACGGTGGCCGGCGCGAACGACTTGAGGCTCGTGAAGACGGGGGGAGGATCCGCAACGCCACTTCTGCTGGCGGCGACGGCGACCTGGCCCTTGGAGCAGCACCGCACAGTCGCCAATCGAGGCCCCGCAAGCGCAGAGCGCCGGCGCCGATCGTGATGACGGTGGAGACTCGCCTCCGTGAACGAGATCCTGTAAGCAGCAGCCGCCATGACGACTCAGAGAGAGAGAGAGAGAGGAATGTAGGCGGCGGCGCTGAAGGATAGAGAGAGAGAGAGAGAGAGAAAGTATAAAAGCGCGCGCCTGAAAGGATCACAGTACGGTCATGCTTTGTCAGCTTATGTTGTTACGCGGTTACCGGACTCAAGCACAAACGATCGAACCAATGGGAACGACCACGTCACTGTCCGACGGTTATTATATCGCCGCGGACAGCCGGTGACTCAGCATAGGAAGAAGGGGTCGAGGATTCCTGATGGGATTCGATTCTTCTTCCCTTCTCGCCTACGTTCTTCTCTTCTCCGCTGTCGTTGTAGAGGGAGCCGCCGCTCACCGTCCCGATCAGCCCCAGGTGCCGCTCCGCCCCTCTCTCTCTCTCTCTCTCTCTCTCTCTCTGTCTCCTCGGACGTCGGTCTCGCACGCAAACCCTAGCTCTGTCTCTCCCCTCGGAAGATCCGCTTCATTTTCTCGAAAACTGTCGGTATTCCCAATCTGTCGTTCTTCCGGGATGCGTGATTCTGTTGATTCGCCCCGTACATGATCCTTCGCCGTCGCCAACCGATCCATGTCCAGATCTCAGATGTTCGCCTCTCTCGCAGGTGGAGTGCAGCAGATCCTGCGTCGCTCTGAATTGCAACTGTAAGCCTCGTCTGGTCGAAGTTCTCCCTCAGTTTTCTTATCATAGCGATCGAGCGGCACTGAAACGATGATCCTCGCCTGTTCGTGAAGCCATCGGCATCCGCTACGGCAAGTTCTGCGGCGTGGGATGGACGGGATGCACCGGCGAGAACCCCTGCGACGAACTAGACGCCTGCTGTAAGGTCCACGACGAATGCGTCGACAAGAGCGGTAAGGCCATCGGATCTGTGCGTTCTCCTCGTCCCGCGCTGCATCGATTATGTTTCACCTCCGTTCATCCGTACATTCTCCAGTCCTTAATCTGGACATTCCTGGATTTTCCTTTTTAAGAAAAAAATTTGATCGTCACTGTAGAAAATTATCTCGCCAGGCAATTATTTCATCCCAAGTTTTCTCCGATTCTCTGTAGTCAGATTAATCCGTTGAAACCATGGATCCATGGATTAGGCAACGTTTCCCAGAATAATAACCAGGGATTCTCCAAGAATTTCGGAACTACGATATTGGTCAATTTGGAACAAAGAATTCCACCATTTCATATCATTATTCCAGAGAAATAAATAACAGATTAAAAAAAAAAAAGCTGAGAACTTCCCCGTTTCATATGATCGTTCTTCGGACGTAAGCAAGGGAAGACCAGTCGGGCTCTTCAAATCCGTTGACTTGTGCTCATTTCTTGCTGGATCCTTCAGGAATGACGAGCGTGAAATGCCATGAAAGCTTCAAGAGATGCATCAAGCGGATAAAGAAAACTGGGAAGGCGGGATTCTCCAGGGAGTGCCCCTACGAGGTGGCCATGCCCACCATGATTCAAGGGATGGACATGGCCATCCTCTTCAGCCAGCTCGGTAGCTCCAAGTACGACTTATAGCAGGGGGCCATCAGTTCTCTTCAGCAAATACGACGCCGAAGATTCCTTGCACTGGACAGAAGACGAAGAAGAAATTTCTCTCAACCATTCTTTAAAGGTACATTTTTTGAACTGTGAGTGAAAAAAAATAAAAAATTAAAGGTCTCTCTGATACCTTCATCTTTGGAAATATTCGGCTGATCAGCCAAGAGCTGGCTGAGTGCAGCGATATCTCTGGAACTGAAACGCCAGCATGAAATTCCACTTCAGAGTGAGGTTCTATGTCTTATTTGGGAACTACTCAGTAGTTGACCAACTACTAGCCGAAGGGATTGTGTACTCAGCTGACCTGGTGCTCCAAGTCAATGCAGAAATCAATGATACTTTAAGAAGGTACCTGCAAAACCATAAGGAAGCAAATTATAGGTGATCATTAGGTGGCATCATCATCATTACGGAAAGTCAATGGGGAAAGAAACCCAACTCCATACTGAATGGACATTAATTATAAAGAAAATGAAGAGCAAGTATGAATTAGGACCCTGCGGATGACTCTGAGAAACATGAAACAAGATTCATTCAGAATAACAATGGAAAGATCCTCACTCAGATTGGTACATCTCGTGAATCATCTTCAGCCCTCCCACACATTCTGCAAGAGTAGGTTTGATTCCGATCTTCATCCGGCAGGAGCTGGGAGTTGATTCTGACTTGGCTAGTTGGCTTCCATCCTTTGATATCTTGTCTAAAGATACTACGATCCCCTGAAACTGTTTCCTATTTTTCATCAAAAGATAAGACTTCAGATCCACGGAAAATTTGTTCCAATGTCTCATTTGAGTCTCATAACCAAAAAAAATAATTTTTTAACAAAACCATGGGTTTTTCAGATATTTTATAACATATTAAAATTCCCCAGTGGGCAACCTAGATTTTATATGCTGTTCTGCATGTGCAATTAAAGATATCCATCCCAACGGAAATCAATAAAGATTTCTACAAAGAAAAAGGAGAGGAAGAGAGAGAGAGAGAGAGAGAGAGAGAGGCATTGCAGGCTGAAACGCATGCCATCATTAATTTTTTCTACAGCATTCCCTCACCAACTGAAGCACTAAAATGGGGTTTTGGTTCCAACTGTAAAAAATTTACCCGGCTCAATGCCCAATCCATCTTACGCTAACCCTAAAAGGTAGGCCAATCAAAAGAAAGACGAGTCTAGGCTGAAACCCAACAGGCATGGAACACAGACCATTCTAAGGGATCATCATAGGACCAAGCACTAGAATATTAAGAAAAAAATTGGTACAAATAATTCTGAATTCATATAAAAATGAATAAATGCAAAATGTCCATAAATGCCTATAAACAGGTGGAAATGGCTTGAGCAACCGGGGGCACCATGAGTATGTACTTAAACATTCTTAGCAAAGATATTTATTAAGGTCAATGGAAGCAATTCTATTTTGAGCATCAGCAGAAATTTCGATTCAGATGATCGGACCGAACATTTGTGGCCAATTATCCAGATTTTGAGGCACAAATAACGAACAAACTCACAGTACATCTTTCATAGTGCTGAAAATTCTTTCTAGCGTTTCCAGCTGCTTCCCCAGTAGTGCCTCCTTAACGCCGTCGACACAAGTCAGGCCCCCATAATTTTTCTTCTCCCTGAGCACCTGTAGCCAAAATGTCAAGGAGAATATTAGTATACACACGCTTAATATCGATTTCATTCATTCAAGACGAATAGAGTCGCAGAGTTGCCTTAATCTACATGGCGTATACAGCAAGGAATTCATGGCTCCTAAAATAACAGACTAATGCCCTTATTCCATGAATTGAAAGGAACACAGTCTCTCTTCTGAGTAGCCATTCTCAATGCAATCTCTATATCATGTGTGATAGCTTTTGCCAAATTTCCGGTAAGAATGCTTATCTAATAGATGGGTACTCTACTGGCCCACAGAGGATCGCAACACTGAAAAGTTTAATGCAGAAGAAATCATAATATCGGAAACTAATTTTCCTTCCTGGAGGAGTCTTGTGCATGTGTATGGGAATGTTCTTTGTTTATTTTATTCTTTTGTGAGGAATTTCGATCGATAAGGTTTTTCATTCTTTAACCTTTGGAAGATTCACCCTTAGAAAACAAAATAATAATGACGTCACCGCATTTGGCACATAACTCGCTTCCAGCCTTCTACAACCACTCATATTGGCTAAAATGGATATTTCATATCCAAAAATCACCAGCTTCCTAAAATTATGCCAGATGTCAAGCGAAGTGCTTCTGCAAAGGGACGTTTACATTAAAGTGTCAACTTAGTTTTGAGGTAGGCATGTTGTTACCCGCCAGAAACTCATGCCAGTAGCAGGCCAGTGTTCCATAAAGGATCACAGTCAACCACACTGGGGTATACTGCTTCCTATAATTCATCTCCCTTGATTCTCACGACATACAGAGTTATAACTCATTAATTAGCGCTGCGAAAATCGCACTGTACAGATTGCTCCCATCATTTTTTTCTTTTCTATTTTAGGTGAACGACATGAAGAGATCAAAGAGTAAGAACATGAAAAAACACCATATAAAAAATCAGATAATAAATTGGAAAAATCCTCTACTCCTCGTGCAGGATACTACACATGTACAAAAAGGAAATTGACACAAAATAAGCTTCCCCTAAATATTTAGGGGTATGTATGGTAGGTTAAGCAGCTTCATAATCTCCGTTCATTTAGACTGATGCTCCACTTAGATCATAGCTTTGCTAATGTTCATTTAGAAGACTATAAATCCTTGTTTGTTAATTACTCTGTCGTTCCTCCCTTTCCGAATGGTTCATGGCACTATCAGCAAGGAAACTTTCCACCACTGAATATCCAAGGGCAGAGGACATTTACATATCGTGTCAACGTGATACCAATCCTTGATTTTTGTACACTCACTTGCATAGACTTGGACTGCCAAAAGTATTATCTTCTGCACCACATTTACAGAATTGTCATTCCGACGGACACATAATATGATGAAACCGGAAGATTATTATTGAGTGACAATGATCCATTATTTTCTGCTTTTGACAATTCTTCGTCCCAGGGTCTACTTTCTTCCCTTATTATCCTCATTTCGGTATCATTTTATTCTATTCTTCTGATCAGTACGATGATTTTATTTAGTTTTCCCTGAACACAAATTTTCAGTATTCCAGGACCTCTTCAAATGTGGTTGACCATGTGATCATTTCCTGTGCCATGTTCTAAATTAATGATCAAACTTTATACCGTGAACATAAAAAAAGAATAACGATTTATAGTTCTATTGATTATCTATGAATATTTGAGTGACACGTCCTTTTCATTAGTATCAAAATATCCACGAATGAGCCCTAGATAACTACGTATTAACTGCCTGGATCTGTTGGTTCCTTATACATACACCAACAATCACCCATGGAAGATCGTGTTCAGACCTCCTAGACAGGCGCGGTGATTTTATGTCCATTACTCTGCGAGGATACATGGCGGAGTCATCCTAAGCATCCAAAAAAGCTTTATGCTATCTCTAACACATGGCCTTGAAGCTGTCACAATTTTAGGGGCAAAGGATAAGGAGGAAACAGAAAAATGACCTTAACATTGAATGGACTACGAGTTGGGAAGAACAAAAGTGATGCTGAGCAGTAGTAAGCCAGAGGCGCCCGTGTGTAGACCATCAAAAGCTCTTCCATTAATGTTAAGGAGAGAAACCGCAACGTTGCACCTTAAACCCTAAGTGATTGTTCCACTTGGTTTTCCAAGGCAATCAAGGAAAGAACCAGACAAATCGCACATCATGATCTTCATTTTTTCCCCGCTAATATCCAATTTTCGCCACGATTTCACATCTACGGACCGAAATACGGAGCTAAAGAACATACCTAGAAACGGCAAACAGAATACGGCAACGGTACAGGAAACGGGGGAGACGAGCACCTCCAGCCTGTCGACGATGGAGGTGGCGCTGCCAAAATGAGAAAGCAGCCGAGACTGGAGCTCGTCCCACCGCTTCATCTCCCCCTCCACCTTCCTGTACTTCTGCTGGTACTTCCTCACCACCGACTCCATCCCCCTCTCCCCCGCCCGCCCTCTGCGCGGGTTTCAGAATCCACGCATGAAAATACAGTATTACTTCACCATATATAACAAGGACAAATAAGTAATAATATATTTTCGGTTCTCGTTTCTGTTATGTAGCGTAATTATGAATAAACCCTTTTTTTTCCCCAAGCTTAAGCGTGTCCGTGTGTGCGTGAGAAAGAAAGAGGGGGTGAAAATGTGCCCTGCTCACCAAAAAGGAAACAATGGGGGCTTGTTTTGTCATTAACATAATATATGTGAGGCGACGGGGAAATTTCAATAAAACTTTTATAGGAAGAGATAAATTTATATATATAAATAATGTGGTGTACACTTTTAAATAGTTTATTCGACGTGAAGAAAGAAAGTCAAAACTGAGTTCATCCGTGGATCGGCCGAGTTGGCCGATCCGATGCCGACCCCGCCGCCCATCCCGCGCGCCCGATTCTGGAGACCGTTTGCCTCATGGCTGGGTATCTTCTTCCCTCTTTCCTGGTATCTTCTCTTCCTCTTCCTCCTTTTGGAGGCCGTCTCCTCCTCACCTGCCGCCCCAATCCGATCGCCTGCTTCGATCTCCAGCGCCGAGAGGTGGGAAGATCGATCGGGAAGCCGCCTCTGGATCATGGGTAACACGGAGAAGCTGATGAACCAGATCATGGAGCTCAAGTTCACCTCCAAGAGCCTGCAGCGGCAGGCGCGCAAGTGCGAGAGGGACGAGAATTCGGAGAAGCTCAAGGTGAAGAAGGCGATCGAGAAGGGGAACATGGACGGCGCCCGGATCTACGCCGAGAACGCCATCCGCAAGCGCAGCGAGCATATGAACTACCTTCGCCTGTCCTCCCGCCTCGACGCCGTCGTGGCCCGGCTGGACACCCAGGCCAAGATGCAGGCCATCGGCAAGTCCATGGCCTCCATCGTCAAATCCCTGGACTCGTCCCTGGCGACCGGCAACCTGCAGAAGATGTCGGAGACAATGGATCAATTCGAGAAGCAGTTCGTCAACATGGAGGTTCAGGCGGAGTTTATGGAGAGCTCCATGGCAGGATCCACGAGCCTTTCCACTCCGGAGGGTGACGTTAACAGCCTCATGCAGCAGGTGGCCGACGAGCATGGACTCGAGGTCTCGGTTGGGCTCCCACAGGCTGCAAATCACGAGATCGCTGCCAAGGAGAAGGACAAGGTTGATGAGGAAGATCTTACGAGGCGCCTCGCCGATCTCAGAGCCAGGGGCTAGAACCATGGAGCCCGGATCTCCTGCTGCAATGGACGCCCTCACCGAATCCAAACAAGTGATCGATTATCTTATAGACGGCCTTACCGCCTTACAAGAAAAGTGGAGAGTGGCCCGATTTCTCTTCACAGGCTTGTGTATCTGTGAACAAATTATTCTTGCATGGCGTTCTGTACAACTAAATACTTCCCTTTTGTGCTGTATTCATAGCTTTATTTCTCAAATGTCTACTTTTGGGTTTTATCTTTATCCAAATTACATTCCCATGATCATAAGTTTTCATATAATTTCCTAGTCTTGTGGTTCCAATTTCGTTATAAGTGCCATACACTCCCTGGTTAGATTCCTACCGCATTTTGGGTGAGGACAGGGGCGACTTCTGTCCTTTGACTTTAGGATGTTTGACTTTAGTTTGATACAGAAGCTGCTTGATTATTGCAAGAAGGAAATATAGGATGCAGAGTAAGAAATTCTTTAGTTTCCACTCGGATCTACCTCTCCGACTGGTTATCTGAAATCTGTTACAAATTTCATGTTAGAATCGAAGCACTGCTCCTGGGTACTTTGTTTGATGGCTAATGGAACAAGCCCAATCCATTTCTTGGGTTGTGCACCAGCAAACTGTGTTACATACGGAGCTCATTTCTCATCAGATGGAGATCTTCCGGAAAATCATGTGAAATTACCTGTTATGGAAAATATGAAATTCAAAAGGAAAACGTGGAGGAAAATGTACCTGATATGGCAACATCAATGATAGCATGCTGATGATACAGAAAACCTTGCTTACAATGTGTTTATTACATGTGACACCAGGGCTACATTTTGCAAGAGTGACGAATTTTAGGTCAACCCTTGATGCCAGATTAGAGAAAGTCCCTGTGATTACTTCGTATTCTATGGGAAAAGGATCACCCCTTTTTTTTCTCCAATAAATTCTCATCCTTCTTGAGCTTCTTGAGCTTCTTGGACCTCTCTTCTCTTTCTTTCTTTATTTCTTTTATTGACAGCATGCCTTGGAAAACCATGGTGAAGTGCATAGCACATTAGGCCCCAAGGTTCGCGCTTCAGATGTGGCCCAGATCCCTGTGGTGTCTGCAACTCGTCTACAGGAACCCCTTCCCCCCTTCCCCTTCCCTTTCATGGGTGTTCTTCCACCATGTTCTGAGAATCGAAGAACAGGGTCCACTGTTCTTGGGGGATGCTATGCTTTCTCACGTGGAGGAGGAGGTGAATCCACGGAGGAGGAAAGGTTGATGCAGGTCAGTTGTGTCTAATTCCTCGTAACATACTTGAATCACGGTTTAGTTCTCTCTTGAGTTCCCTGCAAACTACGTTCCCGAATCAGCATTTTTCCAAAAAGATTATTGGCGGAATCACGGCTGAGGGTGGTCAATATTTAACAAAGTTAATAGAACGCCAACTTGGTATCATCCCAAAAACATTGATATCTTCTCTCTCTCTCTCTCTAGTTCCCTGAAACTATGTTCCTGAATCAGAATTTTTCCAAAAAATTGTTGGCCTAATCACGGCTGAGGGTGGTCAATATTTAACACAGTTAATAGAAGTCTAACTTGCTACCATCCCAAAAAGAAAATTATTCTCTTAATCACGGCTGAGGGTGGTCAAAATTCAACACAGCTAATAGAACATTAACTTGGCATCATCCCAAAGGCATTGATATCTTCTCTTTTTCGCCTCTCTCTCTCTCTCTCTACAAACCAGTCTAGGCATGGTTGAGGGCGGGGTAGTACCGTCATTAGATATAAATCAGTGGAATATTTACCATATTACTGCAATATGCTGTGAATATTTCTCATACTTAAGAGATGCATAGATTGAGGAGACCTAAAAGGGCCGATTAATTTCACAAGAAAGCGCAAGAGAGGCGATTAGAGACCATTTAAAAATAAGTCCTTACATTTTCTAACACGTTCTTGTGTACCATCACAGATGTCAATATTTATACTTGTGCATATCTATTCTCATATTGCTCTTACAGTATGGGTATTTTTATAATTTAAATTTTCTCGAGGTTCATGGTTCCTTAAACTTTATTTTATTGGAAACTTTACCAAGCGTTCACAGCGGATTCGAGGGCTGAAAATCGGATTCCGGTCGAATCGACATTCCGGGTTTACCGGGCTGACCGGAGCTTCCCGGTCGCGCTTTCAGAACCCGGTCCACGTCCGCGCCGCTTCCAGGGGTCACCGCGATGGCCCAACCGTCCTCTTATTTGTCCATTCTGTTCGCTCCTGTGCGCCGTTTACGATGTCCTCAGAACCCTACTTAACTTAAACTACACCCTCAACTAACCTCTCTCTCTCTCTCCTCCCTCTTTCTCTCTCTAAATGAAGAGAAGGGGAACTTTCTTTTCTCTTTCCAGAGGAGGGGGTGGGGCCTTTCCAATCAAGCAAGTACCGCGGAATCAGGAGGGAAGGAAGAGGGGAGGAGAGACGGGAGGGGGAGAGGGAGGAGGGAGAGAGGAGATGTCTTGCTCGTCGTCGTCGTCGGAGTCGGAGGACGAAGGAAGGGACGCGTACCGGAAGGGAGGCTACCACGCTGTGAGGGCGGGGGACGCGTTCGGGGGAGGCCGCTACGTCGCGCAGAGGAAGCTCGGCTGGGGCCACTTCTCCACCGTCTGGCTGGCCTACGACCTCCGCGGCAACGTAAACATCTGTTCAATTCCTCGTCTCGGATCCCTCCGTGTCCTCGATCTGGTGCTGCCTTGTCGATTCCGTGATTCTCGGGATCGTGCTCCGCGATCCTTTTAGATTACTACTGCCTGGATGGATCCTCTCATCTCCGACGTGCTGTTCTCTTCAATTTTTGCGGCTGTTCAGGATCTGCTTTTGGGAATTCTTCTCATTTTTTGGCTTATGGTGTAATTATCCCGCGATTATCCGATAATTATTCCCGATCATCTGGATCATCGGCTCCCCATTGTTATACCAGTTTGTGATGGACGAACAAAAGAACCTCAAAGAGAAATCCGGGAATCGACGGCTTCCAATCCATTGGCCCCCTCATGCCGTCAAAAAAATTTTCAGTCATATTACGAGATTTTGCCGTGGACTCGTCAATTCGAATTCATAGATGCCGGTTCCTCCTGACCGCGGGGCTGATGGATCCTTTGACTATTTCCATCGTGGTTTTTCTTCTTTGACTTGCAATGTTTTGTCTCTGACCTAAATCCTGATGGCGTTGACCAGATAAAACTGGAAATTGAATTGAGATTCCATTGCCCCTCGTCCATTTTTTTCTCTTCTTATGAGCATTCCATTGAGATTTCCCCCATCTTCTTTCCCTATATTCTGTCCGTCGGATCTTCAGCTTTGTTGCGCCGTCATTTCCGCCTCTTCAACATCTTCTTGCGGCTTCTGCAGAGGTACGTGGCTCTGAAAATCCAGAAAAGCGCGGCCGAATTCGCGGAGTCAGCCCGCCATGAGATCGGAGTCTTATCCGCCATAGCAGAAGGCGACCCTTCCAACTCAAGGTCTATCGTCCGTCTGCTGGATAGCTTCAAGCACAGCGGACCCAACGGGCAGCACATCTGCCTCGTCGTAGAGTTCCTCGGCGACAGCCTGCTCCGGCTGATCCGATATAACCGATACAAAGGGCTGGGACTGAACAGGGTCAGAGAAATCTGCAGGTCGATCTTGTCAGGCCTTGATTATTTGCACAGAGAAGTGGGCATCATCCACACCGACTTGAAGCCGGAGAACGTGCTCCTCGTCTCCACCATCGATCCTTCCAAGGACCCAGTGAGATCTGGGTGCCCACCGGTCCTGGAAAGGCCGGAGGGGAACCCCAATGGCGGGATCATATCCAGCATAATTGAGAGGAGATTGAAGAGGAAGGCGAGGAGGGCGGTGGCCAAGATTTCTGAGCGGCGGTCGTCCTTTGTGGGGGTCCCTGTGCAGAGGAGGAGCCTGGAGGACGTTGACTTGACGTGCAAGATCGTGGACTTTGGGAACGCTTGTTGGGCTGACAAGCAATTCGCACAGGAGATCCAGACGAGGCAGTACCGGGCACCTGAAGTGGTCCTCGGCTCCGGGTACTCGTTTCCGGTTGACATGTGGTCCTTCGCTTGCATAGCTTTCGAGCTGGCCACCGGCGACATGCTCTTCGCTCCAAAGGATGGCCAAGGATTCAGCGAAGATGAGGTATGCTGCAGAAACTATGTTCCATGCTGCAAATGGTTTGATCCACAGCTTCATCTAGACTTTATTTAATTGCATAATCCTGGTAACCATATAAGTTATTTATCCCTCGGTTAAAATTATGATAAAAGCATAATCATCCTGCTCATATCTGGTGAGGGTGCGGTGTGTTGCGCGCATCTAATCGTCCAGGTAGCTCCAGTGAAACTGCTATTGCTGCCATTTCCCTCATCATGTTGCATGTATCTGGTGAGGATGAGCTCGGTGGCATGCATATTAGTGTTCGAGGCAGATCTCAGTCAACCTCTGAAGCATGTAATCTGGTCAAAAATTTTGGTGGAATGGTGGCTGTTACATGATCTTGGTGTTCATGTCTGGCGCCAGTCATGTGGATGCTCAGGAGACTTCATAAGCTAGCCAGCCAGATTGATGGGCAAAAGACTGTGTGCTGGTGATTCCCCTTCTTGCTCCACAGAAACCGTCGCCTTCTTCAATACAAGAACTTGTTAGAAACCTACCATAACGGGGAAAAATCATCCCTTTTTCGTCAATGTTTTTTCATACATAGCCTGCAAGAGTTTCTTCCTTCTTTTCTCCTCTTTCTCTTCTTTCTTCCCTCTCATTCAGCTTTCTGCCGCCTGCCCATGAAAGGTTTCCTGTTTTGTTGCCTTCTTTCTTCTTTTCCTATCCACATATGCAGCAAACCCTCTCTCTCTCTCTCTCTCTCTCTCTCTCTCTCTCTCTCTCTCTCACTGTTCTGCCCTTGGTGATCAGAAGCTATTGGAACTTGCCTCGTTTCTCTGACGAGTCCAACGTCTTTATTTCAGGATCACCTGGCTCTGATGATGGAGCTCCTTGGGAAAATACCTCGGAAGGTGAGCACACCCTCCCCTGCCCACACACTCTGTTCTCATCCCTCCATTCGCTTCTCACAGCTGCCTGAGGTGGACTCCCGTTGACCACAGATTGCTCTGGGGGGATCTCGGTCAAAGGACTACTTTGACCGCCACGGAGACCTGAAGCGGATCAGGAGGCTGAGATTCTTTTCTCTGGGTCAGCTCCTGGTTGAGAAGTACAAGTTCTCGGAGCAGGACGCCAGCGAGTTTTCTGAATTCCTCCGCCCGATTCTCGACTATTCACCGGAGAAGCGGCCATCAGCCGCCCAATGCCTGCAGCACTCGTGGCTCTCGGCCGACCAGACGCCGCCGCCAACTGACAGAACCAGCGAAGGAGGAGTTCTAGAGAAGGTGGAGACAGGGATGAGCCATCTCCAGCTTACGACGGCCAAGTGAACAAGGCCCAGATCAACTTCAACACAGGAGCCCTCCAAGGGAATCTATTGATCGAGCTGCATGTAGAAGGAAGGGGGCTGATGCCACGTGGGTGCAGGTTTGACTTTGGAGGGGGGAACCAGGGTCGCCCTAACAACAGCCACTCTGTAAGCCATTTTTGATCTTCTGTCGTTGACGAGATCTCTGGGTGTTCATAGGGCTTTTATAGAAGCAGACTGACTGCGATTGGATGACTACACTGAATCTGGACTGATGTATGGCAACCGGAAAGCACAGAAATTCAATGTCAAGTTTTTATTTCTCCGTCAAGTAGTCATGTTTTTATTTTTATTTTTAGGATTTTCTAGCTTTCTGCTGCTTGAAAGAGGGAGTGGAGAGCTGACTTGGGAGATTTTGGTGAATGATTTGGGGTAATGTTTAGGAAAACCCTATGTGACAAAACTCGTTTTATTGAGAAGGTATTTGCCATTGAGAAGTAGATCTTCCATGCCAGACCTAGGATAAGACCCCATAAAAAACCCTCAAAATAATGTGTTCCTAGAGAGAGAGAGAGAGAGAGAGAGAGAGAGAGAGAGAGAGAGGTGGAGAGGGGGCGGGAGGCGGACGTGCATCAAGAAAAGAAGCTATAGGCTGGAACGTTGACTAGAAGGAAAAAGGTAATTCATTGACCAAAACGAAAAGGGGCTGACCTGAGCCTCATTCATGATCAGAAGAATTACTCTGCCACGTGCGCGCCATTCTCTCTCCCTCTTCCTGTGTCGGTCTATCTCTCACTAGTCCACGCCGGAGGGATCATAACTTCCAGCTGCTTCAGAACTTCCCATCTCCCGATCAGTCCCTGAATAACGGTAAGTCAACATGATATAAAAGGGAAAGGGTGCGCACGTGGATCGGCAAGAACCCTCTCGTAGAGAGACAAATGGTCAACGTTTCCGGTGGATTAGGACCCAAATATCCAGAGAGATGGGCTTTCAAAGGAATGGCTTCACCTGTTTCTTTGCTCTTTCCTCTGGGTCTCCACTTCAGACTCCACATTGCTGCGCATTGCGGTTGGGTGGCTCCTCTTCAACCGGGCCCTTCTATTCTGGAACCAGTTGTAGACGTTCGTCTCGGAGATTTGGCCGCGGCTTGCCAACTCGGAGGCTATCTCCTTCACCTTCTGCTTGCTGGGGGCCACATTGCCCTGGTTAAATATGCTCTCAAGAACCAGTAGCTGCCCGGGAGTTGGGCTCCATCGCTGCCTTGAAGCCATCTTATGGCCTCCGGGAGCGGCTGAGGAATCATAGTGTGGGTTTCTAGGACAAGTTCCTGAAATAGAAACATGAACAGCAAGTAAAGAGTAATCAACTGGCAGCGCTGGAAGAAATCCCCAGAGAGTTTTATGCCAGCAACTTCCATAACTCCAAGACCATCGAACATCGAGAACAAATTAAAGTCTCAAATTATAACCGGAGATGTCAACGGCATTCATGTCCTCGAACACGGAATCCTTCATTTATGATTCACAACCAGGAGGAAAGAATTCGGTCCAACGCTTCCCGTAAGTCATGGGCTCGACGGTGCCTTCGAGAGCTCATTTCTCAGTGTTTTTCTTGTGCTTCAATCCGACTTTGAAAGGGAATCCCACTGCATTGAAGACGGATGCCGCCGTGTCCACGTAGTTTGACCAAATTTAGTTATTCAACAAAAAAAAGAAAGACAAGGATGCTATCAGAGTCCAGGGTCATGTTCCTGGATCTCTCACCACACCACTGTTCACTACGTGAAAGAAATATGGGTATATCTATCTTCTAAAGATTGTAAATTAGTTAGCATGTTCAAAGTAATATGGAGCTAACTAAGAACTAATCATTTTAGAGTTACATGGCATGATTCTTTAACGCAGGGCGTTGATCAAACCTTGTGAAACTTATAACGTTCATTCGGTTAGGCCTCATAGAATAAGTGTATCTTATCTATTGACAATTACTGGAGGTTTCCTTGGAAAAAAAAATCCTGAAGGAAATCCAATGAGCAGTATAAGCATTTAAAATTTAGTCCGAAAATGATCCTGAAAATATGCCTACTGCCAAAAGTCATATCAAGTCATATATCCTGCTGTTGCAGCTGCTTCGATGTTTGAATCATGAGACAACGATGAATAACACAAATGTTTAAAAAAAATAAATAAATAATCCCTGTTTTATGTTCTTGCTGAGATACTCTCACTTCAAATTAGTGGCAGAGTATGATTTTCCCACTAGGGTGCGCTAAAACAATCCAAGAACAGTGGCTTCATAGCCATCTTACACTAATCGTCGTCATAGACTAATTGTAGGAAGGCTTTCCATAAATGTGGCAGCCATTCGCAAAGTACTTTCGATTCCATGAGGTTTTCGGTTCATGTTCTATATCATACGCAATTAGAGGTCACAGGCATGGATGGAGTTCTCCATTGAAGATCACAGAAGGAATAAAATTCATGTTTACGGGATCCAGTCCAGCTACGTTTAATCAAGTCTGATGAAAAAAAGAATCAACAGCGACAACATTCAGTGGGAAAAGGAAACAGTATAAATCACGGGTGAAAATATCGATTCTGCCACATGATGTCGGAGTTGAATTGAGGACTGTCAAGAAGACGGTCGGCGGCGGTGGCGGCTGGCTCAACTCAATGTCAAAGTAGGCTCGAACAACTGAAACAGCTCCACATCAATTCATCCAACGCTTTAACAAAAAGATCACAAAAATGGGAGACTAGAATGGATGGGAGAACAAAGAAGCAAAAGATGAAATGCACCTGAGAAAGAGCGGAGATCAAACGATAGAAGAAGCGGAGACATGGAGGAGCAGAAGGCTTACCGTAGATGGCCTTGTGCATTTCGACGAGCTGCTGGCAGATGGTAGCGTAGACGGAGATCTGCTTACGAAGGACCTCCATCTGCTCGTCAGTCATCACCCTAAAGTGGAACACTCCCTCCGCCATTCCTTCCCCTCCCGATGACCCCGCTGCAAATCCGCCGCCGCCTCCTCCCCCTGCCCCTACTCCGAACTTCGCGTCCTCTTCCGCCTCCTCAACAATGGCGCCACGAGCACCGCGCTCCCTCGCCATCCTCCTCCCCCTCCTGCCGCCTTCATCCGTCAAAACTCGTGTCCCCCACACATTGACGCTCCTGCCTGCGCAATGCAGAAGAAGAGCACACCCACTACCTAGAGAGAGAGAGAGAGAGAGAGAAGGAGAGAGAAAGAGGCTACACGCGCGCGAGTGGGGGCCGGGGAAGATTCGCCTGGTGGATTCTCCTTCTAGAAAGCGAGAGATTGAAACGGTCGCATTAGCCAAATGACCGGATCGTCCTACCCAACGATCGATAAACACCGCTTTACGCGCACAGCGGGAGTATCCAATAGTAAGACGCCACGTCAGGATAAGATGTCACCTCCCGTCACCAACCGAGGTCAGCCAATCGTCATCACAGCAATAAAGGGAGGACCCCGCTGACGACCGTAGCAGTAGTCCACGGGGATTTTGATTTGGTCCACGGATACGTGGCATCTAATCATTTATAACGCCAGCCAAAAATGTCCATGTTCGCACGTGATGCGGGCCCCCAATGGGGCCCGCTTTCTTTTTCAAATCATTATTTGCCTGCTTCACTCTTATTAAATAACGGAGAAATATCCCCCCCCCATTTTGACCAGTCTGTCAAATTTCTTTTTTTTCCTCCCCAAAAACACATTCTACTAACCAATATAAATAGAAATAAATTTAACGGCTACGTTGACCATACATGGTGATCGCCAAAGTCAAAATTTGACCTCGATAGAGATCTGTCCAAGAAGATGGGTGGGAGGGGGAGAGAAGGGGAGAATCTTGCTACGAGGAAAGCGGGCCCCGGAGGCCGGCCCAAATATATAGCCGGCCAGGGACTCCTCTCTTTGGAGGTCCCATCCCATTGGGCCACGTCACGCCAGCCTCCTGCCGGCGCGGAACACGCATCCTATCCATGGAAGAAAAAGATCCGAGTCGACAGCGCCGTCACGTTCCCACCTCCCCCCCCCCCCCACCCCATCGGCACGTGGCGGTGAGAGAAACAAGAAACCACGTTGTTACGACAAAGTGAGCCGAGGTTTCCCCCATGGAAACGCCGCCGTTATTCATCTGGGCCGCAGGTTTCCAAACGGTCAGCGCTCTGCCAGATCCCCCGCGGGCAGCTAAATATCTCCCCTCTATGAACGTATATTATCTATTCACATAAATATATATATATATCGAGAGAGAGAGAGAGGGGAAATATCTACGGGATTGGAATAAGGTAGTTAGAAAGGGAGAAGTTAAGGGGAATCCATATAATAAGCAATAAATGGGAAGAAATAGGTCACCTGCAACACGTGGGACCTGCTGGTTCAGATTCGCCAGCTTTCGCCCGCTTTAAGGCGAGGTCCCCACGCCCGGAGAAACGCCGGAACAGCCTCCGCCGAGAATTGGCCGGAGGAGGACCACAAGCTTAAGATACACACAAAATATAGCTAGCTAATGGGCTCACCGAGCTCCTCACGCGGCCGAGGCCCAAACGGGCGCTGTCTGATCTTCTGTAGGATCCCAATGATGATGACGATGGAGGCCTCAGATAAGATTAGTTTAAACAAAGATTATTACTAGTAGCCGGCGTGTGTGATTTCTCTCAGATGCCGCAAGCACACGGGAAATGCTCCACGGATCCAGAAGATAAGGGGGGCGAGAGCAGAGCCTGTCAGCAGGGAAGAATCTACTTGGATTGAAGAGATTTTTGTTTTGTTCGGTGCAATAGCCACAGAAGAAGGTATCGAACCAGGCAGAGCACATCAAAAGAGAAGGAAGCCCAAAAAAAGGGAAAAATACAGTCGACGTCTCCCCGGGGACATCATATTTTTTTTCGAGGGAGGGAGCTAAAACATTAGTTCCTACCGCGAGGCCTCTCCGGCTCACTCTTCGTCTTCTTCCTGCAGAAGATAACGGGAACGGACGAATGGTCACGGGGCAGCAGATCACGGGCCAATTTAGGGTAATATGAAGGCAGTAGATCCAGCCAAAAGTGGATGTGATTAGGATCGGATAAAGGACGATGATTACCTCGCCACTCTCGTCGTCTTCGTCGTCGTTCACCTCAGACCTGGACTTGTCAGATTCGTTCTCTTCCTCCGCGGTGCTCTTCGCGCCCTATTATTCAACAGGAACGTGCGATATTTAGCTGTCGTCAAAACAGTCTACAGACTGCGGGACAATCATTGCAGCAAAATACAGCTATCGAAACACAACGGTCGGCGGGGGAGAGGGAATCGGCGGGCACCTTCTTGTTATAGTCTGCCATGACCTTCTGGAAATCGGCTTTCCGCTTGTTTGCCTTACTCACATAGGGAGCCTTTTCCTGTAGTTCGCGAGACACGAGAATTCAAGAAATTAGCGAATAGACGTCGACTGACTGCCTGAAATCATGTCGCAACCATCGTCTGGGCGGAGACTTACGGCCTCAGTCAAGCTTTTCCACTTCGCCCCGCCGGCCTTACCGACCTGTGGCGTGGTACAGTGGAATAAATCTCGTAAGGAGAAGATTAAGAATAACAAGCACGAAATAAAATCGGAAATACTAAAGATCGAAGGTACGGAGATAATAGCGCTGAAGTGCGAAGTTAGAGGCCTTACAGCAGCAACGGACTTGTTTTCGGGGTTCTTCTCCTGAAACTGCTTCCTAAATTCCTCCCTTCATTTGTAAAGCGGTGTGGTGAGCCGACAGTCAGTAAGAAATATAATGGAAACATCCAGGTGTAACTTGGAAAATATCTGAAGCGAATAATTTAAAAATCATGTTGATGAGGATGTAATTATACATGAAAACGAAGAAGGCGCTCGCAGGCCTCTTCGGTCTGTTGGGATCCTTAGCCGCCTTCTTCGCCGGCTTCTTGCTGGCAGCCCGTTCAGATCCCTTCCTCTTCACAGATAACCTAAATAAAAAACACGACATCAGCTACCGTAACCCTAGATCTAGTATCCTAACCCTAGACAGATCAACACACAACGACACAAAGAGCCGAGGAGACTCCAAACATCAGCGATCTGCGCACCAGACAGTAGCAACCAGCACAATCGTACCTGCTATCAGCCTTCTTCGGCTCGGCCTTCGATTTCCCTCCCTTCATCGCGTAAACTGGAAGAGAAAATCGAGATTAAATGAAAACCGAGCCTGCGAGCAAGCAAAAACACGATCGGACGGGCCAGGACCGGGGCGCGCTTACCTTGGAGGAGAGGCCTGTGCTAGGGCTTCAGAGACGGCGCAAGGAGGAGAGCGAGTTCGTTCGGTTGGCGTGTTTAGAGCGCGGCGGTCTTGGGGCGGGCATAAGAAGGGCCCGTAGAGGAGGGAGGAGAGAGGAGGGGGGGGTGGGCGTGGAGGGCGAAATTAAATTCCAAATGACGGAGATAGATGAAATCCGCGTTTGGGCGGGATTTAGAATACCCGGTGCCACGTAAGCGATCCGCGTGATCCCCGCCAATTCGCCCCTCCTTCTCCCCCTCTCCCTCCCTTCCGGCCGCCTCTCCCCTCTTGTGTTTCCTCTGTGCTTTCGTTCTGTCCTGTGGCCGAATGTGTGGGGCCCGCTTCCCCTATCCTGCAGCCTGGGTGGGGCCCGGACACGACTTCCCCATTCCCACGCACATAATGAATGACTGGATGGGGACCCGGCTGGCTAATGGGCCGACAAGTCGCACGGCCCAATATAATTCGGCCCATTAACTGATACGGCAGGGTAATAAGAGGAGAAGAAGAACAAATCAAACGTTCGGGAAATATGGTCTAGTTTACCAAATTGAGAACTTAAACAACAAATATTAAGGGCGGTTTTTTTTTAATTTTTTTCCCTTTTTGGGCTACTGGCGGGAGCGGGACTGGGCCCGGGAGGCCTCCTCGGGGGTGGAAGGGAAGAGCTCCACGTAGCGGGAGCCGATGGTCATCCTGTCCTTGTTCATCGCCCGCTTCGCCTCCTCCGCAGAGGGGAACTCCACGAAGGCCTCGCCGGTGGCCTTCCCGTCGGCGCGGAGGGCGATGTGGACCTTCTCCTCCGAGAGGTCAAAGCCCGCGAAGAAGTCAACGATGTCGGCGCGGGAGGCCGAGAAGGGGAGCCCCCTCAGCTTGAGGATCTCCGTGTACTCCATCTGGTGCTGGTCCTCCTGGTGGGGCCTCTTCGACGGCGGCGGCGGGGAGCCGGCGCCGCCGGCGCCGCCGCGGTGGTGCTGGTTGTCGGTGGCGAGCTCGGCGGCGATGGCGTGGTAGTAGTCCTGCTTCTTGCAGCGGAAGACCTCCACGTAGCGGCGGCCCATGTTGAGCCGGTCTCGCTGGAGCGCGAGCTCGGCCTGGACAGGGGCGGCGAAGAGCACGAAGGCCTCGCCGGAGAAGCGGCCGCTCTTGTTGGTCAGGAGGCAGTCGACGACGTCGAGGCCGGAGAAGAATCTGTAAATGTCAAGGTCGGTGCAGTTGAAGGGGAGGCCCCGGAGACGGACGACGGGGAAGGAGTAGGCGGCGGCGCCGCCAGGATAGCCGGCGAGGGCTGCTCCATAGCTGCTGCTGGCATAGGACTGGTAGGAGGAGGCGCCGACGCCGCCGCCGCCGCCGCCGCTCACTGCGAAGTAGGGATTCGATTCCATCATTCGTGGTCTCTTTGAGCCGACCTCATACCCGTCCAAAAAACTCCCGCTCCCCAACATTGCCCTTCACATTAGCCACCGTCCCAAGCCAAGAGGAAGAAGAAAAAAAAGAAGAAGAAAGCACCCCCCAACACTCAATCCCCATTCTGGTGAATAAACCCAATAAAATAAACAGAGATAAGATGATCTGCATGCATCTGTCTTGCACAACTCAACTGAGAGTACATTTATATGAAGCAGGGAATTTCATAAATATTTGCAGCGGCATTAATTCACCCAAGAAATAGGAAACTGCCAAATGGATTAACATTAAATCAGAAGCATCGGTTCATCAGAGCAAGCGGCTGTTTTCGGCAGAGAAACACTATGGAATGAATAGGCTTTGGAATGCTGGCTACCTCAAAATGCACGTACACCATAAATCTAGGAGTATTCAGGCCTAAAACTGATAGGGAAGATAATGGGCGAGGCCTAACAGTAGAAGCGTGGAAAACAAGATAAAAATAACTGAGATAAAAATAGTGCATCGATCTGAGGAACAGAGTCAAACCATGTTGGAGGCCTGATTCATGACGAACAAAAAACATTGTACCTGCTAATGCAAGCCTGTTTTATGTAGTCCAAATAATTATAGCAACAGGGGGAGGCTTCTAGTCAAGTTTAAGTGAAACTTTATGGTAAAAAATGACATGGTCACACAACAGCGACATCCGTTGTTTTTTCTATCCATAACTTCATCTGCAATTTTCTATCCAGTAAAATTGTTCCACCCGTTCAATAATGATTTTTCTATATGAACATAAAGTTAATCTATGAGTGTTACATTGGATGCTATCAAAATTATTGGATGAAAAATCTTAAAGCCCTGCGCTAGTATATTCTTCGGTAACATACCTCAAAAAACAAGGAGGAAACAAATAGCAATCCTATAGAGTTCAGTGTAGAATTCTAACCGACAAATATTTCTGAGTCTCTGGATACTCTTAGTCTACGTAATAGGCAACGAAAACTTCTAATGTTATGCGTGGAAGAACATAGTCCCCATTAGTGCATAGGCAATGAAGGCAATGAAGGCAATGAAGCCTTATAACGCCATGGCTGTCTTGAAATCGTTATTCAAGGAACTGTTGCAATCTAAGGGTTTAATGGCAAGTCCCAGCTAGTGCAAGTACAAGACACCCATGCATCATGTCACATAATCCCATTAGACCTTCGCTATGATCTGCGTTATCTCTGTGTCGCCCAACTCCAAAATTTCTCTGTCACTTCAATTCAACAAAAAGAAACAACGGCGACTATCACTTCAATAGTATTACAGATCCAAAAAGTCACCCAGAGCTTCAGGCAATCGGTCCTTAAGTCCTGAACTCTAAAGGTTCACCTGTAAAACGCAAATTACAGAAGAAGCCACGAAATCATCCCCTTTCCCACACAATTCTCCAGGCACCGAGAGAAACCCCAGAACAATAAGTAGGCAGTTGATTTTGATGCCAACAAATTTATGATGCAACGACCTATGTTCAATGGTAGATTTTGGGTTGAGCGTTTGAACCAACGCCGAAATAAAACAGAAGGAAAACTACACAACCCTAGGCACACAAATGCTCCGAGAATTCCAAAAAAACAATGATCAAGAGCTTTCAATGCATGAAACGGAGAGAATTGAGATAAAAAAAAGCTACAACTTACCCCCTTGAGCCGTACGGGCTCATCGCTTCTCCCGCAGAGGAGGATGACCCTCAGCAGAGGAAGAGACGAAGCGTCCAAGCGACAATCGGGACAACTCCTGAATAACAAAGACAACATAGAACAATCAATCATCTCCGTATTCAAAGCAATCGAGAGGGCGGGGAGGGCCTTTCCGGAGGAAACCCTAACCTGAAGGCGGTACCCTCTTTTTCCTCCAAGACGAGAAGAAAAATGAGCAAACGGCAACTGAAACACGCTACTGCAGTACGGCCTTATTTTATAGGTGCGTTTTTAAAATGACATAAATGCCCCTGAAAATTAGAGTCCCAATTTAGGGTTATTAATGTCATTTACTATAGAACAGCCTAAAGCTGCCACGTGCCAAGCCCTTTAGCCCTCCCTGGCCCCACCGGACGTAGTTTAAAACGGGCCTGGGCCACACCATAGGCCCATAGCTTATTAATGGGCCTACTGCTTGTCGGTGGCCTTAGGCCTATTTTAAACCATAGAAATATAAAAATAAAATGTGGTATTAATTTTCGTCAACTTTATTTGCCGAGTACCCATTGAATCACGTTGACTTGGGCCTGACGGGTCGCCTCCTCCCTCCTGCTCACCTTCTCAGGGAGACAGGCGATGAATTCCACGAGAGTTGACTCTTCCAGAGCGAGGGAGATCGAAGACGACGAAGAAGAAGGTGGCCCCTTTCTCAGGGAGGAGCGGGAGGGGAGCTCGGAGGTTCTGTCTGAGCAGGCTGTCATGGCGGACGAGGAGGAGGGGGTGGAATCTCTTGCTGGCAGATGCCGCCATGGGGGGGGGCTCTCCTCGTGCTAAAAACGGGGGGGGCGCAGGGAGGAGGAGGAGGGAGAGAAATGGAAATCGCCACCGATCTTTTTAGGGTAGCTGGTTGTATTTCTGGGCTGGAATTTGTTCCCCTGCGGTGGGCATTTCTTGTTTCTTTCTGTTGGGCCCGTTGCCGCTGAGTTCCTGCACCTCCTCCTTCTTCCCCCCCATTTCCCCCTTCCCCCAGGTCCTCTCTCCCTCCCTCTCTCTCTCTCTCTCTGTTCACGGGTTCTGGGTCATACTCTCTAACCCTCTACGCTGACATAATTGCCTGCTTTCATTTCCCTGCTGGTCCGATCTGCTCGGTGCAGTAGCTACAGAAGGGAAGGGGGGGAGAGGGGGGGGGGGTCGCCTGTATTTTTCTCTCGTTCTCGAGTCGTCGAGAACAATGTGGGGAGGAGGAGCCGGTTCCCCCCGGCCGCTCCTCTCCACCTTCCATCTGTGAGTCATCGAAGCTGGTCGGGGAAGATGAGCTGCTTCCCCTGCTGGAGCCCTCGCCATGGGGGATCCGCGGGTGGCATCGACGACAGCTCCGGCGCTCGCTCCAAGACCCATTTTCTCGCGACCAACGCCGCCGCCCACGACGGTACGCCCTCTCCCTCCCCGCCACATCCCGCTTCTTTTGCAGGAAATCGAGCGAAATTTGTGAAGACCGGCCTTCGCTGCTTCTGGTGGGCAGATTGCGGGAGGAGGATGCCTTCTTCTTCTCCCTTCGACGACCAGAGGAGCGGGAAGGCTCATAGGTTTACCTTCCGGGAGCTCGCCGCCGCCACCCGGAACTTCAAGGAGAGCAATCTTCTGGGAGAAGGAGGTTTCGGGAAGGTTTTCAAGGGTCGCTTGGAGTCGGGCCAGGCAAGTCCTTCTGAGATTTCTTCCTCCGTTTTGTCTTCCCCGATTCGAGCCCAGATCCTTGCTTGTTCTTCGTCTTCCCATCGTAGCATCGGTTCCCGGGCTTTGACTTCCCCTGCGTTCTTCTGATGAACAGGTAGTCGCCATTAAGCAGCTCAACAGGGAGGGCCTCCAGGGGAGCAAGGAGTTCATAGTGGAGGTCCTCATGCTGATCGTTCTTCGGCATTCCAACCTCGTCAACCTCATTGGGTTCTGCGCTGACGGCGATGAGAGGCTCCTGGTTTACGAGTACATGCCTCAGGGTAGCTTGGAAAGCCATCTCTGCGGTAAGCTTCCTCTCCCACCGACTGAAGATTCCGTCACAGTTGCCCTATTCTGCATCGTCTTTTATCATGCGCTGATTGTTTCTACTTTTAGTCGTCATTTCATGCTTTGATAAACTATCTGGAATTCATTTATCTTTTATCATGCTTTGATAAACTATCTGTCTTCAATTTTGATTCCAAAGATCCTTGCAAGTAATGCATCGGTCAGCATTATTTTTTCCCATTCTGTTGAACTAAAAATCCCCATCAGCAGTCTTTAGAAGCTTGCAATGTGGTAAGAAATTCATCATTAAATAACATGAGTGAACACTTGGAGATCTAATACTGATGAACCCTAATAATAATCCATTCAAATCAAATTCGAAGGAGACCCTTTAATGAACCTAGATCCTCGAGGGTTTCCTACTCTGAAATGATCAAGGCCACAAATAAACTCAAGGACATCTACCAATGATGAACCCTAATAATCCACTGTAGTCAAATCTGATAGAAACCCATTAATGAAATATGAACCTCGAGCGGTTCCTGCCCTAAAATGGCCTAGGCCGCAGATATGATGGGCATGGGAACTAAAAACCTTGCTCCCCACCTACTTTTACCTGCTTGCAAAGGGTTTTATATGCTCCCCTAAGTTGCTTCATGACAGAGACCTGGGAACCATGAGATGCTTCATTTTTGGCAGGTCTTCACCCTGAAAGAGAACCGTTGGGGTGGAATGCACGGGTGAAGATAGCCCTCGGTGCGGCGAAAGGGCTTGCATATTTGCACGATGTGGCCAACCCGCCGGTTATATATCGCGATTTGAAGTCGGCAAATATCCTGCTAGACGACGAGTTCAACCCGAAGCTCTCTGACTTTGGTCTTGCTAAATTTGGGCCTGTCGGCGACAACACGCACGTCTCGACGAGGGTCATGGGGACGTACGGCTACTGTGCTCCCGAGTACGCCATGAGCGGGAAGCTCACGACCAAGTCAGATGTATACAGCTTCGGGGTTGTGCTCCTGGAGCTGGTCACTGGACGGAAGGCCTTCGACTGCACAAAGGGGCCCAGAGAGCAGAGCCTGGTGGCATGGGTAGGCCATCTAAACTCGAAGTTCTTCCTATTTTAGCATTCAGTTTTTTAGTATTCATCAGAACCTTTCTCTTGAGCGTGAAAGGCAGTGCTGCATTGAAGTCATTGCGTGTTGTTTTAACTTCAGAAAAATCTGATCTTTCTAGTCACGAATTTAGTTTTCCATTTATGGTGATTGGGCTGTTGCTGATGATCTTTCAGAAGAGCAATGAGATGCCGCCCTTCGTGCCATCCGATCAATGGGCATGGCATGAGTTTTTTTTTTGTTTTCCTCCCCTTTTTTTGAATGATCGGATGTAAGATCTTCGGTTCTGGCGAAGAACAACGTCCACATTATGATGATGGGCTCTGACCAAGTTGGGGAAATTTGATCTCTTGAAAGAAATTTTAATCGTCGCTTTGCTTTTGAACCTGGTGTTGGGGTGGAAGGCTTTCTGAGATGTGGGCGATCCTCTTTGTTTTCAGTCGCAGCCGTTCCTCAGCGACAGGCGGCGGTACCCTCAGCTGGCGGACCCATCGCTGCAGGGACAGTTCCCAGGGCGGCCCTTCCACCAGCTGGTCGTCATAACCTCGATGTGCCTCCAGGAGCAGCCCCACGTCCGTCCCATCATGCGGGACGTGGTCGTCGCCCTCAAGCACGTCGCCTCGCAGCCATACAAGCCAAGAACCAGCGGCGAGATCAGCGGGTCCCCATGGCGGTCGCAGGTTCCCCCTTAACAGAGTCTCCGGCGGCTCCCCCGCCGGAGGGGAGTCCGCCGGGGACGGCGATGAGCGGAGGCGGCGGGCGGGGGCGTGAGGAACACCGGGAGATGACCGTCAATCGTCTCTTCTCGGCCGGGAACACTGACAGTAGAGGAAATAACGGGAGGCTAGGATCTGCTCTGTTGATATCTTATTGTATAGTTTCTTCCATATCAGGAATGTGAGTCGTGTTCATGGGCGGAGGCTGAGTCCGACTGTTCTTGAACGTATGGTACGGGCGAGGACGATGGCTGAGGAATTTGGTAACGTTCGTGTGAGGATGCCTTCCTTAGATGCTCTGTGGGGAGAGACCTCGAAGACTGAAGCTTTAGAAATACAAACGCATGCAGAGGGAGAGGGAGAGAGAGAGAGAGAGAGAGAGAGAGACGTAGTGAAAGAGGAGTCTAACGGGTCTGACTTTCTCAGTTAGTTCATCTGAATAAATAGGCGACGAAATTTCCCATTCTACAACATTTGTGGGGAGGAGTCGTTTTTCTTTTCTTTTTTCTTGTTTAACTATGGTGTTTGTTTTGTACATATGATTTTCTATAAGCGTATTGATCAGTAATGTCAACGATATCCTCTATCTAAACGTCAAATCCTTATTTTCAAAAAATGGGCTTAAAAATAAATGGCGTTGGAAAATTCAATAGCTTAAATTGCTATTGAACATTGTATCATTTGACCATCGTTCAGTTTTCTCTTTATGCTTTGGTGAGAATTGTTATGTTTTCTTCATTTGAGTTATTTCTATAGACTCATTCTATGCCAACTAAGTTGTTATCATTGGGTTTCGACACTAATGCTCATACTTCATTTCTTTCAAACTATTATAATTCCACATTTATTACATTAGTCAAATTTTTATCTATCATGATTTTTGAGTGGAGCGAAATAGATTTATTATTGATGTAGGATGTTGTAAACTCTATCTAGCTTTAATTAGAGCATTGAATGAGCTGTTTAGACTATCCATATTTCATTAACTATGCCAAGCTTGTTGATGTCCATTCATTAATCACAACCAACAAATACATAGCTTTTAACATGAACAATCTGATGGTGTATGAGAATTGAGCAAGTTCACTATGATATCATTGCCTCTCCATTGAAGGAAACCAACTGATATTTTTCGCTGTTTGTGCTTTAAATGGAAGAAAAATTTAATTAGAGTAACACTAAGAAAGGATCCCATGATTTGATTTGATCCATCATGCAGTTGTAGGCTTTTGATGTATAAGACGCTGCAGCTCATCAAAATGAAAGTCATTTATTTTATTTTCCTAAAGATTCCATATAATTCAAGATTTTTTCGAAATCTTTGTACTCTTTTCATTCCACCTTAGAGGTTGTTATTTGCTTTCCAAAATACAATGTTCCAAGTTATCTAATTATTCATACCATAATTGGACTTGGCTACTCCTAATTTGATGTCAGATCCCAAATCGTCTCCTAAGGAAAAGCATGAAAAAAATCTACTACCTTGCTTGACCGTAGTTTTTAAAAAGTTACCATAAAAGGTATATGTTTCAAAAAGCTCTTATCATGCGGCATTAATGTCCTAAGAATTGTTAGGGGAAAGTTCCACAATTAATATACACGTATTATTTTGCAGTCTTGCATTGGGTTGGGTATATTTCAGGACACTAGTGAAATTGTAATTTTGTCAAGGCAAAAGTAAGAATAGGCCTTCAATGATCTATCCTAGGTTATATAGGAGATGAAATATATGGAGGATTCCTCTCATATATGCTTCAAGAAGAGGACACTGCCAATTCTAGAATTTTTAGTAGATACTTTTCAAATACATGAATTTTTAGATATTTTTTTCATACATCTAGAAGTTGGAATCTACATTTGATTTGCATATAACTTCAACTTTTATGGTAGCACCTTTCAAATGCGTATTTGAACCAAAAGTGATCTTCCCACATGATTTTGTGAAGACATACACTTCTTATAAGATTGGATTTCCTTAATGAGAGCCCATGTTATGAATATTGTGCAATATATAACATTGACATAATGAAGGCCAAGTTTTCTCTCTTCAACCTTTCATTATTTCCTCCAAGCTACACTAACTTCCTAGGTTGAGTTTTGATGGTCAGCCCTAAAGTCAACGACTTCTAAACCTAATCCTCTATAACAGGTATTGTGCTAGTTTAGTATACATTTTTCTATCTATTAATGGAGTAGCATCAACAATGTCAATGATGTGAAGCCTCCTCATATTTGTTGTAAATAGTGATTACTCACTTGATTAAGCTGTCGATCCCTACATCCTACTTTCACAAGATCATTTTTACTGAAACTTGAGGGAAAATTGACATGGTTGATCACCATCTTTTAACGCCCCCTTAATGGGGGTGTTACTGCCAAATTCCATCATGAACTCTAGATTTGTGTGTTTAGATATGAACAGTTCTAAAATAGGTGACCTCCTTAGAAGACATTTGATAGACCCACTTTGAATGTAGTCCTCAAGGTCAAAGTGAGCTCACTATTTCAAGGGCAGCTGAAGCATCAAGAACCACTTCTTCTCGTGTACCATACTACCTTTGGAATAGGATTATGTCAGAACTCTATTAAGGATGAATTTGTTGAAGATGGTCAACCCCTACTTAAGCTTGAATTGATCTGACTCAGTGATCCCTAACACCTATAACCGAATTCATCACATTGACTTTCAGTCTCTCTCAAAACTGTCCGATGATATCCCCACCATCTTTAGAAATTTCCCTTATATTATTTGTGATAGTGCAGCTTTTGATTATGGCCCGGTTGAGAATATCTTCCTGAGTTTTGAGAAACCACTACTTCCTTATGGAATGTTCTTTTACAGTACGGTAGTTCTATTTTTACATGCGTTGACCTCGTTACTCCGCTGGCATACATCTCTCTCTCTCTCTCTCTATCCGGAACCGGCAAGCAGAGACTATCATTCGCCAATTATTAGACGAGTGAGAGAGAGAGAGAGAGAGAGAGAGAGAGAGAGAGGCGTATCGAAGGTCGAAGGAAACTTCTCGAGCTTCACCGTAGTTCTCGAACGATCGATCGTTAGAGAGAGAGAGAGAGAGAGAGAGATGGGGGGGGGAGGGGAAGAAAAGAAATGAGCGTTAAAGTAATGATATTTTAAGAAGAATAAATGATTTACTGTCGGACGTGGTCTTCTTCTCCGCAGGGTCGTACCGACACAAACTGTCGGGCGGATCCCCCTCCGAGCAAGACCGCGATCCATCGAAAAGCTGGCGGGAGAGATCTGGAAGCGGCTCTTCCCCGCCGGAAGAAGCATCAGCGGCCGGCGTCGGCCATATCACGGCCCGCTACAACCAACGCCGCCGTCACCGAGGGCACCGGCGGGCGGTCCATTGGACCTTCATAGGCAGGGAGATCACCTGTCCCAGCCTCCGTCGCCGCTGCCGGCAGCAAGTATGGTGTGCTGCCGCCGCGCCAACCCCTTTAGGTTCTGTTCTGGCCTCCGATTCCTTGGCTACTCTATGATCCTCCTTGTTGCTGCTGTCGTGGCCCTCTCGTACTACGCCGTTGTCGTCGTTGCCTGGGGCCCTCTCCTTCTACGCGGTGGATCATCGTCTGTTCTGGCGTTCTCTGTCGTTATAATCTTCCACATTTTGGTAATCCTGATGAAACTTTAATACTTTCGTGAGCTTGATTGTCCATTATTTTTCATTGTGGATTTGATTTTGCTTGAATAACTTGGAGATGACTGATGATCTTTTTGTAAGAATTAAATGCAAAAATCGTCTACGTGATAGCCAAAACATTTGTTTCGAAGAAGTACATGCGAACGATAACGACTGATTACCAACAAAAAATCCCCACATTGTGCAACGCTGTTTTTGTTCTGAATCAATTTGTCACGCTCGATTCTAATGCTCTGTTTCTCAGCCTTCCACAGCAACACGACGTGGTGAATGCACCTGGTGGTTTCTCCTGACTGTTTCCCTCTTTGGTGCAACACGCTGTGTCACTGATACTGCTTCGAAAGTTCTCCCACTGTTCACCTTGCTCGCGAGTTTTTATATTTTCTTAGCAATGATTTGGGCCATTTGTAGTGTAAAAAAACAAATTCATTCGAGTAAAATTTTTCTTGACCATTGATTGAAGTCTCTCGATTCTTGGAGAAGAACCTGTTATTTTTTTAGAGAAACTATAGTGCTTGTCTTTGTTTTCTGTTGCTGCTGCCTCCCGGTTTCGAATTAGGACCTTTGTTGCATGAGACTGACGTGAGAACTACTTAAAACATATAAATCCACAATGGAAAAATAAAATTGAACTGTATTTTAGTAATCGAGGTATATAATGCAACTCAAAGATTTTGGAGAGCCCCCCACGCTATTGGTCACCGGGTATATAATGCAACTCAAAGATCTTGGTAAGCGAATTAAGACACTGGGAATCGAATCGAAGTATTGAGCTATTGGTCACCGTTGCTGGGCCGCCACCTTGGGGGAGAAGGAAAAAATAAGAAGACCTAGAATGTGTGCGGGAACCATATAAAGGATTTTGAAACCTCTATGGAAGTAGCATAGGGTTGGCCTATGTTCGGTATGACATGTCCAATTTTCGGTTCAAGTACCATGCATTTTCATGTCTTGGTTTTGATGCACGTATTCTCCTGGTTATTTACTATGAATACGCGCATTGATTAATTGGTTTGTTTAATTATGGCATTTTTTACTTGCAGCTTGTAATGTTGATATGGAGTTATGTAATGGTTGTCATTAAAGACCCGGGGTCAGTTCCAGAAAATTGGAGGCCTATTGTAGACGAGGAAAATGGGGAGGTGGGCACCTCTGGTACTCTATCAGATATTATTGCTCCTGAACTTAGGGCTTCCTCCTGGTCTCCGTCAGGAAGAAGACCTGATATCAGCTATTGCAGTCGCTGTCAAAATAGCAAACCACCACGCTGCCACCATTGTTCTGTCTGTGAGGATACTTATTTTGAGTATGAAATGATTTATTTTAGTGACCATTATTTCATGCAAACACGTTAAAAATTATTTATTTTAGTAAATGTTCTCATGTTAAAAAGCTCATTTTTGTTTTTTACGTCTTCATAGCTTTCAGCAGAGATTCATGAAAAGTGAAAATTCCATAGACAGATGTTGTTTATCCGTAAATGTAAGCTGTGGAGATTATTGCGCTAGAATTTGGTGAAAATTTTCATTTACTAAAGTATCTTGATTCTAGAGTTCAATATTAGAAAGTTTTGGGAAATCTTTGAATGAAAATTATAGTGCAGGGTTGAATTCCTGTAATGGACTCTTAGGTTAGAAAGTATCTGGTGAAATGAAATATACAGTACGCTCACGTGCTGTCATAATGCAAGAAAAGTGCTTCTGATAAGAGGTAGATGGTATCATTAGTTAGTCTAAGAAAACAGGATGAAAGTGGTCCAGAGGGATAGAAGAAAGCATAAAATTCCCCAAAACATGATCACTTCATAAATTCGGTTTAACAATTCCAGTCTTTGATTCGAGCAGAGAAAAATTTAGAACCCATCAAACGAAAACTTTTGTGTTCTTCCTATACTAGCCTTCTTCATCCCACTTGTACAGGAAACAAGAACAGTGGGAAAACTACCGGACCTCTTTCCCGAATGGTGAAAATTCCTTAAGAAAAAATCCCTGCCAAATGATCTTTTTCCGTCCATTATGCATCTCTAATGTGATACGCATGCTACGAATATTTACAGCCTCACCAAGTTTAGCAGCTGAAAATGTTACTACGTTAAGTTTTTGGGTCAATCATTCTTGCCAACCTGTTCGACCCCAATACGTGTTAAGTTATTTTGGTGTCATTTTCACTCCTCAATGCAAATGTTACATCTAAATTTTAGATTTATCCCCAGAGTAAGAGTGTTTAACCAGTGCAGCTTGAATTGTTCCGTGCATTAAAACAGAAGCAATCTTCCTAACAATATACAGATTGCATAGGTTATAATAACTCTTGTCTTGGCCCCTCGCATCAATTTATAATCTGATTGCTCTTGACTGATAATACCATCAAGTGTCATCTGTGTCAGCCACTGACCTCGTTGAATCCTCCCTTTTTCTTTCGCATCTCCATTCCCTGTATTTGCTATGTTTGTGATCCAGGTGTGGAGAGTTGGCGATGGAATTCATGTTCTCCACTTGGTTATGGATGCAAATTTCATTCCTTCTCGCCCTTTTCAGACTCAGTCTTTTTCTTTGTAATGGATTAATGTGCAGGCATCAACAACTGCGATGTCTACAGAAGCACCGACATTGCTTCTTCTGCCACCTCTCCTTACTTCCCCTCTCTCGCTCTCTAGTTGAACTCCATCTACTTCACTCTCATCACACTTAATGCCTCCTTTTTTTCCCTGTTTCTCATCATCTACACCCCAGTGGGGAACCACCATCCTGATTTGGATCAGGATTAGGTGAGCTTACGCCCACAATGACTCTGATTTGGTTTGTCTGCATATTTACCAAATTAAATGTTCAACTTAAATTCATTTTTGAATAAATATATGAATAAGATTACCTTGTCTAGGTATATATATTTCCATGATGTATTTTCCTTTAGCATGGCATAATACACTTAACGCTCAATGCCTTGCGCCTGTAGGTCAAAGATGTGTCCTAAAGATGGATCATCATTGTGTATGGGTTGTCAACTGCGTTGGTGCCCGCAACTACAAGTTCTTCCTTCTTTTTCTGGTACATTCAAACACTCTTCTCCTAAATTATTTCTGATGCAGTTGGTTTAGAGGATTTCTTCATTCATGGTTGCATTTCTTACTTTACTCCATTTTCAATTTCTTTATTTGGAACCTCAACGAAATCTTGTGCTGCACTGGCCTCCTTCTTCTTCTCTTGTATTCATTAGACGTCATCTGCATGGACGCTTTTTGTGGGTAGCACTTGCTCCCTTGAACAGATGGGAAAATTTCCTTCGTGTATTCTTTTATGACCATTAATGGGAACCCAAGTTGAATCCTCGAGCTGCCTTCATAATTGGTGATCTTCTCTTGAACCATCTGGAACATAAACAATGGAAGAAGGAGCAGATAGCTCTGAAATTCTCCAGTCCACGTCAAACTTGGTAGCGTTAGGATAGTATTCATCGTTGAAAGATTCTATTTGAGGGTGATCTTCCACAAACATTTCATCCTTTTTGCCAATTCTGATAGATGGTAAGCTTCTTCTTTTTGTTTCCGTCTCGATCCATCCTGGATATTAGTCCAGCAAAGGGAGAATCTCTAGCCGTCTACCATGAATCCAACGATTAAAACTGAAACACTCACAGGGTGTTGGAAGCTCCAATTCAGCAGATATCTTGTTTGTCGAGCCTCCAGCTTTCCTCTTGATCTTACTGCCGGAGAGAACCAGAGGCTGAAAGAATTGGAGATGAGACTGAAAAGGGTCAAGGCTTCGTGAAGAACATAGATAGGGTTTTTTTTTCTAAAATCGATCGTTATCATGGAAGGTGGCCAGTAAAAAATGCCCCCAGTTCTGAGAGAATCTTGGAAATGTTCAGATCACCGTGGTTGAGGGCTGTGCTTCCACCATAACATGATTCCTTCTCCCTCTGTTGCACAGGTGTACACCTTCCTTGAGACCTGCGTGGACACCGTTGCGCTGCTTCCGCGGTTCATCAGATTCTTTCAAGACGCCAAGATCCACTCCACTTCTCCTGGCAACCTCGCCGTCGTCTTCCTGGCCTTCGGTAACCCCCAACCCTCCCCCATCCCCTTCCTTCCTCGTCAGAGTCCTGCTCAATGGATTTACTTCCCGCGCTGTCCCCCTCCCGCAGTGCTCAACTTAGCTTTTGCGCTGAGCCTCCTCTGCTTCCTCATCATGCACGCGTCGCTCCTCCTGAGCAACACCACGACGATAGAGGTAACAACGCCGGCCGTTCGACCGGATCCATCCATTTTCGGCATGCTCTCGCCGCCTACCTCGACGCGTGACTCCGGTGATCTCCGCACAGGTCTACGAGAAGAGGAAGCTCCCCCGGTGGAAGTACGATCTAGGGAAGAGGAAGAACTTCGAGCAGGTGCGCCGCCTCTTCCACCAGAACGACACGCCTCGCTCATCCCAGCCGAGTAATCAAATCGCTCGTCTTCCTCCATTTCAGGTCTTCGGCACCAGGAGAGCCCTCTGGTTGCTCCCGCTGTACTCCTCCGAGGATCTGCAGCGCATTCCCTCCCTCCACGGTCTGGATTTCCCGACGCGCCCCGACGAAGACGACGACGGTTAACTTCACTCTTTCTCATCGTTCCGGGCCGTGCCCCTTTATTACGGGCTGTTGGGCCGGAGATCCGAATCGGCTTCGTTCGAGCAGAAATTTCCACGTGCCATTATAAACAGGAAAAGCGAATAAATGGGTATTGGATATCCACTTCCGTGACGTCAGATCTCTGTTTGGAGCCGCCGCCGAAAAGGAAAGTTCCACGAAAACTGCCACGCCCGCCGTGATCATGCAGGTCCAGATAAACTCCCCTGGTCTGCATCAGCCATCCCGGCACGAAATAATGACTCTCTCTCTCTCTCTCTCTCTCTCTCTTCCCCTGGTCTGCATCAGCCATCGCGGCACGAAATGACTCTCTCTCTCTCTCTCTCTCTCTCTCCCTCTCTCACACACACACTCTCTCTCTCTAGATATATATGTACATAACGACGGGCATCTGAAAACGCGGAGTCCACAGGGTGATCGGCTTGTCCCGTCTGTGTATATGTGGAGGGAGCGGAAGCGGACGATGGAGGCTAAGATTCTCATCTATCCTACGTGAATCAGCCAGTTGCCTTGTTCCTCCCTTGTCGGTGTGCGCTTCCCTGCCGTGGTATGATTTATGCGCTAGAAAGGTTGCTCTGCAGCAGCAGCGTCCATCGGAGTAGAACGACCGGCGGCGTCGAGGCTGGTGTTTCAATGCGTGGGATGCGCCGCCGGTAGGCCGGGAATGAGCAGCGCTGCACTGCCGGTCTTCTGCCGCCGGGGATTGTCCGGTTCTTCTTCAACTCTCGCATCGTCTGACCGATTTCGTCCGTTGTCTGCAGAGAGGTGCGGGGAAGATCGGTAGGTAGGGATCAGCAGCCGATAAAGAAGTTGTGAGCGGGAAGAGCGTTGGAGTCCCTCCGTTACTCGAATTGCTCTCGCCGCCGATCATCAACATCGACCTCCCTTCTTGTTCCCGATCGGGGATCTATTTTTCCCGTGAGGTGAGACGCGGAAGATGAGCGGGATGGCGCCGGCGACGGCTCGGACGAGAGTGGGGCCTTACGAGCTCGGAAGGACGCTGGGGGAAGGGACGTTCGGCAAGGTCAAGTTCGCTCGCCACACCCGCACCGGGGACATCGTCGCCATTAAGATCCTCGACAAGGACCAAGTCCTCCGCCATCAAATGGTCGAACAGGTAGGCTCCCGCCATCTCCGTATCGACACACTCGGTCTCCTCTCCCCTGCCTTGTTTGCGCATTTGTTTGGCGATTAGCATTTTCTAGAGTTAGCATGTCAATTATTCCAGGGCACTAACTATGGATTGGTCACCTGGTCAGCTAGTATATTCAACGTATAATATTATATAAATTACTGTATACTATCCCCATTATCTGCTCCCTCTCCCTCTCTCCTCTCGTTTGCGCCATTGGCCGTCGGTGATGGTGAAACGTGACGGCCCGGACGGTGGACCGACTCAGAGGGGGCCACGGCCCTTCCCTCCCCCTTTCCATCCCGTCCATCCGCACCGTATCCCTCCCGCCGTCCCCTCGGCAGACAGGAGACGTAGTGAGAAGGAAGACAGGGCCGTCGGCCGTTTCCCTTTCCTCTCTCCCCTCAATCCTTGAGGGTGTAATCCGACTAAAGATGCATTGACAACATGAATCCTTTCAAGCATTCTAATATTTCTTCTCTTTTATATCGAGCAAATAGATAGTTTTTGTTGTTACTAGTCCACAGATTGTAAGGCTCATACTTAGCTTATGCTGATGTTTTCATCATCAGTATGTCTTTTTTCTGAGTAAATCTCACAAATCTTTTTTTGCTTTTGCCAGATAAAGAGAGAAATCTCCACCATGAAACTAATCAAGCATCCAAACGTAGTCAACATTTATGAGGTATCGTGGAATTGGTCTCCTGTTTACAGGGCTACTAACACACTGGATCTGTGATTCTGATGTTTTTGTTTAATCTTTTAATGCAAAAATTAGCTAAAACAGTGTAATCCAGCCATGTGATGCCATATTTTATTATTTATGTTTGCATTATAAACTTTAGCCCTGTCACGTCATTTTCATCATCTATTATTGTCTGTCCTCTCTCACTTCATCTGATAAATAGTTTCCTGCTCCATGGGTTACTAATTAAAATATGACAAACTTTTATCTTTTTTTTATTCATTTTAAATAAAATGGAATCATGATTTGACGTGTACACTCGGTAACAACAGATTGCCAATTGAGTGAATTTTTATTGATGCAATGTACTTAACACGAATTCATTACCAACCCTAGGTGATGGGGAGCAAGACAAAGGTATATATCGTCCTCGAGTTCGTAGATGGAGGCGAACTATTCGACAAAATTGTAAGTTTTCCTTGTTTCTGAAAAATGACGTAAATAAATATCGATTATGCTCTTGCAGTCGATCCTGCCTCTGCGTGCCTACCCACCCATTGCTTAACCATGTAGGAGCATTGTATTGGAGGGTTTTCTGTGAAAAGCCTCAAATTTGTTCTTCACTCTTGTGAGCACTACCTGTTATAATATTTTTTTATGCTATTAATGAGCAGGCTAAATGTGGAAGGCTCAAAGAAGAGGACGCTAGGCGATATTTTCAGCAGCTTATCAATGCTGTGGATTACTGTCACAGCAGAGGTGTCTACCACCGAGATCTGAAGGTTCAACAGTGACTTTGGGCTTCTTTTATTGATTTAACTCTTCTGACCTTTTGGATTCCCCTTCCTAATTTTTTTTCTTCCATTCTGATGATTTCGTGTTCCTTGCAGCCCGAAAATCTTCTTTTGGATTCGCATGATGTACTCAAAGTCTCAGACTTTGGGTTGAGCATATTTTGCCCAAAAATGAAGGTAAGAATTTTTTTTCTGCCCATTGGAGCAAAAATCACCCCCCTGCGTCTCTGGAAGACTACGCACCCAACTTATTTCAGCCTCAGATCAGAAATTTTTTTATTTATGGTTTTTTATTTTTAAATATGTCGATACTTTAGTTTTTATTGACATTCTCATTCATTCTGATTTTTATAATTATAATGCTGTCTGCATCATTTTCTCGAGTCCCATGAGATCCCATAGTCGCTTTATTCATTCGAGGGACTGGAACTTTGCCAAAAACAAAAGCTATGTGTTGCCTTTTCCGTTGAAATCTTATCCAATGTACCTTTGCAGGAAGATGGGCTACTTCATACTACATGTGGAACCCCAAATTACGTTGCTCCTGAGGTATTAGCCTCATTCCTCGTATTCTCTTCCTGGCCGGGGATCGCACTCTGCAGGCTCTGATGCGTTTATCTCTCAGGTACTCGGTAACGAAGGGTATGGCGGAGCAGCAGCCGACATATGGTCCTGTGGTGTCATTCTCTTTGTTCTTATGGCTGGTTACTTGCCATTTGATGAGCCAAACCTTATGGCATTATACAAAAAGTTTAGTATTTTTATAGCATTCTTCCTCCTTTTTCTTTACTCGGTCTACTCCAAAGAAGACGAACTCATGTTCTGATATGCATAATGCAGATCTATAGAGCGGACTTCACGTGCCCTCCGTGGTTTTCTTCTGGTGCTGCGAAATTGATCAAGTCCATACTAAATCCAAACCCACTCACCGTAAGTTTCTTTATTTAATCCATTATTAGTATAGACAATGACCATCACTGTCTGCACCTCGACCAAGTTGTCTTGACAATCTTCAACGGTGCCTTCACTGCAGAGAATAAAAATTTCAGAAATCCAGAAAAATGAATGGTTTAAGAAGGGATATAAGCGTCCGGACTTTGAGAAAGGGAACGAAGTCAGCCTCGATGATGTTGACGCTGTCTTCAATGACTCGGAGGTACGACCTTATCAGATCCTTCACTTGACCTTCAGAGGTGGAAATTTAATCTCTCTCTCTCTCTCTCTCTCTCTCTCTCTCTCTCTCTTGATTTATATATATCTTGAATTTTTTTTAATGACGGTCACCGCTTACATTTCCTCTGAAGGAACACTTTGTTATGGAGAAGAGAGAGAAACCTGAATCATTGAATGCGTTTGGGCTGATCTCAAGGTCACAAGGTTTTAACCTCGGGAAACTGTTCGAGAATGATGCGGTACGTTGCCTCGCTGGATGCATGGTCGTCTAGGCCTAGTTAGTCAGCATGGTAGATTCTCTCGATGTAAGCAGAACAGCTCAAGTTCACCTACGGTAAGACCCACTCGCCTTGGGTGGGTCCATCTCCCCCAAAGCAGAATCATGGATGAAACCAGGAGATTTTCTATGTTTAGCTCAGTTCATTGATCGATCGGGATAAACTAGGAATAATAAAAACGAATTACTTGAAAAAAAACGTAATATTTTATATTATGAGCCCGGGTTTTCTGACTCACTCGTCCCATTCTTCAGGCTGTCATCAAGAGGGAGACGCGGTTCACTTCCCAGTGCCCTCCGAATGAAATACTATCCAAAATCGAAGAGGCCGCCAGGCCCCTTGGTTTCAACGTGCGCAAGCACAACTACAAGGTAATTATCATCCTTGATCACGGATCATGGTTCGCTCAACTCTGGGCATTCGAGATGATACGAATCTCAATCGCACGACGTTTCAGATGAGACTGCAGGGCGACAAGACGGGAAGAAAGGGCTGCGTATCCGTGGCCACCGAGGTACTCATAGGGTGCATTTATTTATCTTCCAGTAATTAATTCGACGATAAAATGTGATGGTGGTATTTATTATTGTTTGGTGTATTTATCCAGATATTCTCTCAGACCTCACTTAATGTGTAAAAAACCATCAAAATAATATTTATAATGTAAATGGCCATTCGACTATTTTTGCAGGGACATATTTTTATAAAACATTATCGTGATTATGGCCCCAAATTTTTTTAGTTGAGGTTCATGCCACTTTATTATTGACTTTATTGTCCCTCCTCTGTTCTGAATACACCCGCGTTGACTTGACTTGTGATCCTTTCTTCAGGTCTTTGAGGTTGCCCCGTCTCTCCACATGGTTGAAGTCCGCAAGACTGCTGGTGACACCTTGGAGTTCCACAACGTAAGCTATTTATAGAATATATATATATATATATATATGTAAATTAAAAAAAATTATGAGTTTAATTAGATGGGCCTGGGCCCGTTTGTCTCAAAACCAATGGCAGTTCTACAAAAGCTTCTCTTCGGGCCTGAAAGATATCGTGTGGAAGTCTGAAGCCAGCGCCGAGGAGGAGAAGACGAGGTAACCAGGAGATCCTTGCCATTTATGTCAATATTTCTCTGTTTTACCCCTATTTTTTTGACGCAACGCAATCTTACCCTTGGGTTTTATTTTATTAGCAGGTCTTGACGAGGCCTCTTCCTGCAGGCTTGTCGCCTCTGGGGAGCCGTGGAGGGGCCGGGGGATGGGGACGGGGCTGCGGGTCGGGATCAGACCGGCCAAATCGGAGGGGTGGGTCGAACGGGAACCGGGTTCGCCGAGTCAGACCGCGCGATGCCGATCCCGGTTCGAGACGGCTGGCCTCGATCGGAATAGGTTCATCCTATGTAACGGCCTCTCTCGGAATATCCTTTTGGGGCATTAGAATATTCCGTCTAATGAAGCAAGTAGATAATTTATCTACCTCCTTGGGTTTTCACCTTGCTAACGGGCCCGTCAAATTACCGGGCTCGTCGAGACCAGCCCATTGGTCTTCGGCCCATTAGTCCTGCGTGCCCAATCAGCGGGATAGTAAACGTGTACGGTCCAGATTCATCAGAACCCACACTGGAATTGACCGGAAAGCGAAGTAAAAATCGGGCGCGTCCGATCGGACAATTAGGTCCGATTCTCCGACCGGGTTGACCGAGTAGATCCGAGTCGGATCCGAGTCTGGCCCTGGGCTCGGTTAGATAGACCTTGCCGGCGGCGTTGCCCAGTGACGGGGGAACGGTCGCCCTTGCCTCCGGCGATCGAGCTGCGGCTGATCCCGGCGAAGAGAAGAAGAGGGGATTTGCAGGAGTAGAGAAGAGGAGAGGAGAGGAGAGGAGAGGGGAGCCAATGGGGTATCTTTTCAGGGTGAGGATGTCGTCCTTCTTCGCAGGCGCCGCCGTGGCCTCTGGATTCGGCTTCTATTTCCTCTACAAGGATTACAGGATCGCTCAAGAGGCCATCTCCCAGCAGGTGAGCTCCTTCCTCCCTCTCTCGATCTGGAATATGTTTTTACCTGGGGTGGTTATTGAGTTGATTGCTGATATCTTCGGAGATGCCGAATCCTGTTCTTCACCTCATTCCTTCGAAGAAACTGTTCCGTCTTTTTTCGGAATTCAGAAGAATGGCTAACATTTCCCCCTGATCTCTACGCTTCGATCCCTAACTCGTGTCCACGTCTCGCCCTTACGCAGTGCGAGCGCCCCTGATGCTGTTGAAATGTTGCCCCGTTTGATTTCCTATTGGCCTCGCATTTGCCCTAGATCGCCTTTTTCATCTCGAAGTAGTCGACATCTTCCGCGGTGGAAGTTCTTCGTCGTCTTAGTTTCCCTCATCATATCAATTTTTTTTTTTTAACTATCGTATAGAAAGATTTGTTCCATCCTTCATGATTCACTAGATTTAGGTTTCACTTTGACACCAGGGATAGCGGAAATTTCCTCAGCTTCATCCTTCTACCTCTTTGAGATTACCCTTTTTATTGTTGATTTAGCTCCGTTTCCTCGATTCCACGGTTAAGTCTGTCAGATCAATTTCTGTGATTGACGTTACTCGGGGGGAAATCTTCTAATGTTCAAATGTCCCAAGTGCACCGATTTTCGCACCATTCATTCGCTGTTTCTGTTCATGATCCTGTAGACGGATCAACAGCTTAGAGCGGCTAACCTACTGGATTCTTGTCTTGTGGTTGTCCTGCATCCATCACCTGTAGATTTCTGGAGAACCCTCAAGCCTTTGTGTAGGGATCAATTAATCTGCATTCATCAGAATTTCAAACTCCCCAGGCAGTGTATCATTTGGCATCATAGAATGTGAGAACCTTCGTTGAGATTGGAGGAAATAAACAGGATTGGTAGTAGACAAGCAGTAGGGAAGATGATGAACAACTTTAGGGTTCTTTTAGAGGACTGGTGGAGCAAGTAACAAGCGCAGGAGCTGGAAGGAGACTAGACACTTATGCCTAGGACCGTTGAGATGGAAGCTCAACCTGCTTCTACCATGTCAGGGAAAAGATTAGAGAGCTTCGACCGTCCTTCCATGTCAACTACTCTGAGAATCTGGAGATATGAGGAATCTATCTTTGACTTTGAGTAGGGCTGGCTTACCTAAAATATTCCAGCTTCCACGCTCCCCTTTTCTTTGGACTGAGCACAGAAGCGTGCCCGTATTGCCATTGTAAGCTGATGATGAATTATAGTCGGAGACAGCTTTGCCTCTGCAAAAAGTTCGACTTTGCCCATATTTTCTTGGAGCTCCTCATCTGGGTCTCTTCATGAAAGGAGCTTGCAATAGTGGGTCTCAAAACCATGAATCACTAGGTTTCAAGAACAGCGTTCAGGAACGAAGAATTAAATTTTCATTTAACTGCATTGGAACGGAAGAACACATATGCGAGGATCCTGATTTGGAACCGTCGCCATTGATGGGAAGCTCCGCCCCCACACTGCCACATAATGTGCAGAGTTCCTCAGCACAAATGGGCATTTTCTCCTTCTCTAGCGCAAGCATTTACAGTTCTTCGAGGTCTGGAACCCCATCCAATCTTCCGGCAGACTCTCATGGTCTTTAGGCCGCACAGTTTGCCCTTTTGGACATTCTTAGTCTCCACCCCGTTGGAGTGGGATGGCGAGTTGACCACTTACTCTACTTCTCCCACTTTGACTTTGTAGGCGAAAAGCGTCTACGAATCCTTGGACGCTCGCGTGACTGCGCTCGAAAGCTTGAAGAAGGCAGACCCGGTGGCGACCCATATTGAAGCTTCGGAGTAGGCTGCGCCGGGACCATGGTCTGGCGGCGGCGGGATCATGTTTGGGGGCTTCAGGGCATTCCTCCTGCGCACCAGTTCGCGTCTTCAGCGGAGGAGTTGTGGTGTCCAAAGCCCAGTGGGCATGAACCCGCGTTGACTTTTCCCCCCGTAATTCCTCCAGCGCAGAGCTCCCATGTATGGACTCGAGTGAATCCCTTGAAACGCCGTTTGTTCTACAGAAGTTTCTTTTGATGGGTTCCAAGTTTTCAGCAGTCTGTTCTCCGGGTATTTGGATTATTCCCATTTCGGGCTCCCTCGTATCCTGCAACCACTGTAAGTCAATCTGCGTTGACTTTCGTCCCCGTAATTCCCCACTAATGCCTCGAGCGCAGAGCTCCCATAAATGTGCTTATAATGAATCCCCTGAAACGCCGTAAGTTCTACAGAAGTTTCTTTTGATGGGTTCTAAGTTCCCAATAGCCAGTCAATCAGTCTTCCACACGCAGCCTGTCCTCCGGGTACTTAGATTATTCCCATGTCGGGCTCCCTCTTATCCTGGAATCGCTGTAAGAAGTCAACTTGGATTTGACCGTAGGCCGTGAGGGCAGGGCTCTGTCCACGTGGGAGAACGTGGCCGTCATCCCCCCCCGCCCTCGCCTGTGGCTGTGAAGCCAGCGGCCTCTCGTGGGCCTCCTCCATGGAGATGAAGTGAAGATCTTTTCCATATCTCTCCCGGTGACGGAGAAACTGTGAGTGAAATATGTAGCAGGCGGCTCTACGGTGGTTTGGGTCTGCCTGAGGAAGAGGGGGAGTCGATGGAACTGCTGAGCGCGCCGGCGGGGAGGTTCCCAGCGGCGAGCTTCCGCCGGAGACGTGCCGGCGGCGGCGCGTTCCGCTGCGCCATCGCGGAGCCGTCGGGTGTGCCGGCGCCGCTAGGGCAGAAGACGCAGTACAGAGACGGCTGGTTCGCGAAGGTGTTCATGGGTCTGTTCGCCCGCAAGATGGAGAAGTTCGCGTCCGGTGGGACGACGAGCAGCAAGGGGATTGGGGACTGGGACTACGAGAGCTTCGTCGACGTCTCCCGGAGGGTGATGATGGGGAGGTCGAGGAAGCAGCAGCAGGAGGCGGTGCGGGAGGTGCTCCTCTCCATGCTCCCCCCGGGGGCCCCCGCTCAGGTCCGTCGTCTTTCTCCTCCTCGCCGGAATCATCGGCGGCGCTGCCCTTACTCCGCCACCTGGCCGATTAATCGTATCTCCTGTTCATTGCAGTTCAGGAAGCTGTTCCCTCCGACGAGATGGGCGGCCGAGTTCAATGCGGCCCTCACGGTGCCCTTCTTCTACTGGCTGGTCGGCCCCTCTGAGGTATCCCCCAACCTTCTGCCTATCAATTTCTTCCAGGCGCTTCTTGTTCTAGACTGGAACCTTAGCTGCTAGAACAAGAATGCTGGACCTTCCTGGTCACATAATGATCTTGTGGCGCGTTGATTTGGTCGATTCCCCGCCATTTTAATCAGGAAATATGATGACGAGGTTAAACTTTTTTCTTCCCCATTTCTTGCTCTGAATGATGGGCATCAATAAACACGAGTTGAGGATGTAGAGCCTGATTTTCAGATTAAAATGAGCAATTGATGGTAAATCGTAGGATTCGACAGGGGAAGAACAGCTGATCTGTTTTGAAGCTCGTCATCTGATTGATTTCTCCATATTTCTATCGGTCATTGAATTCTGAAGGCATCCTGTCTCGTCTGATCCTCCCATCATTGGACGACCGACCCATGATTATCGATCGATGTGGGCGTTCAGAGTTGATGAGTAATTGATGTTCTCAGGTGGTGGAAGTGGAGGTCAACGGGGTGAAGCAGAAGAGCGGAGTCCACATAAAGAAGTGCAGGTGGGCGACTCTCTACTTCCTAATTTTGGCAAAAAAAAGTATTCTTTGACCATCTGTGTAATTGGATATCGATTTCACCCAGCCCCTCAAAATCCAACCAGAAAGGAAAACAGGGTTGACCCTGAAACCCAAACCCCATTCTCGTCCCCTCACCCTCTTGGGCTTTATTGGTCAACGCAGGTACCTGGAGAACAGTGGCTGCGTGGGGATGTGCGTGAACATGTGCAAGATTCCCACTCAGGACTTCTTCACCAACGAGTTCGGCCTCCCGCTGACCATGATCCCAAGTAAGTCAGAACTTACCTCCCGGGTAGATATATATATAATTCGGCAGAGTCAAGCTCCTTTCTGCATCTAGCAATGCCTGAAGTCAACGCTGGCGGGGCTCTTCGTTGAAGACAAAGAAAAACTTTGAAAACTCGAGACCCCATCTAGCGGATGCCAGATTAATGAAAAATAACGGATTAATTAATGAATTAACTAATTAATTAATTAATCTCTTCGATTCCTGGTGCCGTAAATGGATCTCCTTTTCTGCAGATTTTGAAGATATGAGCTGCGAGATGGTGTACGGCCAGACCCCGCCGCCCCTCGAAGAGGATCCCGTGGCAAACCAGCCCTGCTACTCGAGCCTCTGTGAGTTGGATCAAAAAACCCGGCTTTTTTCCTGACCCATCTCGCGAATTACTCTCCTCTGATCGGAGAAGCTCCCCCTGCAGGTTCCGTGGCCAATCCGAACTCCCCGGTCTGCCCCAAGCTGATGAACTGAGGAAGCTCTGGTTCTTCCCGTCACTTGAAGAAAAATGCATGCACAGAGGCTCCTCTTCCCGCCCCCCCCCCACCCGATGTAAATGCGGCCAATTCGCTCGACATATGAATCGAATTCTGGAATTAATGGCGATATAATCGAAATTTTCATATATCTAATTTAATTTTATTTGCTTCTTTAATCAGGTAGCTTCTAATGGTAGGTAATTTAGCTAATGAATAATACATATATGATCGGCATCCTATTTTCAGATTATTTATTTTTATTTTCTTCCCTCCTTTCTTGACGGTCCCCATTAATGTAATACACTTGTAAAATTATGCGTGGCTGGGAAATGCTGTTGAATTATTATTATTATTAATTTTAATTTAATTATATTTGAGGCAGCATCGGGCGTCGGATCCGATCGTACGGCCCGAATAGGATCCGATGAATAGACCGCCAGAGTACCTACCTGGTGGACCCGATGGGCAAGTGGGGGCGGGGGGGGGGGGGGGTTGATAAGGAGGTGGCAACGTCCCGTGGGACCCACCGCCATCGACGAGCAGTGAAGGGCCTCTCCACCGACAACCTCGCCGACATCGCCTCGTCTCCTTCTCTGAGGGGAACTTCAGTAGGCGGCTGCGGGGGAGCACCAGCGGAGAGGAAGAGGAGGAGGAGGTAGCGGATCCTTCGTCTGTGCGTTGGAGGGATTCGGGATTCGAAATGGCGATCTCCTTGCGGTCTAGAGTTCCAGATCGGCCCGCTGTCGCCGGAATGTCGGCGGCATTGTTCGCCATCCTGCTCGTTGTGCTGTCGATCCCGCCGGCGACGGCTGAGATCCGGTTCACGGAACTAAGGTTGGACGAGAGGCCGATCATCCCGTTCGATGGGTTTGGTTTCAGCCACAATGGCATTCTGGAACTCAATGTCTCCGGGATCGCCTTCTCCAACCCCAACCCCGATCTGGATCTCTCCCAGTTGGGGTTCTTCCTCAGCACCCGCGACGCGTGGTTCCACGTACTTGAGCAGATGCAGGACTCCGAGATCACCTGCGTCCTCCAATCCCGCCTCGTGAAGAACGTCTTCACCTTCGATCGCCTTCCACGCAAGGGCGACGTGAATGGCGCTGCCACCCCTCCCCCTGTCGACTCCTTCGGTGTCGTCTTCTCCGAGACGGATCCCGGCCAGTTTACCGTCGTTTTCGCCAATTGCCTCTCCTCCAATCATCTGCAGGTCTCTATGAACGTCCTCTCCTCAATGTACAACAAGGATCCCCGCACCGGTGGCCGGGATTACTTGTCCGCTGGAACCACCATGCTTCCTCGGATATACTTCCTCCTGTTCTTGGTTTACGCATTTCTCACCGGCGTCTGGGTCTTTGTCCTCTACAAAAAGCGTCTGACGGCCTTCCGAATCCACTATTTCATGCTCGCCGTGATTGTGCTCAAGGCTCTCAACCTTGTCTGCGAGGCCGAGGACAAGTCCTACATCAAGCGCACCGGCAGTGCTCATGGCTGGGACGTGCTATTCTACATCTTCAGCTTCCTCAAGGGGATTACCCTCTTCACGCTCATTGTTCTTATCGGCACCGGATGGTCCTTCGTCAAGCCTTTTCTTCAGGACAAAGAGAAGAAGGTGATCATGATCGTCATCCCTCTCCAGGTGATTGCTAACATCGCGCAGGTGGTCATCGACGAAACTGGCCCCTACGGTCGGGACTGGGTCACCTGGAAGCAGGTCTTTCTTATGGTGGATGTCATCTGCTGCTGCGCTGTCCTCTTCCCGATTGTCTGGTCAATCAAGAACCTCAGGGAGGCTGCGCGTACTGATGGGAAAGCTGCCGTGAATCTCATGAAGCTGACTCTGTTCCGCCAGTATTACATTGTCGTCATATGCTACATCTACTTCACGAGGGTCGTGGTGTACGCGTTGACCACCATCACCTCGTACCGTTACCTGTGGACCAGCGTAGTCGCCGGAGAGTTGGCAACTCTTGCCTTCTATGTCTTCACAGGCTACAAGTTCAGGCCCGAGGTCCATAACCCATATTTTGTTATCGGCGATGACGAGGAGGAGGCTGCAGCCGAGGCGCTGAAACAGGATGACGAGTTTGAACTGTAAGATCTGCCACATTTTGGCAAGGAAGGACTCTGATCTCCTTCTCAGTTTAAATGTTCATAGAAGTATTTGGTTTCAGCTGATGGTTGGTGTTATTAGATTACTTGATATCAACATTTGGACTTGTCAGCTCATGAATCATCTTTTGTAGTACATGGGGATCTTGTTCAGCGACAATCTATATACAGTATTGCCCATTTATTTTTTCCATCTTTTGCCGCAGTTTTTACCAGACATGAATACTGTTGATTTATTGGTAATAAATGTTCTGTTTCTATGTTCATCATTCACCCTTGCATCCTGTTTTTCTGAATCAGTTGTCGTAGTTTCATCTTCAGCTCCTTTCGATCCATGCTAGGGTGGGATCGTCTTCCTTTTTTTTTCTTCACTTCTTTTGCTCACCCAAAAAGTCAACTTTATGAAGCCTGATATGCGATTCAAGTCTCAGGTTCTTTCTATCCTCCAGATCTGGTAAGCCAGTTCAGCAATGCATTGTCACTAAAAGGAAAGCCCAAAGATCCGGGGTACCTTAGAGGATCTAATATACCGGATAGATCATGCCCTCCCTCCAAGGGTATCACAAACGAGGAAGCTTTTTTGGTTACCAGAACTGAGGAGAAGCTTTTTCTATCACATTACTGAGTGATAGGCCGTGAGAAACTTGTCAACTAGCCGAACAATGGAGGAACAAGTATTGAAAAATTACAGTTTTTAGGAGGAAACCCAGTATTGAAAAATTACATCACCCGATCAATAACTTTTCTTGGGCATACTCTACTTCTGAGGATCTTGGTTTCCCTCTTCTTCTGCTGCTGGCTGCTGCAAAACCATTTCAGTATAGGTATGTGAGCTCATGCAAGATCCGCAAGAGGAAAGAAAACTGGGGTTTTCAGAGATTTTGGGCCTCAGGCACTCCTTTAAATTCCACCAGAAAACACATTATATTCCCATGTTTCGCCATTATCTTCTTGCCTTTGTTCTTCCCTTCCAGGAAGAATGTACTTCATATGAGAAAGCAATATCAACATAAACCATGCTAATGCAAGAGGGTACAACACTTCAAGCAGGCTCTTGTTTGATGAGATGCCCCTGGAACTGTTCTCCTTTGACTGTTTTGAAATTATCTGCATGGCCAATGTCTCAGTTAGGGTAAATTGTGGGTCCCACCTTCCTCCCCTCCCAATTCCAGCCAACACCTCCACGGGAAGGAAGCACAGCCCAGTCATGTCGGCGACAACAGCCCCTGCGCCACGGTCAGCGCAGCGTCGGCTCTTTTATATTGAATGCCCCCCCCAGTTGAGTTTACATGATCCCGGCGTCATTTATTTCCTTTCATTTCTTCTCCGTCGTCAGATTGCGTTCAGTTTTTTATGGTGTTCTTGCTGCTCGGGCTTCTTATGAGTATCTCCGGCTGTGTTTTTCACTGTATGTTGAGTCCCTCTCTCTCTCTCCTCTCTCTCTCTCTCTCTCCTCTCTCTCTCTCTCTCAAGCCGGGTTCATCTAACCGATTAATAAATAAATCTGCTATCTTGAAACCCGCTAATCCGGCCCATTAAAAAGGAATCTGCAGCTCTGTGAAATCTTCGATCCTCAGACCCATTAAGAAATCTGCTCCCTCTCTCTCTCTCTCTCTCTCTCTCTCTCTCTCTCGCATTATTTTCTGCCGCCGCCGTCTCCGACCGCCGCCTGACGGCGGCAGACGGCGGGCAGAGGACTGCACCACGAATCTCTCGACCGTCTCTTCCTCTCCATTACCCATCCGCTCCGCCGTCCCTCCGCCAACGGGCTCGGTCGGCCAATAATTAATAAGAAATACGACTTTAAAAACATTTCGCGGGCTGCAAAATATTAAATACGATTTATAACTCATTCAACGGGGAGGGGGATTAAATATACTATTTATTCCCTCCCGTTGAAGTATTTATTAATTTTTTAGTTTTCTTTTCAGAAACGAGGCTCTCGCCTCATCAATGCGACTCTGCTCAAGTGGGTCAACGGGACTCCATGTTGACTCGTCCAAGGTCCCAAGGCGCCGCTTCCGGCGTTCTTCCATGAGGGTCGATAACCTCGTAAAAAACTAGCCATTGCAGCTGATTACAGTGGCATAAAGACAATAATTTTAGGCACTGAGGGGTACTATCCTCAGTGAAAATGAATTATTGTGGCGAATCATTGAAGCTGAATACTGGGGCACAAGATCAATAATTTTAGAAATAGCGGCAATAGGCTCGAAGAAAAAGATCGAGGGAGTACAACATTATTAGACACCCCTAGTGGGCCCTTGCGGATGACCGATGCCGGTGACGTAACGACGAAGATGACTGAGTGCGCGTGTACACTTGCGGCCGTCCTTCTCGAGAAAGTTATGTATTCATATCCTCGCGAAAACTGAATTAGTGCATGTATCCTCACGCGGGGTATGTTTCCAATGGATGGAGTATATATGAAATAAAATAAATGACAGGTTATCTTGGTGGCCAAGAATTCGATCGTCTTCTCTGGCGCCGGCGACCGGCGAAGCCGTCGCCGGCGTCATCTCAGGCGGCGGCGGAGATCGGTGGTGGAGGAGGGCGAGACCTCCCCGGGGAGGCTTTCCGCGCAGGAAGAGATGATCGATCTCTGCTCCATGGTGCTCTTGAAGCTGGGGCTCCGCAGGCTCTGAGAGAAGTCCACCACCCGGCCGCCGGCGGCGGAGTAGCAGTCGGTGACGGGGAAGGCGAGGCGCTTCCTGACTGTTGCGGCAGCGTGCTCCCTCTCCGGCGTGGAGGGCCGATGCCGCGGTGTGCTCTGCGACCGGAGCCTGGCCTTGGCCGACTCCGTCGCCGCCATGTAGTTGGGCACGGCGGCGGAAGCTTGGTGGTGGCGGAGCCCGCCGGAGCCGTAGTAGTGGTAGTAGGACGAGGGGCGGGGGGTGTGGGCCGGCGGCGCCGCCAGGCGGGGGCTCGCGGAGCGCACCTGCAGAGGCCGAGCTCTCGCCGGCGACGGCGTGGATGGGGAGTGGTGGAGCTGCTGCTGCTGCGAGGACGATGACCTGAGAGGAGAAGCGAGGTGGGACGGCGGCGGCGGCGGCCGGCGGGAGGACACCGGCCAGCCGGTGTCGACCTCCAGCGTCTTGATGGGGAGCACTCTCTGGTCTGTGGAGGCCCTTCTTCCCCTGTTCCCGAAGCTCTGCTCCCACGAGCCCCTCGCCGGCGCCCACCGGTCGACGCAGGTTGACGCCCTCCGCTCCACCGCAGCGACGCCGCCGTCGTCTTGCTCGTCATCGATGGACATGGACGAGGTGAGGTTCCTGTCCGACCTCCATATCTTGGCGCAGGAGAAGAGAAAAAAACCAGGAAGATTCTCAGAGGAGCAGCGATGGCAGAAGGCAAGTCACGGCGGAGGAAGAGGAGGAGGAGGAGGAAACCTGCTGGGAGAAGGCGTAGGCGAGGGCCCTCTCTCTCTTCATCGCCTGGATCTCCTCCGCGTCGTCCGCCACGCTGCTGCCGTCCCTCGACTGTAGCAAGCATCAACAGTGGCGGAGGGGTGAATTCACAGGCAGAACGACTACAGACCCACGAAGAAGAAGAAGAAGAAGAAGAAGAAGAAGAAGAAGAAGGGGCAATCGCAGAGCTTGATCTGTGGCATGTAGTAGTACCATGGACCTCCAGTCGAAGATCTCCGGCGGAAATCTGGCTTCGGAGAGGTTGGTGTCGCAGCTGAAGGAGGACTTGCTACCCCCGCCGCCGTAGCTGGCGGTGGCGCCGCTGCCCTCTTGAGAAAGGCGGAGGCGCTGGTCGCGCACCCGCGCCTGCACCCGTACGAGCGCCTGCATGCAGCGGAGGGTCATGTTGGCCTGCCGCCGCACGTTGTGGCCCCTCACCAGAGCCTGCAACTTCACCAGCCCCCGCAGCGCTCTCAGCGCCCTCCTCGCCTGTCATTGCGAAGACGAAGAAGAAGAAGAAGAAGAAGAAGAAGAAGAAGAAGAAGAAGGTCAGATCAGATCAGATCTCTCCGCCGGGGAAGTGGGCCTGAAGAAGGGGAGAATGTGCACCAGGTAGCCGCGGAAGGCGGTCTGGATGGCCACCGCCGCTCGCTGCTCCCTTAAGAAGGACGGGGAAGGCTGGCTCAGCCGGGCCACCTCCGCAGCTGGCTGGGCCGGCGGCGGCGGCGGCGTGGTCACCACCGCGGCGACGGCAATGGCAGACTCTTCGGCCGGCGGCAGGGTCGTCGCCGCCTTCACCTGGGGCGGATCGTGGACAGAGGAGGAGGGCTTGCGGAAGAGCCATCTCCTCTTCTCCCTCTTCTGCGAGAGAACCGACGCATGGATTAATATGGGGGAGAGGAGGAGATCACTGTGGAGGGCGGGAGGAAGACGAAGACCGAACCTTCTCCTCCTCTTCCTCCTGTTGCTGTTCATCTCGCTGACGCCCCGCAGTCTTCCTGTCGGAATCCTTGGAGGGTGACCGGAACGCCCTCTTGACCGCCGTCAGCCATGAGCTCCCCCCTTTCTTTCCCATGAGAAAACCAGGACGACCCACCAAGTCCCCTTCCCCTCACGCCATCGCCGCCGCCGCCACCATGGGCGATGCGGAGGTGCAGAAAACGAGTCACAGTCCCCTCCTTCCTCACTGTTGCCTTCCCCTCCTCTGCTTTAACTCCAAAAGAAAAGGAAAGCCGGCGCAGACATAGAGAGAGAGAGAGAGAGAGAGGAGAGAGAGAGAGAGAGCTACAGGGAGGCGCTGGCGTAGCAGAGCAGGATGAATCAACCACGCCGGGGATCCATAAAAATTAGGCCGATCGCAGAGGAAACGACGGGGAGAAGCTGACGGATTAGAAGATAACTCTGAAGCTGTCAGTTGCCTACCGAATTCGAACTCCCCGTCCGATTCGATTCCACCCCCACCCCTCCATCGGGGCGAGTTCTTTCCTTTAATAATGGGCGCTGTCAGTCGCCGCTCCTCAGCCGCCAACCCGGCTCTCTCCCCCCTCCACCGCCATTAAACCCGCCTAAAGCTCGACTCGTGCAGCGCGCCGCCCTCCTCGGAAAAGTTTCTCTCCCCCCTCCCCCCCGTCGACGTCGACGACGACGACGACGTTCCTCCCCAGTGGCGACCACGTGCCGCCGGAGAAATGCGGCGCCTCCAATCACTGCATGTAGTCCCAATCCCACGGACACAGGTAGGAAGGAGGGAGGAGAGACAGCGAGAGAGAGAGAGAGAGAGACAGAGACAGAGAGGGGAGAGAAAGCAAGAAGGGATCGGTCAAACTTGCAGAGGGAGGGATGGGTAGTAGAAGACTAGTGGCGGGCCAGCTGTGAGTAACTGATGGGCTAGCAGAGTGAAGACGCTGACGTGGACTGAAGGTAGAGCTCTGGCCGCTGGGCCCCACTCGGTCGCTTTCGCCTCCGAGAGAGGTCTCACTGTCGCACAGTCAACGGCCGCGGTGCCTGCGTCACGTGCTCCCCGGGCCCACCGTGGCCTCGGAGGAATTAATAAAGCGCGCGAGTCCCCGTGGGCTGCGTGTCACGCAATGCCAGGTGGGCTGTAGGCTTGCCGCCCGATCCCGATCGCGGCCATCAATGATTAAACGCCCCCTCTCGTCTCCCAAAATTAAAATAAACCCATCCAATTAAATAAAAGCGCGATAAAACATATCACGCTGGCATTATTTTTCAAAAATACCCAAAAAAAATTCCAATGTCTTCCAAAAACCCCCATCATGCATCTTCTTGCCCCGCCGGCCAGCGCCGCCCCTGACGGCGAGCCCATATAAAAAAGGCCGCCTCTCTGGTATCTTCTTAGTGGTCCGCATTTGCTCGTCCGAGATACTCCACGATCACGTGCCACCGCGCCTCCGATCCACGTGGTGGGAGAATGTGCGAGAAGGCGGCCTTCTGATCCATTCCTTTTGGCAACTCCTACGGCCCAGATTCCCTGGGGCCCACTTCCCGTAATATTTCAGTTAACCCCTCCCCCTTGTCCTCTTGCATTTTTTTTTTTAACGGGACGGTTATCGGGGCCACTGACATGGGTTTGACCGGTGGCGTATGACCGTGGCTTTGACTTCAATGCCCGAAGAAGGCACGTGCGCTCCTCCCACGCCCCAGCGCGGTAAGAGATGCTCAAAAGCAGAAAGCCGAGGAAGGGCTTCCAAGGGAGGCCGAGATTCGGGGCGACTCGCCGAGGGCCCGCCGGGTCGGCCTAGTTTCGGCCCGGCCCATTTCGTGGGGCACGTCTACGCAAGCTCTGCTCCACCCTGTCAGCTTTCTCGCACTAAAAAAGAAGTGAAAAGTAAGGTAGAGAGAGAGAGAGAGAGAGAGAGAGAGAGAGAGAGAGAGAGAGAGAGAGAGCAGTATGATCGATCATTCACACGTTGCCTGTGTAGATAAAGGGCTCACCTTGTCAGAGGACGCAGGAGCCCAACTGGCCTTCCGCACGCCTGTACGTGGTCGCACCCGGGCAGGCCCATTAAGGGAGGGCCCACCTCTTGGGGACGAAGGTGGGCCCCACCATGAGGCTCACGCACATGATTTGGAAGAGGGGAGGGGGAAGTGGGGGGAACTATAGACGGCCGAGTCGACTGAGTCGACCCAGTCCGACAGATGCCCAGGAAGAAGGTTTCAGTGAACCGGCCGCCGCCTCCGTGGGCGACGGACGGGTTCAAGTGGATCGTGAGAGGGGATCACGGAGCCCACGGGGATGGAGGAGAGAGAGAGAGAGGGATCACGAGGTCAGCGCAGTGGATGGCCGGGCCCACTGTTATTTACCAAAAATAGAAACCAATGGTCACAGCTGCTGAAAAAATGGGGGATTTTTTTTTGTATCCTAACTTAAGAATTATTATCGCCCAGAAATTACAGCACAGAACAACGGACCTCTGGTCAAACTAATTTCCACAAATAATTCCGCAAACAAGCTGAGCAAAGAGAGCTATCAGTATGCCGAGCATCTGACCAAATCTGGACAAAACCAACACTAAATAGAAAATAAAAAAAACCCTACCCTAAAACCAAAAAAGAAAAAAAAACAAAGGGTAATCAGTTCTTCTCCTACATGCATGCAAAAGAAAAAAAAAGAAAAAAAAAGGAAAGAAGGGTCTCAGGTAGATCCCAAACACACACCATAGCATGCAAATGAAAAAAAAGGAAGAAAAAAAATAAAAAAAAGGGGGGGGCAGCGAGGCAACAAACCCATCCAGTTCCTGTCGTCATATCAGAAAATGGAGAAGAGAACCAGGCTTGAGATGTACAGAGGTTTTCCCATAAATAAAACTGATAGATGGAGGTCCCAGGGCCTCAGGGTTCCAACCAGAGCAACTAGCTAGCAGGATACTTCCCACATCTCACTCAGTTGAGATGACACAGGGCACTCAGTAAAGCAGCAAGAAGAGAGTAGACCCCCCAAAACCAGTACCTTTAAATACATGCGTGGATAAGCAGCTGCCCAGCCGCATCAGCCAGCAAGGATTTCAGTGCATGGACGGGCGGGGCGCTCGAGGCCGGACCGGAGTCTTTGATGGGCTCACCCTGAAAAGAATCGAGGAGTTGGTTGATGCCGTGGCTCTCTCATAAAGCCCAAAACCCAAAAGAAATTCATGAAATGTTGGGGGAGGAGACCTTATGGGCAAGGAGCCAAGCACCACGCCACTGCAGTTGAGGGCAGCAATCGCACTTTCCGCCTGCAAGAGGGAGCCTTTTCGTGAGAATGACAGGGCGCCGGCAACATAAAGCCCAGAGAATATGATGATAGTGAGGCTGAAAGTGGCCTCTGAGCTTCATCGCTCTCATGTGGTTTTCATGGCCAAAAATATGCGTCCTATTTGGTATTGTTTGGGATACATGAAAGAGATGATTAATACCATGGCGTCAGAAGGATGATGCTTTTATGAATGTGATAACAATCAATGGCCCAGTCTATGGGAAGAAGCCCGGGATTTTGTTCTTCAAGGTCTGAGTAAAGTTGGGGCTGATTAATTATTTGAAAATGTGCGAGACCCAAACCATGCCCAGGCCCTGACTTTCAGAATGTAAACAGATTTTGGATGGCCTACAAAGGCCCACTAAACCGGGTGTTTTCAGAAAACATTCGACGCTATTCGTTGAAGTTTATGAGAAAAAACAGCAGTTTTCCTAAAAGAAATATGTCTGGAAAATAATAATTAGTAACACAACTTTTTATTACAGTTTGTGTTCTGCGACAACGAGGGTCCCACAGGGCTTCCTAATGTTGCAGGGGCTCAGATTTTCTTTGGGGAGACTCTCGGGCTGAGCCCAAAATGGGGCAAAAAGCCTAGTAAGAAGGCCGGTCGATTGAAACACATTCTCCAGCCATCGAAATATGTTTCAAGTGAATCCCAATTGTTGAAGATTTGCCACCTTCACCTCAAACATCTAAAAGTGGGGGTAAATATAACTTGGGATCAGAAGTTAGATTTTTCTGGCATCATTTAAGTCAGCCCACGTAATATTGGGCAGCCCAATGTTTTCTTAGTAGATAAGGTTTACTTGACGAAATAGTCTCCTTATGCATGCAATAAATTCAAAAACCAAGGTGATTACGGACAAAAATGACACTATCTGAAGTAGACCAGTGTAAATTTTTTGGTAGGTCTGAATAAAATCAAATGGCTACTGAATCTAAGATGAAGTAAATCCAATATATTTCATGGCCCTACGTCACTGTTACCAGATAAACAATTGCTTCTTCAATGCATGCCATTAGCGCTAGAGTGCTAAGAACAAACACAAACCCACTGAACCCCAAGACATGAAGTGCTAGACTGTTCCAAACAAGAAATGAACATCACAAATAAATGAGGGACTAAAGCAAATAGTTTAGGGGAAGAAAAACAACTAATAAAGAAGTGGTAGGCAACATTACAGTATGCAGATCGTGGAAAGATATGATAGCTAAGAAGCAGTTGGGAAATCACGGCAAATAATAATAAACATCATTTCTAATAAAATACCAAGCAGTAATAATTAAAAAAACAAAGAAAAAAACGAAATGAAGAGTAATGAGACCATTCTCAGCAGGTTTAAATTGGAATTCAGTAGAAACAAAACCACCAGCTTCCTTTCAAAAAAAAAAACAAAACCACCAGCTTCAATTGGACACATGCAATCTATCCAAGGCATCACCCACAATTTATAAGTGGATCACTGCCAGAGGAATTTAAATAAGGCACACGAAACACCACAGAGGCAAGAATTTATCCTCATGTTATGTTTATGGATGGTTGAGACTACGAACATAAACTCAAAAGAAAATCTTGGGCTTGGTTACCTAAACCTGATAAGGAGACTGGGGACTTGCATATTTGCAATGGAGTAGATCTATATGTTGAGCTGCTCATTTATGGAGGAACTTAAAGTAAGCCTCCAATTCGCTTACTCTGTGGTTCTTTTTAGAGATCAGATGACACTGCTTCTCGTGTGGTTGGTTAGTAATGACAGGAACACATTGAAAGATTAGATCGAGTTCATTGTTCTCCATGCTGGAGAACATTTGCCTCTTTAGCCTTTTTCTAAGCAATCTTCCTTTTGTTTGCCCCATGTACAGCGAAACAATCAACCATAAAAGCAAGAAATTAAGAAAATTTCAATAAAAGTACATTGTCATCTAAGGTTACTTACCATTATGAACTCAACAAAAGCAATACGGGTGGAGTGATGATAGTCACCAAGAAGTCTCAACCGATATACCTACACCATGTAAGAGTAACCTAATGAATTTGCTGCTCTCATTGAGGAGATATGAAAATTCTGAAGAGACCAAAAGGTTGATCTGGGAAATCAAACCTCTCCACATATTGCCTCAAAGAAGAGCTTGACATCTGCTTGAGAAACCTGACACCAAGTAAAAATGAAAAAAATTGACAAGGGTTTCATCACAGGATAAAGATAACACTGATAATAAGCACAACACTAAAAACCATACGTTTTTATCGATATTTGTACAATAGATAGTCCTTGAGCACATCTCCAACTCATCTTCAGACTAGCCATAAGAATAAAAATTATTAGTGCAACTGGTCAAAGATGAAAACATGGAACTCCAGTGATCAATGTGATAAAGTTTCTATAAACTGTCCTGCGAAAAACACAATGGAATAATGTCCAAAACGGAGTCTAACCCTTGGCAAATATGTTGGGTTAACAGGTGCAATTGCGGTCTTGGAAGGAAGTACTCTCACTGGATAGTATCCAAGCATTGTGCCCGAAAGACCAAGAGCAGCCCTTGCACCCTCTGAAGTTCAAGCAGTGCACAAAAAAAAACGAAGAGCACAGGGGCAAATCAATGGAGGTTAATTTTTTTTTTTGAGGAAGATAAGAATTACTAATCTGGTAGAGAGGCAGGTACCTTCATCAGTGAACTCTATGAAGGCAAAACGAAGCACAGACTTCGGATCACCACATATGCGGCAGTCAACAACCTTCAGTTCCAAAAAACAAAAATCTTAGGCGCAAACAATCACGGAGAAAACTATAATTTATTGATAACTAAAGAATTACAAGCCATTGCGTCAGGATATTAATACAAATGTGTGTGAGCATACACATGAAAAACCCTCAGGCATCATGTTTATTGTGCATGTACACCAAAAACCTACTAAAATCAAAACACACACACTTCACCATGATGACTTGGAGTCATTGTGAAAAAAAGACGGTTCTCGTAACACAGTGATGTGCGCTGAATATTAAATGACAAAACACATGAACTAACCTGCCCACAGTTGATAAAGAGTGCTGCAAGTTGTTCTTCTGTGACCTAAATTACAAAAGAAACATAAAAAAAATCATAGAAGAGTTAGACTGGTCCAAGGAAATCAAAGAAGATGTCCAGTCAAGGGCAAGGACAAGAAAGGATAAAAAAAAATCAGCAATTTAAACACAACCAAAAATCAAAGAAAAATTCTAATCAATTTAATGACACCTGTGCCAACTAGACCTAGAATCTTTCAACCCAACACAAATAATATCTAGACAGGACACGTGGGAAGATGTGGACCTGTAACGTAACGAACTTCAAGATAAGAGCACTTATTGTCATTTACCTGTTGATCAATGTCAGAAACGTAAACAGTTTTCCTGATAATTTCCTCTCGCTGTGCCATGCTGGTCCTTGTATTCATTCGTTGTTTTCCCTGGTTATAATTATTCTTTCTCTAAACGCTCATAAGAAAACAGATTTCAGAGATGGATTCAAAAATTTTCCTCGGAAAATAAGAACAAGATACGGGTCAAAGCAAATGGGGAAATCTCAGCAGGCTCACCCGTCTGCCCCCATTTCGGTTGGCGCTGCTATTCCCATTTCCAGTAGCATGTTGTGCAGCAAAATCGAGAGGATATGCACTTGTTCCGTCCGCGCCACTTCTGGGAGATTGGTTATGAAGGGATGATGGCACGAATTCCTCCGCCATCGGGTTCAGCTTGGAAAGTAACTCCTCCAGGTCCCTCATATCCTTCCTAAAACCTTCCTCTGAAATGTCCCCATTCCTCCCAACGGAAGCACCAACAGATCGGTGAGCAGCTGTCATCGTCCCTCCTCCCAGCACGCCGAGCGCACCATTTGTGACCACCTGGCTTAGACCGTGGCTGCCCGGTTGCAACGGATGCTGCTGAACCGTCGTGTGCAAGGGACCCTGAACAACGTGTGGCCTCCCCAGGGGGAAGCTTTTCTGAGGCAGATTCGGGTCAACCGCAGAAACCATTGGCAGTGGCCTCTGCTGCTGCTGCTGCTGTAGTGGCGGAGGGGACGGCGGTTGTGTAGCAGTAGGCTGCTGGCTATCAGCCCCATCGGTGGTGCGTTGTGAATCCGTTGGCGAGTCTGGAGCGTGGAGATCAAGATTCCTGCTGCCGCCGGACCCGCCGTTCATCCCTCCTAGGTCGACGCCGCCTGTGCTTTCAAAAACAACCATCACTCTATCACCAGAATCCGGCTATTCAGACCAGCCTTCCGGTTCTTCCTCTCACACCCTGAGGCCCCTCAGCTTTCTCACAGCGGTCAATCATAAGAGAGAATAGCGGATAATAGAGAAGACGGATCGCAATCCCCAACAAGAACACGCATGATCCCCAATGCCGCTTCAGCCACAGGTGTCGCCGGCGCGCCCTCCGCCACGATCGGCCGAGATCAACAGCAGAAAGCGGAAAGCGAGAGAAAGGGCCAGCAGCGACCGAAACGCAAAAAGGGAAGAGTGCGACGGAGAGACGAGGGTAAAGATCAGGACAGGACAGCCAGCCAGCCGGTGAATTAATCTACGCTGCCGGCGCTACCTGTTCATGAGCTCCATCCTCCGATCACCCCGTTGCTTCCTGAGAGCCCTCTTTCTCTGCCCCCTTCTGCAACTGCTGCTTCAGACTGCCGTTCAGCCCTTCCCCTCTCCTTCCGACCGAATCCTCCTGAGTGGAGGAAAATGACAGCATGGCCCTTTTCCCACTGAGCCTAGAGAGAGAGAGAGAGACCGACGCCATCCTCCGTGTTCCTTTGACGGCTGTCGCCGTTAACACCTTAAACCACCGTCAGGTGGTGTGGAACGGGAGATAACGGCGTTAAAGTTGGGCCCATAACGGGCCTAAATGTAACCATGTCCACTACCCCAATTTCCTTCCTGGCGAGTGGCGAATTAGATAAAGACAAAAACTACGCCGTCCCGTGGAGGGAGACAGTCACAAGGGCGGACGAACTTACTGAACCGTCTGTTCCGCAACGTAGGAGGGGATGGCCAATGACCTAGGGGTTTGAGACTCAGGATTGGAATGCTTATCGCTACGCACGGGGTTCATCCGCTGTCGTTCTGAAACAGCGGAATACCAACCCTACCCAGAGAGCCCTGACTGAAGAGCCAGCCCAATCGCGGAAAGCGGCTCCGGTCGCCTCGAGTCTCAAATCTCCATCTCTTCCCTCCTGCGAGCTCAGGAAGAAGGGCTGCTGCGTCAGTCCCTTGGCAGCGGCGAGGTCCAGCGAGCGGAATGGTCCCAGGGAGGCCCAACCCTAGGATCGCAGCAGCGTAGAACAGCTTGAGGTAGGCAGCCGCCTAGTTCGAAGAGTATCAGAGCAAGGGTAAGAACCCTAGATTTCAGCCGTTCGTCAGCGGAGGGCCGGTTTTGGTTGGAAGCGCGCGTCACAGGTTATCCATTGCGGTTCGTATTTGAATCCCCTCCCTCTCTCTCTCTGTTTCGGCCGGTCCTTGCCTTTGTCGCCCTGGCTAAATCTTCGAACCCATCAAGTTGGAGTTGTTTCACGATATACCGGAGAACCTCTTGCTACTCACCAGAGGATTCTTGTCGCGTGTTGCGCCTACCTCTGTGTCTTTCCTTCCATTTTCGTCGTATAACAGGAGTAGGCCCTGACTTTGGCTTGCTACTGCTATATGCCGGATCGTAGCTTTCTCGACGATCCAAAGTGTCTCTCTAGTCTTCTCTTATTTCTGTATCACGGTTGCAGCAGGAACTATGTGAAAAATATGTTGTGAAATATGCGTCCCGTAGGATTGAGTTGTAGGTACGGTATGGTTGCAGCAGAAATATGTTCCCCAAGAAATCACAATGTAAGTTTGTTTAGTGAAAATTGAGGAATGCAAGCTGAACACAGAACTCGAGCACTCCATGCACCTAAATTGATCGTAGACATCGTTTATCTTGCTGAAATTCTTGCATAAAATCTCCTCTGATATAAGTGGTTAGTGGAACTTATAGGCTTCGCCGATTGAGAACATTCTCTGGTTTGTTATTATTTATTTCTCAGAGTAGGGCAGAACTTTGGAATTTTTTCAGTTCATTTGCTTTTAGCTTGCCGCTCGATAAGGTTTCTTTCATTGAGTTCTGCATTTTCGACACAATAAATGGAGGACACTCTTATCATTTCTTGTTTTCTTGAAATCTCTTGGAAGGTCGATCTACTTTTGCTCACGGCACCTTTCAACGTAAAGAATCAAACATATTAATCGATTGGATTTAGTGTTTTCTTGCTGAAATTTGTGTGATCTTCTTGTTTACTTAATCAAACATATTAATCGTTTTTTTTTATTTCGTGCCATATGAAGAAACCTTTCTGAGGTAATCGGGTAGTGCGTTTTGCAAACCTTGTTGCATGACATAACATGAATGCTTTCTTTATGATAGATGAAAGACGCTGGGAGAAATAGGAGCTTTGCAGCCATTCATAGGTCTGTAGAGAGGGAGTGGGAGAAATCAGGGTGGAATTATGTGTACTTTTGAGGACGTTCTCGTATACACGTGAAAACCAGTGAATGGGATGAGTGGATCAAATATTTATTTCAAATTCTAAATATAGTAATGGAGCACATTGGAGGACACGAGCAATGGAGCTTGTGGATCATCAGTCACATGAAGGGCTGCTCTCTTGGTTGGCTTCACTGTTTTGACTTTCATCCAGTTGTTTCTTGTCAAACATATTCTTTTGCTGACAAGTAACAGAAAAAAATGCACTAATTAAGTTTTAGCTTGGATGATATTTCCTGTGGTTTGAAATGCGTGAAGTTATTTTTAACGCAGAAAATCTTGCTCATCAAGCCATCTGCTGCATCAACAATGAGTGGTCGCTTTTCTCGAACCATCTATGTTGGCAACCTTCCTTTGGATGTGCGCGAGAGTGAGATTGATGACCTATTCTACAAGGTTGGTGGCCTTTTTTCTCTCAGCATTAGTCGATTCCGGGGATCATTACTGAATAAGATATGTAATTTACTTTGGCTGTTTTTATGTATATTTAAGGTGCTTGTTGATACGTTCTCATTTGTGCCCTCCATCGTTCATTTTCTCTTATTTAATGTAGTTTTCCACAATTATTCTTTCATTATTATTCTTTCTGATGCTGGAGTTATAAGCATCCTGTATAATTCATCCATGTCGCTAAATTGGATTCTATCTTCCTCCGATGGCTATTTTTCTTTGTGCTTGTAGAAAAGGTATTAAATTATTACCACAATTTAAATAGTTGAAGAGAATTTTACAGGGTTTTTGATGTCTGAGATATCCAAGGCATGAACTCAAGTATTACGTGCTGACATGGGCACATGTGCATAGATCCCGAAAACTATTGACTATAAGACTTGTGCACAAGAGGAATATAAACATTCATTTTACGTGCCTAACTTCGCATGTATTTACACGCGGAAGCATATGTGTAAATACGTGCGTACATGAACATGAAAAAATACGAAAAGGATGACTTAAATTGTGTTGAACAAGGTGTCTGACAATTTTTTGAAGGATTGCAGATTATATGTGCCATGATCCAAATGCTTGAGGTAGGGAAGCTTGTTGTTGTTGGGGTTCACACAACATGTGTTAGTCCAAAAGCCAGAAAAAAAAAATGACATTACATTTTATTCATGTATACACATGAATAAAATTACGTTCTCACATGCATTGATAAATTGTAAGTCAGATTAACCGTAATCTGGCTCAAGAATTGTCTGTAAAACATCACCTTGTCACGTTGGATAAAACAAGGCATGTGTTAAGGATTTACTTCTTTTAACGTATCAAGCCTTTGATTCTTATATTCTAGTTTGCCGTTATAATTTCAGCATCCAAAAACTCTCAACCTTTTTCCTCCAATAACCGTTGTATTCGTAATATTTGTGCACTCTCTCCATGCCGTTGATCATTTTTCCATCAAAATCTGCCACTTGTTGGTCGGTGCTCCATTCTGATTTTTTGATCTTCTATCCACTTTTGAAGTATTTCGGTAACCAGTCATTGGATCAGTTTGGCTTCTGATTTCATCCACTCATTTTAAGCCTACCTATTTTCTTTAGGTTGTTTATTTAGTTTTTTATAATAACAAAGCTACGGTTCTCCGGATATTTACTTGCATGACAATTTAAGGACCATAGCAAAGCTACGGTTCTCTGTTCATTTTCTTGTATTACGATTTAAGGACAACTGAACGTTCTGAAGCTTTCTTTTTGTTGGAGCTCTATTCTTTCATCACCTCGAGTTTCCTTCGCCTTGCAGTTTATTTTTAGTCTTCTTTAGTTTTATTACTATTTTTTTTAACATACTGCGTGCCGTTCGTTTTGTGAAGCTTGTGTACCCTTGTCTTCATGTTCTAAACTGGCTATGGTTGGAATTTCCATGGCATGCCTATTATTTGTACTTTTTTTCTTCTTGTGCTTTCCTTTATAGAATTAAGAACAACCACGAATTAGGAGAGATCAAAAGTATATATCTTGTAGAGCTGTGCTTAGGGGAAGGTGATGACTTTTTAATGTCATAGTGACGACCGCTGTCTTCTTGGTGCATTGATATGTGTACTTGTGCCTTATTCTGGTATACTATTCTGTCTTAATATATAAAGGTCGAAATGACCGAATAATTTCTGGATGTACAACTGCAATTGGTATGCCATCTTTGACACATTCGTTTAATCTCAGTTATCATCTTCTTAATTTAATCCGTTTCTTACTACTGTTCTAGTATTCATCACTCCATTTACCTCTGTTAATTATATTCTGAACATCTTATCTTGTTTATATGTGATATTGTATTCCATAATCGTCGCTACATGCAGTATGGTCGGATAGTGGATATCGAGCTGAAAGTTCCGCCTCGTCCTCCTGCTTACTGCTTTGTTGAGGTTCATTTTTGTCCTATTGATTCACTTATTCTGCATTTTTAGCAGTTTTCTTACTATATTTCTATGTATTCCTATAGTTTGAAAGTTCTCGAGATGCTGAAGATGCAATCAGGGGTCGAGATGGATACAACTTTGATGGTCACAATTTGAGGGTAATCAGAATTCATATCTGCATCTCCAAATGTAGTACGGCGAAATTGGTGGCTTCTAACCATTGCTTGTACATCAGGTTGAGCTTGCTCATGGTGGTAGAGGGCCGCCATCTGCTGTTGATCGGCGTGGTGGATATGGAAATGGAGGTGGTGGAAGACATGGAACGTCACGCCGTTCTGAGTTTCGAGGTGGAGTTTTATTGTACTTCAAATTTATTCAATTATTTCTTTGTTTGCTTTCGATCTGAATTATGAAATTGATCGAAGTTTTAGAGCTTAAAGCTTTCTTGGCCCATGTTCTTATCACGGTTGCTGACTTGCAGTCATCGTTCGCAACCTACCATCATCTGCTTCTTGGCAAGACCTGAAGGTACCACAATTACTAATCTTGTGCGCACCAGTTCATCCTTGGTAACTTTAGCTGACGTGTAATTACATATCACAGGATCATATGAGGAAGGCTGGAGATGTTTGCTATGCTGAAGTCTTTCGCGAGGGTGATGGTAATATACGATGCTTTTAAGTATCTCATCTGATGTTCTGGCTTATTTCTTGGCTCTCGGTGTTTGAAGCGAGCCATGAATTTTTTTTTCCTACATGCAAATAATAATTATTTACTATTAGTTCTAACTGGCTCCACCTAGTGAAGCTTGCAGACACCATTAAACAGGCGAAAATAATTTCACTTTTTTGTTTGAAAGCATGAATAACTTCCCAGTCCGATCATCAGCTGTGTTTCGTGGCATGACTTGAGTCTGTCAATCTATCAGAGATGTGGTCAGATGTGTTCTTGCGTTGACTTCATAGTTGTATAGTTTAATGGCTATTTTAAGTAAGTTGGGAGAATCTGAGAATGAATAGTACTCAATTGAAAGTCGCATCCTCATGAATCGTCTGAGAGGAACAAAAGAGACAGCAGATCACAAGGAGAAGGTATCGATCATACGGCTACGTGGATCATCTGGGCTGCGTGGAGCCTTTGCCATTATAGTGAATAGTTCATGGAAGATATATATTCGTCAAGAATTCATTTTTGTTAACCCAGGTGTTCCGTAATTTTCAGGAACTGTGGGTTTGGTCGATTACACAAACCTCGAGGACATGAAATACGCTGTAAGTGTCCACCTCAGCTCACCGCGCCTCGCTGTGCTCTGCCAGTGGGTCTCAGTAGCAACATCCGCTTCTGACTCGCGTTCCCGATTCCTCAGATTCGGAAGCTGGACGACACCGAGTTCCGCAATCCTTTCTCAAGATCCTACATTCGGGTAAATCTTTTTCTTTATTTCGTTCCTGGTTGCTTGATTCTGTTCTTGAAGAGATGTGGTTGACTTCCTTTTCACGGCATTTTTTGCCGAGTCAAGAAAAGTCGTCGTGAGATTAATCATCCGGGGTGATCGATCTCGTCGGCAGGTGGAGTCCCAGAAAGGAAGCCCCTCCAGGAGCCGTAGCCGAAGCAGAAGCCGAAGCCGCAGCAGAAGCCGAAGCAGGAGCAGAAGCCCAAGGAGGGAACCGAGGTTGACTAATTTTGTGCCATATACTAATTGTATAAATAAAATAAATAATGTTATGAAATGATTTAACTGATAATCTCCTGCAGCAAATCCCCCGAGCGCCGCCCGTCCAGGTCGGCTTCCAAGTCTGCCTCTCCGAAGTCCAGGTCCGCCTCTCCTGCGCGGCTGTCCAGGTGCATCCTCTAGAATGTTCTCGATAGTTCTCCTAGTTCCGCCGTCATTTAATCCGCGTTTTTATTCATCTTACCAGCAGGTCAAGGTCCAGGTGAGCTCGACTGGCGCCGCCAGAATCGTTGTCCTCTGGCCGCATGGTGCCACGTGGTGCTGAGCAGAAAACTGTGAACGTGTAGCGCGGGCCCTTGCCTGAAAAAACCCTCGTTTTATTTTTACCTTTATTGACCTCCGCTGTTCTAAGACCGTAGAATCGTAGTGGTTTGTTCCCTTGCCTGGACTAATATCCGATGCGACTTTTCTATAAAGAGAAAGGATTTCTCCTTGCCACGTCGAGGTCAACGCTGGATGGGCCATTCGGACCTGGGTGGGCCGAGCCCGGCCCAGTCTGTCGTTCGCGAGGTTTGGCCGAGTTGGGCCGTCCAATTTGGGTTCGAGAGGCTGTTTCGGTTTCGTAAGGAGATATTGGGCCGGTCTGATATTCCTTCATCTATAATCGGTCCTACAGGTGGGTCCCACATCGGGCTCTCGTGGCCGCAGGCCGTGGGCTCGCGGTGAGTTGGCGGTGTTCTGAAACCCTAGAGGAAGGCTTTCGCATCGGCCTGTATAAAAGGCTCCTCTTCGCCGCTGGCGGGTTGTTCTCTTCCGGCTGAGCGAGGTGCCACTCAGATTCCTCTTCCGTCTCCGGTTCTCGCACCGCTGGTAATGCCTTTTGTCTCTGTTCGCCTCGTCTGCGGATCCGTTTCTCCTTCGATTCAGATGCGTGGATTTCTTTTTTTGGTGACTCTTTTCCTCTGTTCTCCCCCTAGATTGAGCAACCTTCGCCGCCATGTCTGTCGGAGAGTTGGCTTGCACTTATGCCGCTTTGATTCTGCACGATGACAGCATCTCAATCACGGTATTCGATCAGCTTTGATTTGTTCCTTCTTTGAGTCCCTCCCTTAATGCTTTGTCTCCTGCCTTTTTCTTCTTTTTTTTTGAAACAGATGAAGCAAGACGGAGGCGAACTTTGAAAATTCGATTATCTGATCCGTTAAACTTCTGCTGCAGGCTGAGAAGATTGCGACATTGGTGAAGGCTGCGAATGTTAAAGTGGATTCGTACTGGCCTTCCCTCTTCGCCAAGTTGCTAGAGAAGAGGAGCGTCGATGACCTCATCATGAACGTTGGATCTGGTTAGCTTCTTATATTTCAGCCTCCTCATTTCTCCGTTTTGTTATTTCTGCCTGCAGTTATGTTACCTGGTTGATCTCGTTTCTGTAGGTGGAGGTGGTGCTCCTGTAGCGGTTGCGGCCACGGCCGGAGGTGGTGCCGCTGCTGCAGCTGCCCCAGCCCCGGTGGAGGAAAAGAAGGTCAGGATGTTTTTGAAATACCAAATACGTCTTCTCATCGTTTGATTTTTTTTCTTCGCTTAAATTTTCTCATATTTTCTTCCACAGGAAGAGCCAAAAGAGGAGAGTGACGACGATATGGGATTCAGCTTATTTGACTAGGATTGTGTTTAGTTGGTGCGATTCTATCTTTAGAGGTTGCAGAGCTAATATGTTCTTTTTGAGGAGTCGTCACTAGAGATGTACGCTTTATCATCAGATGAAAAGGACTTGATATTAATCGATGGTAATGCTGATTTTTTTTAGCTCAACATTATATTCGCCGCATGCTGAGTAAGATTTACGCTATAGAGATGCTGATTAACCAGCATATTATGTATGTCCTTTGGTGCCTTCATGTTACTTGACAGCATCAATCTTCATCGCCAAAATTTGAATGATACCAGACTATCGAGTTATGCCGCCTCATCACCAGTTTATAACAACATACTCCGATTATAGATGACTTCCCTCGTCATCAGACATGAAAATTTTGCTCCGCCATTTTCTCTCTCTAGCAACGTTTTCATAAGATTTGAACTTGCTCCACACTTCTTTTTGTATACACACCCCACGTGATAATGGGTGTGCCCAAAAACTAGCCTCGGATGATGCACTTCTAGGGTTCTCAGACAATTCTATAGCAACCTTCAGCTGGAATTGGGCTCTACTTTTCACAATCTCCATCAAGGACTAGTCGGTAGTGTTCTTCTGCAGTTTTGAACCATCCTGCCTCGGGTCGAGGAAGGGTGGGAGAGCATAAGGTTTTACATGAGAAGTTTCATTTTATTTGGTCGAAGAATCATCCCGTGTCTCCATTCTCAAAACCATCCCATTTGAATAGGAATAAACACATCCATCATCCACATGTATGTATTTGTTCTGTTCCCCCCTCCTCCCTTCCTCTCTCTCTCTCTCTCTCTCTCTCTCTCTCTCTCTCTTGGACACTCCTGTTGATATCACGGCAGGTGGGTCGATATCTATCTCTATTATAAGATCACTTGACGTCACCCTTTTGGGTCGAGCTTTCCACTGGTCAGGTTCAGTCCACGCCATGAACGGCCCCCTTTAATTCGGTCCGTCTCTCTGGAGGGCTCCGCCGAGAACAGATGGCTGATCTTCTGTGGACCCCCAGCCTCCTATCTTTCCCGAAAATGGCATCAATTAATGCCCCAAACTTTCTACAACACTACCCACAAGTTTAAATCGAATACTGAGAGGCCCTCATTCCATAGAGCCCCGGCTTTTCTCGTCACGAGTCGGCGCAGTCAACTAGGAAATACTCAGAAAAAGCAAGGGGGGTTTCGAAACAAGCATCTGAAAAATCTGAGGGCTCGTCCATACACTACATGAAGAATTCCTTCCTCACGGTCACCCGCGACAAGCCCCGCCAGCCTGGTTCGGGGGCCAGGATAGTTCCCCCAGCGGCCCGTCAGACAGATGACTGCCCCCCGGAGCTCGGAGCTCAACCGAGGAGACCAGACCGAGTTCATCGAAAGCGGCACCCGTGGGATCTCTCTCTGCTCGAGGCCCGATCCCTACCATAAACAGCCGCAGCAGCGCTGGGGACGACCCCCGGTGGGGTTTCCCGCTTCTGAGTGGTATCCTTCTCCCGCTCGAGGATGGGCGCCGTCGGCTACTGAGCGCGGCTAAAAAGCTAATCCCTGCAACACGGCGAGCCAGAATCAGGGGGAAGTCGGCGCCTAGGGTTTGCCGAGGAAGTCATCAAGTAAGTTGAAATATAATGAATGAAGATAACTGCGCAACGTGCTGAGAAATTAAAAATATTTCGATGCAGGTGAAGCTGTTGTGACATCAGTGATAAGTATGTGAAGGCTGCACGAGAGACGACCCCGGTAACCATGGCCAGGAATAAAAAGGAAGCAAATGTCAATGGCCGCTACGAAAAAAACTTCACCTTTGACTCAGTGTTGTCTCACAGGAACTTAGGAAGCTGGATAGCCAAGAAATGCTGCCTTAGAGGGGTTCTCTGAACGACGACAGATTTGACTTGTAAGTATTAGACCACGATGTTTCTCCTTGCACGACCTTTTAACAAGCCCCATTTATCGTTGACTCTCTCTCCGATCTTCTTAATGATTTCGGCTTGCATTCTAAAGGCAATAATATCAAGACTTGAGGATTTACTAACCGCGAGGCAGCGTATTTTTCCGCTTGAACTTACTTTTCAAGCAATCCTCATGATTTTCGTTCTTTCCATTTTCGTCTTTCCTTCGTTTTTAAGACAGGTGACACCGTTGACTGAGAAATCAGACATAGATTCAACGCAACCTTGAGACTTAATCAGGGTTTCCTTTTTGTCACCGCCTTACCCTCAAATCATGTTCCAAAAACCCACTCTTTCGCCCTTTTTTCCATTCTCATTCAGTAAATAAGGATTCTCCAGTAAGAAGACTGAAACTCCAGTGGTGACGTGATTCAAGACCATATGAATTCAAGTAATAAAATATTATCATCCAATAATTTCTGAGATGGGGAAAATGTCGCTCTTTTCTTCTTCATGGTTTTTGGTCAAGATGGACAGTCCTCTGGTACTATCTATCAATCGTATCACAGGTGCAAAATATCAAGTTTTGTAAGGTAAGAAAAAATCATTAAAGAGTATGGCCAGGCTGGAGCTTAAATGAGCTACGAAAAAAAATAAGCACAATGGTAAGCAAGACACTCAAATAACAGAACGCTGTATCTGATTACCAGGAAGATCAAGTTAATAACTTTAAACATTTAACAACTATTTTGATATGTCTAAACGAAGATTCTGACGTGCCCTGCAGAATTTTCGAGAAATCAATATTCAGAGTGAATCACATCGACTTTCAGGCTACAAATGGCTTAAAACAGGAAATAAATTGCTGGGCCAAATAGTTGTGTATGATCTCACCCACACGAACACCTGAAGGTAAACATCTAGATGAAAAGATTTGAAGTTGGAGAAACTTCAAGGGACTTCTCACAACTACAAATAAATTTAAGAAAGCAACTGCACGCTTATTTATGTGGCAATGACTCTATATTTCAAGGACAAGAGAACGGAATTCAAAAAGGGAATTTTAGTTAATACTACCAGTCAAATGTAAGTGTTTGTGCTGCACCAGACTGCCAGTCCACAAAAATTTATAACGTCTGAATTCTTCATTTTATCTGGCCAACCAAAGAATTTATCCAATAGGCTTACTACTAATAAAATTTTACATATTTTATTGGAGCTGCTGATACCTAAACAGAGAAAGAATCCGATGCATTACCGTTCTCCTTCACACAATTTAAAACTTTTATTGGCAATTGAATGTAGAGTTTGTCATGATTCTGCTAGTATCCTGGTTATCATTCCATCCTGTTGAACACTCATTACATGATTTAGGAGCCACGTTAATAGTGGCTACATTGGAGGATATATTTGAGCAGAGATGAACCACTCTTATCCATTTTTCCCGGGATTTTATTCTTCCCTACGCTCTCCATTATACATTTAAATATACACATAAAAATTATCCATGCAATTTTACTCGATAAACAAACAGCAATCAAGATGAATAAATAAAAACTGAAGGCAAAGCAGAGAAAAGCTTACCAGAACTTAATCATGCCATCCCAGCCACATGTTGCAACTTTACTCTGCTCCAGTGGATGCCACTCGCAGCCGATGCACACACTCTCATGGCATTTCATGGTTCTGAACACCTTGCAACTTTTCCAATCCCAGAACCAGCACTTCCCCTCACCATCTCCGGACATGACAAAGCGCCCATCGGGTGAGAAATTGACCTGGCAAGCATACCCGGAAACTATATGGCCAGCAAATCTTTTCTTCTTGTTCAGCTGAAACCTCTCCTTTGTACTGTAAATAAGTATTTGATTGTCCAAGCTCTGTGCTGCCAACCAATTTGAGTTGGGGTGGAGAGTGATCGAAGGCATGGAATGCATGTGCGGCTCACTGATGTACTTTATAACCACTGGAATTCCAAACTCCCACACGCGCAGGGACTTGTCATCACTCGAGGTCACAAACCTTCGGTTGTTATCAACAAATGTGATCGTATTCACCGCTCCCAGGTGCTGATCATACTCTTGCGTGATCTGCCCCGTGTTCATATCCCACTGAACGATCTTCTTATCACTCATGCCCGCTAAGAGGATATTCTGCTTGTCTTCATCAGGGTTCAGCTTTACCACATAGGGAATCTTGCCCGTGGAAAAGGTTGAGATCACTTTACCAGTCTCGGTGTCCCAGTACTTGATGTTCTTATCATACCCTGCGCTCAGAAACTTGGATCCGTCGTTGGAGAAGGAGATGTCACGAACTGCCTTTGCGTGCCCCATGTAGGTCCTCATACACTTGCGGGAATTGAACACATCCCAGATCTTGACCTTGGAGTCCATTCCGGCAGAGAGAATCAAGTGTCCATTCCTGGGGAAGAAGCGAATTGCAGCAACTCCTTTCGTGTGGCCACTCCAGGTGTGAATCAGCCGCTTAGGTATATAGCAGTGGTCGTTGGTCGCCTTGACATCCTTCGGTGGAGCAATCCACGATCGGCCCTGGTAATCGCGCTCTTCTTTCCCATGGAATGTACTCTTGTCGACGTGGTGCTCCCCCTTCTCCCTCCCCTCGGCTCCCTTCTCTTTCTCGGCCTTTTTCTGCGCGTACTCCTCTGCGTACTTCTTCTGCTCCTCCGTGAGTTCCGCCTGAATCCCTTCCTTCTTCCCCGCCCACGGGCTTTTCCGATTCTTCAGGAGCCACTCTTCCGACGCAGGGTTGTCCGCATCCAGACCCGCGGCGCCTTCCTCCACCTCCCCTTCCCGGTCGGCTTTCTTGAGCTCAAGCTTTCGACGCTTCTGCTCCTGCTGCGGGATATTGTACACGGAGAGGGCGTTGTTCCGCTCGAGTGTCTCCAGGTCACCGACAACGGACTGGCCCGACGGATCCGTGGCATAACCTAGCTTCTGGAATGTGTTATACTGCTCGTCGAACAGGAAGGGTTCGATGGCGGCATCCTCCACGCATCCCAGCTTGTGATTGCGGAGGCCCTGCGGGACGCCGTCCTTCGCATAAGGGTGAGCGGGGCCATAGATCGGAGCCCACAGCTGCTCGTAGGTAGGATTGAAGGGGACGACGTGCTGCGACGGATCTATGGGGCGTTGCGAGGCCAGTTTGGCCCCTGCCTGAACCAGAGCAAGGGCGGTATCATCAACCTTCGGGGCGGCGGACTTCTTGGGGAGCGACAAGCGGGGAGAAGACTCCGGCGATGAAGACGACGGCGGCGGAGATCGCTCCCTCTCTGGCGCCTCCTCCTCCTTCCTATCTCCCTTTCCATCTTCTTCCCCGTCGTCGTCGCTCTTCTCGGCATATCCCCGCAGCAAATCCATGGCCGGACTGAATCGAGAACAGCATGAGAGAAAGAACCCTACGCGCCCGTCCGTTCTCATAAATCGGCCCCCGGGGGCGGACCCAACCGAGTCAGTACGCCGATTCGGGATCGGCCCGGGACGACACGGACCAGATCTGGATTAACGGCCCAATAATAAATGGGCCGATTGCTTGATTTTAGTGGGCCCCATTTCCGATTATATGACCGTCGATTATGTACACGTGTCCAGCATCTTAAGCGGGTAAGTGGGGCCTCTCTTGTTGACTGGAGGGATTAGCGACTTGATAGGCTGAGTCTTCTCTTTCCCCCTCCCTTCCTCCTCCCCCCGGCGTCTCGTCGTCTTCCTTCAGACGCCGGCCCGCCAGCGCCGCCGCCGGCGGTGTCGAATGACGCGTCTCCGGCGGAGAGGAGGGAACAGAAAACCTGCTTGGCCTGCCCGTCTCCTTCTTCTGCTTCTTCTTCTTCTTCCTGGTGACTGCAATTGAAAGAGGAAGGTGGAAAAGCGCCGAGGGAGATGCGATGATGTGCCCTGAGCCCGTCGGGAAGTCCGGCAAGAACTGGCTCGATCGCCTCCGCAGCTCCAAGGGATTCCCGCCCCCTGGTTCGGGTCTTGATCTCGATCAGTTTCTCCTGCTTCCCGATCCCAACCCTAGCCATCCTTCCCCTCCTGCTGTTTCTGCTGCTGCTGCTGCTGCTGTTTCTCCTCTTCGTCATCCCGGTTTCCCTGAACCAGACGGCGAGAAGCGCCTTCCTCGCCGCCCGCGGCGGCGCGGGGAGGAACCGGGAGACGCGAAAGAGGAGGGAAGGAAATGGTTCGAAATCGTCGGCGGCGCTCTGGCGGAGCTCTTCCACATGGGAGATCCTAGCGAGCTGTGCGATCTCCAAGCCCGCCGGGGCGGTCCGAAGAACCCCCGGAAGCAGCCGAACCCGAGGATCTTTGTGATCTCCGCCGCTGCCAGCAACGCCAGTAGCGACCCCGCCGGAGAAGAGGGAGACTGCGATGGCCGCCTCCCCGCGGCGCCACCCGCCGGCGTCGAGAATGGCATCGCGGGGACGAAGACGAGGCGTAGGAGGGCGCCGGCGCCCAGCGGCGCCGCCGCCGATTCTTCAGATCTCGCCGCTTACTCGCGCACCGACGTGACGGTGATCGACACGAGCTCCCTTCCTGGAAGTCGCAGAAAATCATCTTCAGGAAGGGATCCGTCTGGAGGGTCCGGGATAAGAAGTCCTGGAGCGTGAGCAGGAAGAAGAGGAGGCTGGGCGTTGTCAAGAGGTCAGCTTCTGAGAAGGAGCAAGAGGAACCCCCCGCCACAAGGGGGAGAGAGGTGCTCGCGAAGGATCACCCACCATCGCCCAGCGACGTAAGCTCTCCTGTGCCCCCATTTTTCTGCATTAACTTGAACAATCTATGGTTATATTACTGTAGACGGCTCAGTGGATCATCAGGTTCATTCAGAGGCCTTTCCTCCATCATTTTTCTTTCTATTTTCGACATCAAGCCCCATGGGTCCCTGTTCTTCCTCATCACATTCCCCTTGGATGATAGGATAGACGCATTGAAGGTTAAAAGAACAGAGAATTACAGGCATAGAGTGAGATTTTCTGATTGTGGATGAGAGGGGCCTCTCAGACAGAGAGACCGAGTGTCTGAAGGGAAAGAATTCATGGAATGTGCTGCTGCTGCTGCTAAAAAAACAGTGCCAGGGCTCTGAATGTGCTGCATTTAGAATCAAATTCATGGGCTTGCACCTTCCAAATGGGGGCTATGGAGACCCGAGATGTTGAAGGGTGAAAGCCTCGAGAGCTGTTTGAATCAGTGCTGAAAGAGGAACTGAATCGATCAGAATCTGAGCCCATTTTTTTTTCCACAATGGGTGGGGATGGAAAAATAGGGGGGACGCTAAACAGTTGACTGGGATTAATCTAGGAGAGGTGGATCGACACAGAACGATTTTGGGCTTAATAGGGTATTAGAATGTGTGGTCTTCACTTTCCTCTTTTGACTGAATCATAAGTCAAAACAATTTTTTTCTTCTCGTTGAATTTTCCATAGCCCTCTGCAGGCTCACTTCTTGATCATTTGTCTGTCTGGTAAACCATTTCTTATGTGCAGGATAAAACGTATCTGGCCGAGGATGCCTCTTCCAGTCAGAACTCACGCCATGGAAGAAGGCAAGCTTGCTGTAAGCTTCAAGTCCAGGTTTATGGTTTTCCCCTTCTGTGATGTAACCTCCATGGTCTTCTTCCAGGGTGCACTTCCCAAGGTCCTATCGCCGGTCGACTGCCATGGATTCTTCTTCCCCCCGCCTATGAGCTGCCTTCCTGAATGGGTCTTGAGGATTGTTGCCCCAGGGCCTTCGGTTGATTCGAGGGCCTGTAGAGGCTCATTGAAGAGGGGACGGGCCAATTGGCTCTGCTGCAGTCTGTGCCATGGACGATTGTTTTCAAGATTCAACAATCAGTTCCCCTGGTCACTGCGACTCCCCTGATAGGAAACTCGAGCTTCAGCTTTGATAGCTGCCTGCCTCTGCATTAAACATCTGATGTATCACTGTCAGTCAATCTCCCCTCCCCCTTCTGATTCGTAGAAATTTTGAAGGATCCAGGAAGCCTACAACTTGGTATCTTTCTGAGAGGAAGATCCTTAATCTTGATGCTTCCTGCAGATTCCATGTGATTGCGAGTAACTGATCGGACATCTTCAGACGGGTGCGGGTTGAACTTGAACTGATCTTCCAACCCGGCTGCGTCTCTTCGTCACGCTGTTCTTCCATCTAATGATTTTCCTCACGGAGGAAACTGCGGCGCAGACGACAGTGGAAAGGAAGAAGAAGCTCTCGAGTACTCACTGAGCTCTGCTTCTGTGAGATCGAGCAGGAGGTGGATCGGAAGGCGAAGGGAAAGAGGGGGGGGATACGGAGAAATCCAGATCAAATCGCCGAGAAACCTCCAGAAAGAGCCGATCTCCATGTCTTCGAATAGAAACTTCCAGAATCGGGTGCCGGGAGATTGATGTACCTCTGAGCGTCCATAGTCGCTCCTCTTGGAGGAGAAAAATCTGACGCCGGAGCTGATGAGAAACCGGAATCAAGTTCATCGAAGGGAAAGAAAGCTTCCGGAAGATAAGCTCCATCCCGGAACTCGAAGCATTCGGAGACGAGCCGGCGGGCGATGAATCCGGACGGCCAAGAGAAACCGGAAGCCAAGTTCCATGGATCTCCATGATTCCTTGGCAGAACTTACAGAGGACAAAATCCACAGCAGACGAGTTACCAAATTCGGCGCATCTCCATGCTGCCAGAGAGGAGCTTCCAGAGGTTGGAGATTATCGGAACTCGGGATCAAGTTCAACGAATCCGGAGAGAAACTTTACCGACGGTCCAGCGTTCAATGCCCGAGACAGCGCTGCGACCTCGTTCCATTGGCAGGAGGCGGCCCGTTGGTTCGCCTCAAGACCAGGCGACCGCTCTTTTGTCCCGCCTCTCGGGCAGAGGGAGACGAGCATTGCCATAAAAGGTGTTCGATTCATGCATATTAAAAGAGGAATTTATCAATTACTTATATAAATTGTTAAAATAAATTTCGATGCGTATGCCTCGCTGAAAAGCTACCAATTATTGGAGATTCACGATAATCATTCGTAAATAAAAAATAATTTATTAATATTCATCATATTCTAATTGGTTTTCATTATATTCTGCTGTACTTTTGTATATAAATATACCAGTCGAATGAATTTATTCATTTATTTTCTTACCTTTTTGGTTAACTGAACTGTTTTAAACACTAATAATATGCCTCATAATCGTAAAAAATTAAATTCATGTTATTTTCTGTGAATAAATAATTGTGATATCATTTAGTTTATACTTGATTACATCTAATCGCAGTAGATCACCGCGGGGTGCTTGGAGAATTAGCAGCCTGTGAGGAGCTCCACCAGTGGGAGGCCCCCCCGTTGGGTCCTCTCAATCGGAGATCCGTCGACGGAAGCCGCCGCGGCGGGGAAGAAGAGGGGAGAGGAGAGAGGTCGACGAACTCTCCATGACAGAAGAGAGGGACTCAAGAAGATTTGAAGAATGAAATATAATGGTATTGTCACAAAAAAATTCTCTACAAAAGATGCGTGATCAGCAGTTCTTTTTTTTTCTGGATCAGCATGATCAGAAGGACGGATCCTCATGAGGACGGCCGGAGGAGGGGGATGGCGGCATCAGTGGGAGACGATGGTCTCGAAGCAGTTGATCCCGTCGAGCTCAACGGCGAAACGGGCGCTCTCCTGAGATTTGCGAGCCTGCGGCAGCTTCCCCTGCTCCGCCGGTGCGGCCTTGCGGTCCTTCGCGGCGGACCACGCCTTGCTCATCCACTCCTGCGCCTTCCCCGCCTCGCGGGAGATGTCGGCGGCGGAGCTGAAGATTGACATCGAGAAGAGGAAGTCCATGGCGGTGGCTGCTGCGGAGATTGAAGACTGAGCAGAGAAGGGGGGCGAAGGGAGGGAGAAACAACTGCTACTTGAGGTTGCTGGTTTAATGGGGAACCCCTGGTCAGCTTTATATAGGGGGGGAAGGAGAGGAGACGATGGACGGAAAGAGGGGTTCCGATAAGTATGACCAGGAAGGGAGGAGTCGTGGGGACTGCGTCAAAGGCACGAGCTGGATTTCTCCTACTCCCCCAGGAGGACGACGACGACCAGGGAGAGGAGCGAGTTCATGGAAGCATACCAGAAGCGTAAGGGCGAAATCGGTAGCTTTTCCATTAATGGACTCCATCCCCGCGCCGTAATTCGGCAGCCCTCGGTCAACGCCAGGGTTTCCGCCGCCCGCTGGGGACCGCCTGTCGGCCGTCTGAACGCGTTTCTCGGTGTTTTTTAACGCTGCTCCACTTTCCTTGTCACGACGACCGCCGAAGGTTCTGGGATCCCCAGCGGCGTCAAGGACGGGGATCCATACAGCATAAACAATGGAAGGGTTATCATGAACGAACTCAGCTTATTTGGATTTAAAATTGGGAAATACTTCTATAATTCTCTCAGATATTGCACGGAGATTTTTATTTTTATTGGAGGAAATCGGCTTTGACTTTCTTAAAAAACCGCCGCCGCCTCTGGCGGCCGTCGAGGCAGACGAAGAACGAATACGTTTTCATCTTCACGGAATATTTCTACAATGAAACAGCCGGTAAAACCACGCGGCAACGAGGGCGAGAAGTCTATGCGAGGGAAGGGAAGGAGCCGGTCTTCGTCTTCTTGCGAGTACGAGGGGAGAAGACTCGGTTACTGCACAATGGGAGAACAAGGAGAAAGGTCTTGCGGATGCTTCCTCCGCGGCGACGTTCCTACGCTGCATTTTTCCATTCAAGAAGAGCCGAGAAACAGATCGCAGGGCAATCGTAAGGGAGGAGAGAAGAAAACTTTCGTACGGTTAGAACTCTTTTTTGACAGATGGTGCTATGCTTGGTATCATCAGCTAATCATAAGGAAAAAAATTGAAAGAATCGGTCTGAACGGATCCCTAAGAACGCCACCGCGGTTGCCGAGGCGGGAGGAGAGGGGGAATCAAAAACGGTAGCAAGAGAGGGGCGGGCGTGCGGGCGACTCAGGCGGAGATGATCGTCTCGAAGAAGTTGATCCCATCGAACTCCGGCGCAAAGCAGGGGCTCGAGCGCGGCTTCATGGTCGCCTTGGGCTTCTCCTTCCCTTGCGCTCCATCGGCCGGCGCGATCCTCTCGCTCTGTTCTTGCCGCTTCACCTGCTTCGCTGCATCGCCGCTCTGGCGACCGTCCAACGCCGCCGTCTGCCTTCGGTACTGCGCCAGAGTCTCCTCTCGAATGCGATCCAGGCGGGGGCCCGAGGCCAAGATCTGCATCGGCAAGATGAGGTCCGCCATGGCGAACTGAGAGATCGAAAGAACCGGCGTAGATCGGAGATGGAGATTAGGGAGGGGAGGCGATCAGAGGACGAGGAAGAACTCCACTGGATAGTAGAATGCGGGACGTCAAAGGGAACCTGTTCCTCTATATACGGGGAGGGCCCTAATAATGCGGCTATTCCACGCCGTGAACTCCTGCGGGGAGGGCCCACGAGGGCGGGAAAGTCCGTTCCGTGCGGGACTCCCTAAAAATCCGGAATATTCCGTTAAGTTTTCCGGTGGGCGCTTCTACAATCCCTCGGGCGGACGCGGTGTGCCGACTCGGTTTAATTAATGGGTCAACTCAACGGATCGACTTCGACCTCCACGGCAGGCCACCGTCGGCGTCTCAACTGCAGTTTTTGTGATGATCGAGAATCCGGAAATAATAAAAAAATAGGGATTTCGCGATGTTATTTATGGAAAAATCATAGAGCGGAACATACCAGAGGGACGGGGGTTGGGTCGGCTTCCACAAGGTCAGAGCCTGAGCGCCGCAATGGCCTCCGGCTTGAAGTCAACCCTGAGGCCCAGGACCCTTCTGACCTCGGCGGGGGTCAGGCGCCACGTCATCGTGCCGGAGTTCTCCCCCCAGAAGTCCAATATCTCGGATACCTTCTCGACGTTGAGGACGGTGGTCATCTGGGTGAGGCGGGCGAACTTGTCCCGGACGGGGCGCTGGGTCATTCCGTAGAAGTGGTTGACCAGGGCCCTGATGTCCCTGTCCAGCTGGAGGCTCCCCAGAGGAGTGAACCGCTTGTGGACCATCAGCACCTCCAGCCTCTTGACCACGAAGTCAACGACCAGGTGGACGCAGGAGTCGTAGTTGTTGGGGGTCAGCAGGGGCTGCAGCCAGGCCACGTTGGTCTCCACGGCGTGGAGGAGCTTCTGGACCCACGGGTCGTTGACCTCGTAGTCCTCGTACTCCGCTTCGGAGAGCTCGTAGCTGATGGTCCCCACGGTGTCCAGAACGGGGCGGATCCGGGGAGTCAACGTCGTCGCCAGCTGCTCCATGCCAGCATTCAGGACCTGCTTGAAGCTGTTGCTTATTTCGCCCCACTCTGACACGCACGACTTCAATTTGTCTCGGTCGCCGGGCGCAGGGAACACCTGCATCACATTTACATAGAGAACCTCTTATACGACGGAAGAAACTCAAGACATGTGCATAGTAATATGTAAATATACTGCTCTAACTTTCAGCTCAGATTATCTGGGGGAACTGCGAATCCTTGTCATTCGCCAAAACCTGAGCAGGATGGTTGCTCTCAATCCTCGAGTTTCCAAAAAAATGAGGTTTTAAGGAGGGCTCCTTTCTCTGTCTAAGGGATGGAGATATTGGGCATCAACAGAGTCTTACTTCTTGATCTCTGAACATGATTTACTGATCTAAATGGAAAAAGGAGCTGCTTAGAGATGAATCATCATAATAACTCTTAAGATGCTTTGCTCTGTGTGTGTGCGCATGCGTGTGAGCGAGTGAGGGTACTAAGAAGTGTTTCATCCCTCTCAGAATGTGCAGAGATCTTGGTTGGTCGGACGGATCTGGATATTTCTTTGCGCATCCTTTTGGATGGGCCACTTTGATTTCTCAGGAAGAACACAACAACACAATAATCGATCATCTCAGTTTAAAGCTGATCAGTGCTGCCCGCGGTGAAAACTTGGTATCTAATTGGAGGGGGATCGCATTATGCTATGAAAGAACAGAGCCTAACCACTTATCTCAGCAAAAACCATACTTAGCTGGCTGATCCCTGCAGGTTAGTCAAATATGAAGCGCGTTCTTATCGACGACTCTAGGGTTTTGGAAGTTCACTTACTTCTGCACATTGTTCCTCGATCTCATGGCGCAGCTTCAAGACGTACTCTGAGCTCACGTCGATGTTATTCAAAGCAGTCGCGATATCCGTCCCTGTTTTCTGTGATCCAGCGCCGCCAAGAAAGAGCTTCGCCCCCAAGTTGGGCTCCCTTATCTTCTGCTGTAACGCCTCCTGATACTCGTTGCTCAACAAGTTCATGGCGCAGCTCAAAATTGCAAAAACAGAGTTGATATTGGCGGTGGAGATAGCTCGTTGACAGCAACTCTGAAGAACATAAAACACATCATCCACCAATGAAGTCGTGAGGCTGTCTGGTACCTGCTCGTCAATTCTTATTGCCTTTCTGACATTCTCTACCATGAAGAACTCCTCTAGAATCACATAAAATCCAGTTAACTCCTGCACCATCCGGCTGAAGCTGCCACTTCGGAATGCCTTCGTCGCCCGGGGACCCAGCTCCTGATCTACAGAACCCAGCCCCCTGATCTTGGATACCATGAACTCCATGTAGTCCTCCCCAAGCTGAGTTAGTGATAAGATATCCTCAAGGTGTTTCTCAACTTCCCTCGGATCTGGCCCCTCGGTAGCCGCAACCGAGAGCAGGTTCTTACTGTAGGAGTTGATCTCGGATGCTAACCTCGGCAGCTTCCTGTGCTCCATGTATTTCTTCAGGATCTGTGTTCCTCGAGAATCGCACTCTTCTTGCAGTTCACATATCGCGTACACAATCCCGTCATCCCCACAAAGACTACTCAGCACCTTGTCCTTGTCATCCAAGTCCTTCTCCTCGATAGCCTCAACGATGTCCTTGAACAAATGCATCAGACAATCCACGAAATTGGCTTCCTCCGGAACTGCTGGATTCGCCGGTTGCGGCCTCCGCTGCTGCTGTTGCTGCTGCTCAGAGAGCTCAACAAGGCGTTCAAAATCCAACCTAGATCGGAGGGCAATCTCTTTCCGGAGGTAGGCAACGTAAACCTGGAGCCCCTCATCCTGCAGACCCAAAGGGGGAAAAATCCTTACAAATCGGAGGATGCTGGGCTTCTCCCTCTGGTCAATAGCTGCAGAGAGCCGGCGTCGCACAATGGACTCGAGTTGCCGCTTGATCTCCATCATTTGCTCCCGCTGATCGGAGCTAGGATCCCGGTAACGAGCGTCGATCTGGAGGAAGGTGCGGACGAAATCGGCCGCAGACTCATAGTCCTCGGCATCAAGAGCTCGGCGAGCGCCATCAAGGCAGTGGCCGCGCTCGACGACGGCATCAATACGGGAAAGTGTGGCCTGGACGTGCGACTGCGCAAGGTCAAGTTCTCGGACCTTGGAGCTAACACGGTCGGCAAGATCGGAGGTGGACCGGACGGAGGCGAGCAGGTGGTCGGCGTCCGACCGCACGGAGGAGAGCAGGTGATGGGAGGACCGATCAAGGGAGATCAACTGCCGATCATGATCGGAGCGCTGCGCGTGGAGGGCCTCCAGATTGAGATCCAGGGAGCGCTGGTAAGCGATGCACTCGTGCAGGAGGCGCGTCATGGCGCCGACGTCCGTCAGATTCCGGATCTGGTCGAGGGTTTGCCGACTTCCGAAATTGACCGGGCTTTCCGCCGGCCCTCGCTCTCCGTCGTCGACCGCGAACTCGCCTCCCGCCGGTGGCGACAGCGGCGGCTCTATTGACATCACTGCAGAGGAAGAGAGGACCGCCATTCCCCCCCGGTTCACTCCGCCTGTCCCAGAGGGGGTGATGAGAGGGGGAGCCAGATCTGACCTCCAGGCTCCGTACCGCTCATATCCACATGCCTTCAAGAAGAAGAAGAAGCAGAGGAAGAGGAAGAAGGTGCCAGCCCCTTTATGGCCCAATAAAGAATAAAGAGGGTAATTCGGCCCAAAAGGCCCATATTGGACCTACATAAATGGGCCGACTCCATGCCGAATCAAAGCGGCACCCTTAGGTCTGTGTGTTTTTAAAGAAGGGGGGGAGATAGTCTGGGGGTTCCAGCAGTTCCACAAAGAGCGAGAGAGAGAGAGAGAGAGAGAGAGAGAGAGAGAGAGAGAGAGAGGCCGCGACGAGGATTCCTGATCTGCCGCGATGAGCAGGAGTCTAGGGATACCAGTGAAGCTGCTCCACGAGGCGGCGGGGCACGTGGTGACGGTGGAGCTGAAGAGCGGGGAGCTCTACAGGGGGAGCATGCTGGAGTGCGAGGACAACTGGAACTGCCAGCTCGAGAACATCACCTTCACCGCCAAGGTCTGCCTCCATCCTCTGTCCATTGTCGCCTGTGCTGGGAAACTAGGTCTTGTCTGGCTGTTGTATCTCCTGTTTTATGTTTTTATTATGCGATCCTTATTTCTTTGGGATTTGAGGTTTCAAGGCGCATTTTAGGCGGAGAGCGGAATGCCGATGAAACATTTTGTAAATCATTAGAGTCCCCGACCTTGGGGAGGCATCTCCAGGCATTTACATAGTGGTGCGCTGAATTTTTCACTACACGATTCTGGAGCACCGGAACGTGAGAGGGGCTGGTTGATATGTAAAACATTGTTGGCCAAAAATGGATTCTCCTGATGATATTCGAAAACTATTCCAGTCGATCAGCAGAGTCATTGGAAGATTTAATCCTTTTGACACCTTTCTCAAGAGCCAGCTTGGAAAATCCCCTCTGTCCAGAAAATCTCCGGCATGCTACGTTATACTTAAGATACTCATTCATCTTTCCTCTTCCTTACACTTTCATATGTCCGTCTGGAGATGAGGACTGTGGTTCCTATAAAGGAGAAGCTAAGGTCCCTACATAGAACAAATATTCTTAAAAGAAAGCTTAAAACAACCTCTTCCTTGTATAAAATGAATCTATGCCCGTCGAGGAGAAGGGATGATATTTCTCGAGTTACTTTGCATTTTATTTTTGACGTCAATGTCCACAAGTGGAGGTCCGTGGGGCACCTTTATGATTGATACATGCTGATTTGGAATTTTTTGAGTTAAAGAAGCCATCTACTGCGACTAGACAAGTATAATGATTCAGTCATTCTACTTGAGGACCAGAATCAATTGTCTATACTGAGAATACGCTACTCCTTTTCTTTTTGTCTTATTTTTATTACTCAATGGCGTTCCTTCTTGATGGGACGCCGTTGCCTTTGCACTCGAATTGAGGAATTCTTCTTCGCTGTATCTAAATGGATGTTTCATGTTTTCAATTTGCATTTTCTTCTTCAGGATGGGAAGGTATCACAACTGGAGCATGTGTTTATCCGAGGAAGCAAAGTAAGGTAGGCCTCTCAAGAAATCACTGGAAGAATTTCGACATGTGACTCTAATATGACCCGCCTGCACGATTCTTGTGTCAGGTTTATGGTGATTCCTGACATGCTCAAGAATGCCCCAATGTTCAAGAAATTGGATGCAAGAATAAAGGTATCTAGATTCATGAAGCCCGGCAAATCTTTGTCTAATCAACACATATACAACCTCACAAATGCTTTTTTTTTAATGTTCTATTTAATGAATTCTAATCCATTTGATGCTTTATTTTCGTGAAGGGAAAAAGTTCATCTATCGGAGTTGGTCGTGGGCGTGCAGTTGCAATGCGAGCCAGGGTAAACAATCTTTCAACTTTTATTATTTCCAAGGGAGATTTCTTTTTTCCTGATGGATTTGATTATCTCCTCATCTTTTGTGTCTATGTTTAAGGAATATATATATATATATATATATGAAAATACATTAAATCCAAGTATCTCAAAACACATGACAAGTTGAATCATGAAGCAGAAAATCTTGATGGTTTTTCCTACCTTCATTACAGTCCTATTCATATGCATCACGCTCGTACTTTTCCCCTCCAAGCCCATTAATTCATCAATTTATTCTTCGGAATCATTCCCATCCCTCTCTTGACACCCATCCAACAGTGCCATACCCCTCAGCTTGAATATCAGACCAACCACGCCAAGGAGGACCAGGCGTGTACCGTACCCTCGAATGAGGAGGCCACTCTTTTTTTTGCTTCTCAGGCTTTAATAATCACACAGACGCTGACTGGAGAGAGACGAGAGTATGATACAGACTCTGCCCAACAGTGCCTCCAACTTAGAGGCGCCGCCGCCTTTCTTTCCACTTGGCCTGCACTGGCAGCCCATTTTGACGCATGGTTGGGCCCGGCCCAAAGCCCGCTTTTTCTCCGGGCCCTGTGAGAAGTTTTCACTGGGGCGCCTGCCTCTGGAGGCACTGCACCATGGCTGGACTATGCATTAAACATGTGTGAACTTTGAATGAATTCCTTAGATCAGCGGCGCCGGCATTCAGACACCCCCGGGCTGGTTTGTGGGCACCCACTGCGTCTCACCGGACACCGTTTTGCAGGCTCAGGCTGCCGGCCGAGGCGGCGGCCCGATCGGCAGAGGAGCGGCGCCGCCGGTGAGGAGGTAGCGACACCCCAACAGGCCTTCCTTCCCCACGCGTCCTCCGTGTGCTTGGGTACATCTGTGGATGCGAGAACAGGTAGTGGTAGTGGTTTGGACGTGTTATTTGACTTGATATATAGTGAACGAAGACCTTGGTCTCGGAAATTTTGGATGGCGAATTATATCTCTTTTTAGCTGAATGAAGAGTACTGACAAAACCCGGGGAAAGTCAACGCCACCCTAATGGTGGAAAGAATCACACGCGGCTCGTCAAGTTGATTCGGCTGGGACCATGCAGAGCATGGCGCGGTCGGGGTTATGTTCAAGGGGGTACAGGGTCGCGCCCTTCATGCGTTCTTGGAGCTCCCGGGCTTCCTTTCTCAGGGCGGCGGTGCCACGGGGAGGCGCCGTCTTCTCCCCCTTCGGTCGGTGTTTGATGATGGAGCACGCGCTCAAGGGGTCTCCAGGCCCTCCTCTCCTGCGCAATCTAGAATACACCTGGCCGCTTATTAAGTTCCTCACAAAAATACCAAAGACATAACTCTGCAAAATAACATAGATAGATAGGTAGAGAGAGAGAGAGAGAGAGAGAGAGAGAGAGAGAGAGAGAGGAGGAGGGTCAGGATGTGAGTATTTTTCTCAACCCAGTTGGCGGTCGACTGAAAAAGAAACGAGTGGAGATGATTAAGGGTACCTCAGCAACTTCTCTGATGCGATTCGCGCAGCATGGATCAGGCTGCGACTAGGCAACGGCTTCACCACACGATTCAAGTCTGCCCGCATCGGCGAGTGGATCTTGACGAGCTACGAAATAAATCCCGAACATGTCAGAAAATTATCGAGCGTAAGCAATTGGGTGGGTTCAGAGAGTGGGAAGCAGAGGAGGATGGGGATCCCGGGGAGCTCACTCCAAGGCATTCCATCATCTGGTAGTAGGCTCTTCCGTGGAGCGGGGTGTGGCCCTGCCTGGACTCTGAGAAGTACCTGGTCCTGAAATCGGAGAAGAAGATTCTGGAATATGATCAAAGGGGTCCACGTCACTATCATCGTCCAGAGGCAGGGGCTGGAGATATCGGGTTGCCCCCCCTCACCATTCCTTGTAACCCGGATCCACTGTGAAGCCATACATGTCGACTGAGTCGCAGATGGAGAGAGCGAACTCAAGCGCCTTGAGTCCCGTTCCTTTTGCTGAAGAACCGAAGGATGCACCTAAGAATAGGTATATAGGGTTTGTTATGGGGAGTTCCTGCAAAAATGGGACGAATAATATTATGCAGGTAGAATTCGAGAAAGGGAAAGGTCAACTCAACAATCAGCAGATGCCTGAGATCGGCGAGGGATGTTAAAAGATTGCAGCTTGTTTATTGAAGGGAAGATATCCGAACTGTGTGGAAATGGATTTTATTTCAGATTAATCTCACAGATTGCCGCAAGCATGGACTCCATTAAAATCAGAGCAAAATTATACAGAAATGTTAGAAAATTTAAATCGTGTGGGGCAGTAAAATCTCACAATGCACTCACGATGAAAACCCAATATTTGTATATAACATAAAAAATAATTAAAAAAACCCAATATTCGAACTTAAGACAAGAAACAGCCAATGATGAGAATACAAAATTATCGCACATTCATCACTGTGGAGTTTATGTACAACATAAGTAAGCAATCTGAAAAAGCATATAGAAGCAGGGGGCAACATGGCAACACATGAACCTGGATCATTTTATTCATAATATCATGGATGGTTGTCTTGATAATTAGCGCCTCTTGCCTGGTTTCTGTAAAAGAAGAAGACACATCTTATAATCTTTATAGCTACGTCAGATGAACCCAGGAAGAAAGCATCCAGCTCCCTTACCATCTAGTTCCACGACTTTATCAAGAGCCTTGGCAGATCCTCTGTTGAGAAGGCGAAAAGTGCTTTTCTTCCCCACGAATTCGGTGTAGTCCTAAACTTGTAGGCAGATGAAAATAACAAAAAAATCGTTAAAAGTTAAAACTACTGCTTTCCTACGAGGGGAAATAGAGGGAAAAAGCTGCACTGACCAATGGAGAAAATACTGTTACCAGACCTGGATAGGAGCGCCGTTTTCACGAATAACAGCATCATAACCATCTATTTCCTCGCCGAACTTTGTTTTTAAAAGATCTCCCGAGTTGCCAATTACAGCACATCTCTTAAACTGTCGTGGTATCAATGGCGGTGTTTCAGGAAGCACCAGTGCAAGCTTCTCCATACAGAGAGTTTTATTTCGACAGTTATTCCTAAAGTAAGAAAAAAAATTGAATTAAGCAACTTAATCATACTTGTAAAAAAGCTATGCTGAAGGCTGATATGAGTACTTTAAGACAGATAACAGGAAACTTTTCATTAAGATATCCTCCCATGTTATAGCTCGCAACATGGATCCAAGGAAAATAATGCAGTGAGTTCTCCTCGTTATAAGATTTAGCAATTAATGAACTTACAGAAGAATGCCCTTGTTTATCCTCTGCCATGCATATTCCTCCCACCCATTCGGCAGAGCATCAATAAACTCTTTTGTAAGTATTGTGGTACTATTCCTAACCTGCAGAGCGGCACACAAAGTCACTGACATAAATGCCGATAACATAACACAGTTGCAAAACAAAAAATGGGCACACTAGTGATACTCTGACACAAAAAAGCATGGGCACAATTAGATCAAAAACGCCCTCACAGAGAAACACATGCACAAAACGAATCCTATTTGCTTTGGCCAATAACGCCTACAATTTAGATTGGCAAATTGGAATGGCCAGCAACCTAAATTTACTGTTGCAGAAATACCATCTCAGAAAAGTAAACCAGGATGAAGTGTGCAACACAGATGTATGTTTCAAACTGGGGAATGATACATCAGGCATGTATTACAAGTCAGAAAAAACAAATTTCAAAGAACATTCAGAAGAAGATTTTGAAAAAAAAGGATGAGTTCCACTCGTTACTTGTGACTTGACCAGTGGTCTGTCCCCTGGGAACTTGAGTAATACAATGTGGAATGAAAGAGAAGGCATCCTCTGGTTACTAAATACATAGGATTTTTGAGCAGATATCAAAACAGACCGTCAGGTTACCACCACTGAGTAACATTGACCGAATAAACGTACCTGCTCCCACGTCACAACAGCCTCACAAAGATTGAAATCAAATGATAAACCTTCAAGTTCCCCAGATTTTGGATCTTTCTGCAGAAGTTGAATTTCATGAAATTGACACATTCAGAATCAATATATGAAGTTCAGTTTTTCAACAGAAATCTATCTAATTTTTGAACTAATTATGACCCCGCCAGTTTATATCGTGTATTTATTCAATGTAAACAATATGCAAGCAGTAGCTTGGTCCGCGAATGAAAGATCAATAATATGTTTCCTAGTGAACGTATTTGGGATTTATGTACATGACGAGTTCTTTGTAATACAATTTTCCCCTATCTTAAAAAGCGCGACAGGTGGGAAAAGATTAATTGCTTCTTATATTCCCCAGAAGGATGCATGAGTCCATGATATTTCCATGGTTATGTGTAGAGTCCAGTGAATGTCACATGGGCAGGAAGGGATGCTTTGGACCGGTTAAGGAAAAACAAATACATGATATGACATAAAGGGAACAACTTACCCACATTGGCACTGTATCTTGAGGAAATTTTATCGTAATTTGACAATCATCTTTACCATCCACAGCTTCCAGTCCTAATCCATTTGCTTTCTGAAATGTCATTGAGAATGGGCCATTGACATGTAAATATCCCGATATGAATTTCTTTATCGAAGCATTGTTTTTTGACTTGAAACTATTCCGAAATTAAAAAATGATCCCAATTATACGGTAGAAGTATCACTATACAATAATTGAATGGGTAAGAAAAGAAGACTGACTCAAATCTCAAGGATAAAAAACAGCAAGATAATATCAAAAAATGTACGAACCTACAATTAATAGGGAAGGATGATTATTGGTCTTCAGGATACGAATCAAAGGAGACAATGGTTTCAGGGTTGCAAATTAAAATGTAACAATAATGTCTCTTAAAAGCTGAGATCCAAGGAAAACCCCGAGATAGATTTGCGAAATATTAATAGAGAATACTGGAAGTTGCTGACGGACACTAAATACATTTATTATCCCTTATCTAACGTATAGATCTAGGTTTCCAATATTTGCATTTAATAGAATCAGACACGAAAACAGTACATATTCAGGCACTGGTTGCGGAAGAGTGGAAATAAAAAACCCAAATGGCAATTTATTGAGCCTAGGAAGGCACATTATAAATAATTAGCATAGGAAGACACGAAGTAGTTAAGCCTGACTTTATTTCCTTTTTTTAATTGACCAGCGAGTTAATTATTAGCATATCGACGTTTAAAAATAAATTAAGAATTGAAGTGGAAAGAAATTACTAATGAAAATGACGTTCCAGAGACGAAGCTTGTAAGCCAACCATTATTTTCATGAAATGTCGTCCTCTCTCTTCTTTCTTGTTAGTCCTTAACTATAAAAGGATACGCCCGAGCACATCCATGATAAAACAGAAAAAAACGCATTGGTGTCTTACCACGCACTTCCTGAAGCTGTTGCGAAGTGTAAACACTGCACGTAGATCCTCTTCCGAAACAGAACTGTAAAGGTAATCTGGTAAAGAAAGAATGGAAAAAAAATAAAAAAATAAAAATCGACAACAGGGTGGGTTCAAGAGGGAAGGAAGAAACTGAGAAATCCGACGATCACTTATGCTAACGAAAAGCGGATCTCGAACTCCAATGAACCGGAGTAAACTCACAGGAATTAGGGACTCCGACAATGAAGACCAGAATCGCACTGAGAGAAGCTGTCAGAGCCACCAAGAGTCCCCACTGCAGGATCCTCATCTGGTGATCTAGCCAATCCGGACGCCTACCGCCGAGCTCAGGATCCGCTCCTCGAGATAATGGCACTCAGAATAGAGGAAAAGCGCGAGAACAGAGCACAAGAGCTGCAGGGGAGATGCCCCCTGGATCTACTCCGCCGCAGCTCGAACACACGAGCTCTCTCTGCACCGCCCGAAGGACCCATCTAACAACCAGACCGCCTTCGTTCGCACCGTCAAATGGGCCATCACATACGAAACAATGGGCCAAATTCTAACACTGACTCAGTGGCCCATAATTTTGGGCCGGCCCACTAAAGCCCAACAGCTATCGGCCTGGTCGGCCACACATTGGGTAAACGCTGAGCGCTCTTTCTACTTTCAAAAGAGCGCTGTAATTCTCCGTGGCCCCTAATTCTCCGTGCTAGCTCAGTCGATGGTTGCAGAAGACGGCGCCGGTGAACCGATCGATTAGGTCGTCGGCGCCGGAGGAGATGGCGGCGCTGTTTCCCCTGTTTCTGTCGACGCCAGAAGATTCAATGGGTGAGAAGATGAAGGTCCTGGTCGTGGCTCTTTGATAATGTGGAATCATTCGAGTCAATGGTGGCCGAGAAGACGAACTTGCCTCTGGATCTACAGGGCCTGATGTACAAGGGCCGTGTCGAGGATCGTGGGAAGACCCCCGGGAGCTACTCTTCCCTTTCCTCTTCCATTTTTTTGGAAGATCAATTGGTTCAGAGATCCGTGGATACTCTACGCGTCTCTTTGAAGGCAGTTAATTTTACGGTCGTGACATCTTGGCCATAGTATGTCTTGGGGATATTTCACACCTGTAGGCATTCGAAAACCAGTGAACGGGTAAATTCAACATGATTTACGAAATTATGATGCCTTTTGAACATTTGCTTCTTTCGGCCATATTGTGGATGAGCAATCTGTATCCGGGAATGTGGCCTATTGTGAGTAGCAGGAGCGTTTTTTTTTTCATTTTCTGTTCATTAGTATGTCATTAGTCGCTAAATGCTTCGTTTTTTAAATGCGATCCTGAAATGAGGATCATGTTCTTGTTTCTTTCCTTTTCTTTATGCCGTAAGCTCAATAGTGACGACACCCAGTTTTTATATATATTTTTTACTGATCATCAGTGAAGAATATTTTTTTTTACTTGACTTTGATCCGCAGAAAACACACGGACTAAAGGCTTCCTTATGAAAATGTCTTCGAAGAGGTTGTTTCGACGCATTCGTTGTAATATTCCCTCATGCTATGCTGATATCTCGTTGTCATTCGCACAAGCATCTGATCACTTCCTAGTTGCTCGTGAATTTTTCAGTTAACGAACTTTTGGTCGGCCCCTTTTTATCCTGGCATCACGCAGTTAATCAATACGCTGGTTTAGTTGTAAAAAAAAAAGTATCCCCATGTTGATGTGACGAAGAGGCACCTCACTGTACAAGTGAGATGTTCATGGAAAAAATATTGACTAGATACCCCATCGGACATTCATATCTATGTGTGATAGACCCTAAACTTGGAAACAACACGTTGGTATTTTTTAATTCTTTATCACATAGATTTTGAGATTGTACAGGATTCCTTGACCCTATCATTTTTATTTGCATTAAAATCTTTCTGGTACTTCGTTTGCCCATGTTCTCTATAAGTTAGTTTTAAAATTTTAATGATCCATTGCAATATCAATTTTCACCTTTTGAGTTATAAAGTTATCTGGCTTACTTCTTGAAGTTTACTCTGAATTGTGGGATTTGAGTCAACAATCTGTTCATGAAGCTAGCCACATCGTTGGTCATCATCAAATAATCATGACACTTACTGGGTATGAGCTCCTGTTGGTTACTTGTGGCAAAGAGAAAGAAAGTTTTTTCTTGCTTGAAAATAAATGTTAATTATGAATATTTAGTCTCATTTATATTTTATATTTTATTTTCTCACTTAAATCATTTTTATTAGGATGGAATAAGATGGTCGCGTCAGTTGTGCCTGATCCAATTGGGATTGGACTGTTTGGGTTGATTCCTGTAAAATACCATCAATCCACATCCCTATGTTTGGGTCTTCTTCTTCCTCTTCGAGCTGATCCAGTACTGGCAGTGATAGCAGTAACTCGTGGTCTGGACCTGCACTGCTAATCGAAACTCCCGAGTTGGATCAAAAAGTTCCACGTACAGTGGCAAGACCTGAAGTAGAATCAGCCTCATGTCGCCATTTATTTATTTTTTATAGAAAAGTGGTCCTTATCCTGCTCGTATTTTACCTGTAGTTTCTTAATGAATGAAACTAAGTATCATCGTATTACTTTATATAGTAAAAAGGGAAAGGGAAGTGAGAAATGGACCAAAAGGTATGTTGTCTTGGAGAAGTACCACTTTTGTGAGTTCTGAACGACCAAGTTCCCTGTGTTCTCAATAACAGTCTAGTTTTGTCATTCACCATCTGGAAGCATCATCTTGAAGTTCATTACATGATTTTTAAAGGAAAATGGTCACGAGATCATTTAAGAAATATCCTTTCTAATGGTGATCATACCCGATGCCTTCTATGATGACCTGAGGCAACTACTCTGTGAATTACGACGCCCTACGAAGAAAAGTTCACCATTACTGTTCTTTTTGGGATCTGGGTTACAAATTATGCGGCATTTCCCAACAGATGCATTGTTGAGCTAAATGTTCTCTCCAAAGTACCGGTTTTCAGGGCTCCTGGGTATAGAGATTATTTTGTCCCCATCACAGGAAGCAACAGCAGGCAGGTGCTTTCTGTGACGAGACTATCAAAAAGCTCTGATGGTTGAGGCACAGTATCTAATTTTCTTAAAAATCTACATATTATTTTCAAAGGCATGCCCTCTTTTCTCCTTTTACCATGGAAGATATGTATACACATGTCTGTGTATATTTATTGTGTTTTTGCTTGATTTTCTTTGTTCATCACATGGTACAGATACTCTCTTCTCTTTGGCATTTCATTGCCACCAGCACCCTCACTGGCTTCAAGAAATGGGATTTCTTGATACCCCAGAGACCAATCATGATTTTCTTTCCACTTCTGGAAATTTCCATGCTGCGGTAGAACTCCTGCCTGGGAGTTCCAGTCTGCCCGGGTGATACCCAAATTCTCTTTGGCCCTCTAGGGGCAGGTCAGTGCGTTGGGGTTGCTCAAAGATTGGGCATGCTTCCTATCCTTGTGAATCCTCCGGCGGCCACGGCAGATGGATGGAGCCTTTCTGTGGCAGCTGGTGGTGGAGCGCCGACACCTAGCCTCTGCCTCTTCTGTAAATACGCTCTAATATGTGTGCTGCAAGGAAGCTTGAACTAGCTTTATGTGTACTTTGCTCAATGATTCAGAAATCATCAGACAGTGTACTAGTGAGGAGAGGGAAGAAGGGAGGAGAAGGGGTAGAGATGGAGAAATTTTTCTGGGTCTAACTAGTTTTCGAAGCTAGAAAACAACTGGGTCACTCCCCAAAATATGCCTTAATAAAAAGTGAAAATTTGGAAGATTATTAACTAGCATGTCGTTGAGGTTGGGGTTGGATTGTTAATGGCTCAGATGCACCATTAGTGATGAACTTAATGCATAATTACCCAGATTCAGCGCTATAAGATGAACTGAGGTATTATTAGGGGGCTTAAGGCACAGTTAAGACCATTTAGTGACGTAATACGTTGGAATGATACGGCGCCCAGTCGTTGCACTTCTTCCCTGGTTGGAAATGGGACGGGAAATGGAAACGGGAAGAAAGAGTTTTGATGAGAGCGATCACGCAGAAAACAGAGCCGGGAAAGAAATCCAGTTAAAGGGAAAGAGGGCAATTGTCGAGGAAACTTGGGAGTAAGAACGACACGTTTGCCCCCGCCAGGAGGGAGAAAGGGTCGCGCTGTCCCTCTCTCGAGCCCATTCGGGACCTGCTTCTTCTGCCTCTGCTGTCTCCGTCGTCTACGTCTGGAATGAAGTTTACCGGTCAGGGTTCCCGGCGGCGTCCTCCGCAGAGGAACACCGCAATGCGCTTGAGGTCTTCCTCTCCCTTTCTCTCTTCCCCTCCATGTCTCTCTATCTAGCTCCATCTGTTGGCGACGATTGGACCCCTTGTGGCGGCTGTTTACAAAAGATATCTTCGGAGGGAGATTCTGTTTCTCCTTCACTTCCAGTTTCTTGGTATTATTCTACAGGAATACCGTTGAGGGGTCTCCGGTCGGAGGAGGGACTTCCCGCTTCTCATAGGACGCGATTCTCATAGAGTCTTCTCCTCCTCCCTCCTTCTATGGGAATCATAGGGGGATCGAGGGCGGTCGTTGTGATTTACCAGGACTGAGTGTTGCGATCTTTACCCGTCTAGCGTAGACTTCTTGTATTTTCTGACTTTCTTATGTGATGTTCTTCATGTTAGTTGAATGGCAAGGAGCTATAGATTCACATGCTACACCAGGCAGCAGCGTTTTCCATCCATTCGCTCTGTTGAATGGAAAGATTTTGAGATTCTCGTCCCAGAAGGTTAGGCGACAGTGCTGCATAGGTCTGATCATCCTCGCTGATGTGTGCATTATGAGAATAAACTCCTAGTGCGACGTAATAATTTATTCTATTGATTATCCTTTCATTGGCTCTTAATTCACTTGAGATTTTTTTATAATCTCTCATCCACTCGGAGTACGCTAACTGGCTCTTCACTTGGCAGTGGATCAATTCATGGTCAAGGCAAGGCAAATTCGATCCCCTCCCTTATTAGATGGATTCTCATGGCTGGGCTCTCAAGTCACTTGAGATTTTTTTGTAATCTCTCATCCACTCGGAGTACGCTAACTGGCTCTCCACTTGGCAGTGGATCAATTCATGGTCAGGGCAAGGCAAATTCGATCCCCTCCCTTATTAGATGGATTCTCATGGCTGGGCTCTCAATTCACTTGAGATTGTTTTATGATCTCTCATCCACTCGGAGTACGCTAACTGGCTCTCCACTTGGCAGTGGATCAATTCATGGTCAGGGCAAGGCAAATTCGATTCCCTTTCTTATTAGATGGATTCTCATGGCTGGTCCTTAGATTTTAGTTGAAATGAAAAAGGAAACGCATGAAATGGGGAAAATATGGAAGAAGGGGGAAGAAGATGACAAGTACATTAAAAAACAGGCGGAGTCTCATCCCACTGTTATTGTCTTCAGATTGTTTAATGTTATCCATCATTCAGAAGTAACTTTCTATTTTTTGGTGAGAGGCATTCAAGGATTTGGATCTCTGGTTTCTGGATTTGTCTGGTATGATGATATACAGAACTAAGAATATTGAACCTGATTTCATCGTGTTCTCATCTTTGGCCCGCTTAAACTGGCATATAATGTAAATGTTGATGGCTTAGGAAATATGTTTGGAAAATCTGAGTTCAGTTATCTAATTTTATCCTAAGGATTCATATTAGCGTTGAGTAAAAATACAAAACCTTGTTTCAGTGGAATAGATGTTAAATAGAATCCAATTCATCCAGTGACATGAATAGGAAATTGGACAGGGTTGGGTTTCCTACGAATCATTTTTTTCCTCTGACGTTATACTTCATTATGAGGCAAGTAATTTTGGAAACCTTTGGTAGTGATTAGACATGGGTTGTCATAAGGGTTGACGTTGACATTTCATGTAAAACGTTAGATGATTTTCAGTGGTTTTTTTATAACTTTTATCTCCCTCTTCTCTTGCTGCATTTGCGTTCTTGGTTCAAATGGGTGTCTTTGAAGACTTTATGGTGCCTCCACAATATCATGTCATGATGGGAATATTCTTTTCAGTTTGACCAGCGGGCTGCTGCCATTGGTTGAAGACATCATGAGGGTGAAGGTTGACTTTCTCCTGAGCCCGTCATATGTGGAGACTGCCGTTATTTTATTCTGGTGAACCCTAGTTTCAAGGGTGGTGCTAAATTTGCTGTCATGGGTTCAAATTCCTATTCGCTCCAATTTATTTTTCAATTTCTCTTCTGGCTTCAAGAACTGTGATTAGGAACATCTACCTGTGCCAATCCAGTAGATTTCAGAGAAATGAACGCTCCTGACCTGGGGGTTTGAAGCGTGAGGCATCGTGATTCTCAACGTTGTTGAATAGATCTGAAGGAAATTATGGATAGCTATATATATTCATAGATAGATGGATAGAGAGAGAGAGCGAGAGAGAGAGAGAGTTAGTGGCCCTTTTGTGGCGACTTTAATCTATCTGCGTTCGACGTGGATATTTGACGACAGATACCGAGTTTGAGCTTATGATTTCTCAATGTTTGCAACGTATCATTGGGATTAGAATCATCATTCTATAAATCCCTTGAATCTTCACCTTTTGCCTATTCAGTTTCTTCTTCCACCAGAAGGGCGAAGAAGGTTCTTTCTTTTAACATGGTTTGTTGAACCGTCTCATACTTTATAATCTCCTTAGTTTTTGCTTCCATTTTACATGGTATTTTCATCACTATCTGAGAATCAGGATGCTGAACTTGCAGTTTATGAGCTTCCTAAAATGGCATTGATGGATTTGCCGGGCAAAACCAGAGCAGGTGTGGCCAAGGAGAGAGAAGAACCATTCCCTGATTTCACCACAATCCCCAGCTCAAAGAGGCACCTCTCTGAGCGTCCCTTGGGCCCTCTCCACTCATCGGCCTCCTGCAGCAGCCCAAATGGGCATCTCGTGTACGTCCGCCGGAAGGTTGAAGACTCAGGAAGGGGAGGCACCCGCGACATGGAGATGGGTCCATCTGCAAAGTCCGCAATATCTCACCGCGATAAGAGGAAAGGACTGAGCGCTGAGCAAGATCACTGGCAGGAGCCTAAATCTTCGTACTTTCAGTCATTTTCTTCTCTGACAGCTGCTTCCTCCCGGGGAACGCTGGTTACTTGTGCTCTGGGCAAGCCCACAACCGGGTTTTCATCAAAGGAGTTGACTTGTCCAATGGGCTCCACTGGTGGGCCCGCCCAAGCTCAGCCCACGTGTCCGAGCAGAGCGCACTGGAAGGAGAGGTTCCTGAGGCTTCAGACGTTCTTGAGAAGCTGCGACCAGGCCGACCAGGAGGAGTACATCCAGAGTAAGTCCTTTCAGGTGCCATCAGCCTCTCGATTCTCCAATGCTGATCTTAATTTCTGTCTGAATGGCGGCTCCGCCAGTGCTTCGATCTCTATCCTCAGTCGCCAGGGGTAAACACGCAGCGGAGCTGGAGAAAAGAGCCATAAATCTTCTAATGGAGGAAGGTGGTTAAGCTTCTGGAGCAGGAATCTTCATTTGCATGTTGCTTGATTCTTCTTGCTCGCATTTATCACCAGATATGAGAATCGATTGTATTGTTTAGTTTAATGCAACGTTTTTTTATGAAACTAATGAAAAAAATTAATAAATTAATGCGCAGGTAAGGAATTGCAGAGGATGCAGCTTCTGAATATCTTGGGGAAGGGTTCTCCGAGTCAACCCTAGTTGTTGGAAAGTTGACTGCGTTGACGGGCACCAGCAGAGGATGCGATGAGGTTGCCGTTGGTTCTACGAGTTTTGCTTGGTCACTCCTGAATGAAGAGTCGTTGACTCCCTAGACCATCAGTCTAGAGAGAACTTGGTCGAGAAATAGGATTGAACTTTACCATTTTAATTTTGTTTGGATAATGCTGACTGAGGCCTCATATTAATTCTCAAACGTAATGAGTCAATGCACTCCAAGATTAAATAACTATGGAAACCTAGAACTCTGACTGACTTAGTCTGGTCCTGTGTCTTGTGCAACGATTACCGTCGTAATTGTTTCTCTCTCTCTCCTCTCTCTCTCTCCAAACGGGTGCGCATTTTCAGGGCTTTGCAGGGCTGATTGATGAACAACCGACGGCTTCGTGAATTAGTTGATGTTCTGTATAAAATGCAGAGCTCTGTGGCACCCGAAACTTATTTATGTCAGCTTTGCCCTTCCTCCGCCGGGTGGGGCGGGCGAGAGAGGGAGAGGGAGGCGGGAAACCGTTGTTGAAAAGCGAGGAATGCGGCAACGAGCCGCCGTCGTGCAAGCGTCTAAGTCCAGCTGGACTCTGCGGCGAAACCGGGAAGCAGTTCAAGGAACACCCGGATTGAATACGCATCGACGATCTCCGCCATACATCTGTGCATCGCCGCCACCTCGCCGCTATGGTCCGCGGGGCTGGGAGGAATTCCGACCTTTTTATTCCAGGGAAGGTGGAACACAGAGGGGACGAGAGAGAGCTACAGAGAGAAAGCCAGAAAGGGCGAGAAAGAAAGAGAGGGAGAGAGAGAGAATACCAGTGCAGCGCCGCAGCCCTGGCGGGCGGGGGCCTCCCCCGTAGCTAGCTCCATGTCCACGAGGAAAGCGGCGGCATCACGCCGTCGTCCGGCGGCGCGGCCCACGAGCGCATCGAAGATCTGCCCGCACTGCAGCAAGGAGTTCGCATCGCCCAAGGCCAGGAATGGGCACATGCGCTGGTGCGACCGAGAACCGGGAGCGGCAGATTCGGAACCTCCGTTGAAGAAGCTGGCGGCGCCCGTCCGAGAAGACGAGTTTGACCAGGAAGAGCACCGAGTTGCAGCCTTGCTTCTCCTTCTCCGCGGGGACAAGAGCCAGAAGATCTTCTCGCAGTGCAACAACGAGTTCCTGTCCCCCAAGGCCCGGAATGGGCACATGGGGTGGTGCAGCCGCGGCCTCCCACAGGCAGCCGCCGACCCTCCGTTAAGGAAGCGGGCGGCGCCCGTCCGAGAAGACGAGTTCGATGAGGAAGAGCACCGAGTTGTTGCCTCCCTTCTCCTTCTCCAGGGGGATCAGAGCGACGAGATGGCATCTTTCTCCGACGCAACAGCAGGAGGCGTACTCATGGACTTGAACATGACGACTCCAGAAGAAAAGGCCGAAGGACTTGAGCGACTCACATATTCATCACATGTGGTACATCTACTTGTATGATTTTCACTCTGTATTTTATGCTTTGGGTAACATGCAAATATCCAGAATTTTACTTATTTTATAAGAGTACTAGATGTATCAAGGTTTAAATTGTTTATTGAATGTATAAAGTAATTTTTATGTATTTTTGGTGAGGACCCTATATGGATTTTGATCTGGAATATGTGGAACTAAAAACATTAAATTTGATTTAATGTCATTTTCATCTTCAGCACATAAGCTAATACACAATGTAAATGTTATTGACTTAGGTATTAAATATATTTTTAAACCTAAGTTTCCTCTTATACTTTAATGTGGTACCATTAGAGATAAGTCTGAAAGACTTTAAGTGACTAACATATTCATCAACTATGTTACATCTCTTTGTATAAGTTTTACTTTGTATTTTATGTTTTAGGGAATGATAAATATATATAATCTTACTTATTTTTAAAATTATTAATTATATATGTTAAATTTTAGGTCAACGAAAATCAAGAAGGAGGTTGTTGAATTGTTTTCTTTTTTCTCTCACTAAAGTACTTCTCTTCATGAACTCATTCTCATTCTCTTACTAGATTGATCCTTATTTGAGTGTGATCATGAACATTTTGATTTATAATGGTTCGGCACTAGTTTATATCCACTCTCCAAAGATATTTTATGTGCTTGGGTTTTACTATTAAATGGTACATGTCACAATTAATAATTTTATGGGCTCAACTCTCCTAAGATTTCATCGAGAAATCTCTTTCTAGATTCACAACTCTAGTGGGCCCTACATTATTATTTTCATAAGACAACTTTTCAAAGTGATTAGATAAATAATTACCAAAAATAACCCACAAATATAATACTTGATCACTATGAGTATGTCTAGAAGATAAGCTTTGAATGTTCTAAACTATTGCAGTAATAGAGGACAAATATTTTGCAGGTAGATTCTATCTTTTTGTTGTTGTTGTCAGTTATTACACGTACTTGAAGAGTTGTCATTAAGTGATACTCGAGGATAGATGAATATCTTGAATGATCCTCTTAAAAATAATTTTTCTTCAATCAATACATAGTCAGTTGATGAATCTTCTCTCTTCCTCTTGAATGCACTACACAAAGATCACACGAACAATAGAAGAATGTGTGAAAGAATAAATTTAATTGTTGATAATTAATTATCCTCATTAGAGATTGATGATATTTATAAATAAATTAGATATCCTCTATTGAAACCAACACGCTCATATCCAATAATAGTCAATTCACTAAAACCCAATAGAAATATGATAAACTCTATTATAAATCCGACATGACATATCTTACTAAAACAATAATTTCTTATATAAATCAAATCCAAAATTTAGTCAAACAAGACATAAGACGTAAGTATATACTATGAACCTCATTCTCAATATTTTAAATCATAATCTCTCTATCAAGATTAACTTGTATGATTTTTAACATATATTCAATATATTTTCAAAAAATTATTTTTTATAAAATTTGATAGTTGAATTATAATTCAACTAAATCAATATTTAAATAATCAAATAATTATAAAGTAAAATAATAGGTTTGTAGATATCTGAATGAGCTTTCATACTCATATTTTACTTTATCTAAACTGATTGATTTGTTTGATGAAATTATTACTCTTTTGACTATTAGGATTTATGTAAATAATAATATTTTCACACAACAACATACAATATGATGTATTTCTCATGATCTTATGATTCAGATACTTAAGTTCACATCACAAGGTGTTCATTCATTGATTAGCTTACCAATTTCATGCTTAATATTATGACATTCACACTTCATATGTAAGATATAATATATTACATCATAATTCATATTCTATATGTATTTATGATATATTTCACATTTAGCCATGCATATATATTGTTGAAGCATATTAATTGACTTTAATTAATTTTTTCATTATCAAAATATTATGTCTTCATGGCTCCTACAATATCAATATTTACACTATTTTTTAGATCTATGAAACTATTTTTTATTTATTTGGTGATGATCATTTATAGATTTAGATCTAGAATATGTGAAATGAAAAGTATTAAATCTGATTCCATCATATTCTCATCTTCAACACACATGTTCATATACAATGCAAATATTCTTGACTTGTATAATAAATATATTTTGAAATCTAAGTTTCTTCTTCTATTTTATCTATGGTAGGACTAGAGAAAGTTCAAAGGCCTATAAGCAACTCACATATTCATCACTTACACTTCATCTCCTTCAATAACTTTCATTTTTGTATTTTATGCTTTAGGGAATGATAAATATCAAGAATTTTAATTATTTATAAGATTAACATATGTATCAAGATTTACACTATTTTAAAATAGATGAAACTATTTTATGTTTATTTGGTGAGGACCATCTATGGATTTAAATATGGAATATGTGGAACTAAAACTATTAGATTTGATTTCGTTATGTTCTCATCTTTAACACACAAACTGTTATACAATGTAAATTTTCTTGACTTAGGTAATAAATATATTTTGAAACTTAAGTTTCTTCTTCTATTTTTATATGTATAGCACTAGAGAAAAAGGTTGAAGAGTTTTAAGCGATTTAAATGTTTATCACTTGTACTTGATCTCCTTTTATAACTTTCACTCTATTTTTTATGTTTGGAGAATGATAAATATCTAAACTTTAACTTATAACATTAGTATATGTATCAAGTTCCGCACTATTTGTTAAATGTATGAAATAATTTTCAATAATTTGAATTTTTATTTGTGATAGCACTAGAGAAAAATATTGATACATCTTCCTATGGATAGAAATAGGACCAAAGCAACAAGATGCCATCTTCTGTCACCATAATGAATTTAGTAACTTAATCTCTAACCTCATTTATTCATCACCTACACTCATCCGTCTACATTTTTTTGGATGTTTTGCTCCATATATTATGCCAAAGATAAGAATAAATATATGAGATTTTATTCATTCTAATATGTTAGATGTATCAACATCTACACTACTTAAAGCTTTCATCTTCACTTGCTCTCTCTCTCTCTCTCTCTCACACACACACACACACTCCCTCTCCCTCTCCTCTCTTTAATCAAACTTAGTGCCCATTTTCATGTCTATTGTAAGATCAAGATGGGGTGTGGATTAGGTAAAGTATATCAATTGCCTAAATTATTTATTATTGATTAATTTATCATATAATGTATTGATGATTTTATGAATTAGGTAGTTGTTATAAAAAGGAATTTGTCAACCATTGCCAAGTTTTGTGTATTAAATGGAGTCCTCTTCAATATCTAAAAGCAATTAGCATTGAGCCTTGGACTTACATGGGTCAAGGCCAAGTCTTGTTGGGCACATGTAGTGAGTGTGAAAAGCAATTTTATTAAGTGCTTCTTGATCGTCCTTCTTGCGGAGCTATTGCCACAATTTTTGGATGAGGTTGTTGTTGGAACATGTCCATCATTTTCTCTATGATCACCTTTATTAAAGAACATCAAGTTGTTGTCTATCTTCTCATTTTGTATAGAGATTAGAGAGATAAGATGACATATTTCTCCACCATAATGGTTGGAGGATAGTGAACAACTCATTTGTTCATCACTTACACTCCTCCATCTTCATTTTCTATAACATTTGCTCTATATCTTATGCCCAGAGAAATGATAAATAATTGAGATTTTATTTATTCTAAGATTGTCGAATATATACATATCTATATTATTTTCTAAGTACATGAAGAAGTTTTGATTTATTTGGTGATGAGAATTCAAGGATTTAGATCTTGAATATAAATAACTTATGACTTAGATAATGAATATATTTTGAAACCTAAGCTTTTCATTTTATTTTTATCCATTATGGATCTAAAGGAAAAGAATACATCTTATAGATCTAAAGAACAATACATCTTATGGATGAGAGGCTAGTTAGACCAAAGTAGTGATACATCATCTTCCTCCATCCCAATGACTTGATGAGTGATATTCAATTTAAAACTTCTCCCCCATCATCTTTCCACCTCACCCATTCATCTCCTATGATCCTTTATCTCCATTTTTGTGTAACTTTCACTTTATGTTTTATGCTCAAAAGAAAGATAATTAAGATTAAATTTTTTACTTGTTTTAAAGATTTTTGAATGTATCAAGATTTGTATTATTCATTGAATGTATAAAACATCTTTCAATTTATTTGGTGAGGAATATCTAAGAAATATGATATTGAATATACAAAATTTTTGAATATTAAATTACTATAATATCTTCATCTACACCACCTATGGAGTATCCAAAGTTATAGTTAGAACTCTATAATATAATTAGCCATCTTACTCCACATAATCATTAAAGTTATTTTGACTAGTAAAGGAAAACTTAGACATGTATATGATCCACCACTTGAATAAATGAGTTCTTGATTTTGTGCTTGGAAAGAAGATGACCTGATTATTAAGATGTAATTTTGGAGTTCAATGACTTCATAAGTCAACAACAATTATCTATTCTACCTATTGAAGGATATTTAGGAAAGAATGAATAAGACTTTCTCAAAGTCACATGATGGAACTCAAATCTATGTGTCTCAAAATGAATAATTTTAACATAAGAAAATGCATTAGTGAGATAATATATAAATAAAATTCAATATTTATGAGATGAAATTGATAAATATAAACCAATAAGAGAAAATATCATAAAGATGAATTTTTTCTAATACTATATTGAGATTGATTAGATTTATAAATTTCTTGATTATCTCAATATGAAATATGTATCTACTCAATCTCAAGTTTTGAAAAGAGAAAGAGTTCCATATTTAGAAAAAATAATTGATATAGCAAAAGGAGAAAACTCAAAGTAACTTTATGGTGGAACCACAAAAAATTAATAATTCAACATTTGTAAGTACACATAAAGAAAGTAGAGTATCACATTAACAATAGAGTCAAACAAAGAAAGGTGACTATAATAATATCATATGGTGCAATGATTACAATAAATTTCTAACAAACTATAGATCAATGCTATAAACTACATGAGAGCCTTTCAGTAGGAGGGAAAATTCATCTTACTATAATTTCAGCTTTTGAGAGAGTAAAAATATTAGAGGAAAATTTTCTTGAAGTACTAAAAGATTTGAAGGTTGAGATCTAGAAGCTAAAATATATAAATGATGTTAATTATATAATTTTCTAAGAATCTTCATTTGTAAACATTACAATATAAAATAAGGTGGCAAAGAGTAAAAATGAAAAATTAGTAGTAGATAATGTTAAAGGTTTTTTTAATCATACAATAACTACATTTTATTAAAAGATACATAATTATCTGTGAATCTTCATATGTGAATATCACACAATAAAATGAGGTGGTGTAGAGTAAAAAATAAACACATTAGAATTAGCAACATTTCTTCTATTAAAAAATAATATTATGAAATATTTCTGAGGAAAAATAATCTTTATAGTTTTTCACCTCATAAATAGTTTATTGACTCATGTATTAGATTTTAAGAGTCAATTGAAAACTAGCTTAATCCTTATAGTTTTTGGATGTGTGGCATATGTACACAATTAATATCAAATGAAGGAAAAAGTTGATCCACTAATACTAAAGTGTGTTTTCATTGGCAACTAAAATACTTATCATTAAATATCAAAAAAATATTTTATTTCAATTGATGTAACTTTTGATGAGTTTGAATCCTTCTTTAACATTAAGAATATTTTCCTTGAAGAGGAAAATTTTTCTAAAGATGATAGATGTCAATTAGAAGTTGGAAACTTATTATTAATAACATCTTTGGAGGAACCTTACTTTTAGAGTAGTAGAGGTCTTTATTCAACCATTTATATCAGAGAAAATTCTTGAAGAATTACATGCTATTATTAGAAAAGAAAAAAGAAAATACTCTAGAAACTCAAAGTATTTAATTGCTCCATTTATATTTTTAGGTATTATTTCCTTCATATTGAATATTTCTCACTCTTCTCAATATGGCAATTATCTAATCAAATATTACCAAATCAGTATCTATTGAAGAATGGAAAGAAATTGTAAATGAGAAAATGAAAATATTAGAGAAGAACCAAACTTGAGAATTAGTGGAGTTACCAAAAAGAAAGAAAGTGATAACATGTAAATGAGTGTATACTATTAAATACAAAGCTAATGAGACAATAAAAAGATATAAAACTAAGTTAGTAGCTAAGGGTTATACTAAATTTATGAGATAAATTATTTAAGATATTTTTTTGAGTGGCAAAGATGGATATTATGATAATGTATTCTATTTAGTGGGTAATTATAATTATAATATTCAAAAAAGTTGATGTTAAAAGTATATTCTTACATAGAGAACTTGATGAGAGATTTTATATGAATGTTCCTCAAGAATTTGAAGTTGATTGTGAGGATGATATAACTTGTAAATTAAACAAATCACTATATGAGCTCAAACAATCCTCAAGAACCTAGTTTAAGAGATTTACCAAAGTGATGTAGGATATAGGTTATATACATAGTAATGGAAACTATACCCTATTTATTAAAAATTTACCATAAAGGAGATTTGCAATATTATTCGTGTATCTAAATGATGAGAGAGACAAAAAATTATTATTTATAAAACTAATTTGATATTAAAATTTTGATAAATTAAAATATTTATTTTGGCATTGATGTATAGCTCATTTGAAATAAGAATTTTTAATTCTTAAAAATATATATTATTGACCTTCTAAAAAGACAAATAAGTCAATTTCTAGATCCATAAGAACTCTCAGAGCTAAATCATAAATTTGAGAGTTTAGAAAGAAGTAATTCTATAAATACAATGAAGTATCAACATCTCATTGGAGAATTGATTTATATTTCCTTACATTAGACCATATATCACATATTTGGTAGATGTTCTTAGTCAATTTATGCATGATTCAAAAGAAGCTTACCTCTTAGTGGTAGATAAAGCTTTCTAATATCTAAAGAAAACTCTCAATATATGACTGTTATTATCTTACTAAAAGCATTCCCTAGCATCATAACCCAAATAAAAAAGAGGGATGCATCCTCTTATGGAGGAAGGCAGTCAAGCTTCACAAACAATTAATAATCAGCATCTTGTTGGTTGATTATATTGCTCTCATTTACCTATGTACGTAATCACAATGTCTATTTTAAGATGGCTCTTTTTTTCGTTGAAATTATAGACAAAATTAAATTCTTGCATGAGTAAACAATTACTGAGGATTCAGCTTCTGATGATGTTTGTCTCCTCACACCATTGATTTTGAGATAACTTGATAAAGAAATAAATTTAGGTTTTTGATTGTGAATTTTTTTTAATAATGATCACTAGATCCTGCTAATAATCTCCCAAACCCACATAGTAAATACCCTCCTAAGTTATATAATGTGGAAAAGGTAGTTGGAAATGAACGTTGTGCATGGAAATCTTGAAGTTTTGTCTGAGCATGCATGGAGATCTGACTTTGTCTGGTTGTGCATGGAGTGATCATTGAGCTAAAGCTTCCATCTCTCTCTCTCTCTCTCTCTCTCTCTCACACACACACACACACACTCTTCGAGGTCTCTCCGCACAAAGCATATGAGGAAGGCATCCCCCCACGAATATTGACTGAATTCCTCAGCTGTCAACCCCGCCGGTATCATACGACCAAGAACCGTTGACTCACCCTCTGCCCGCCGCCGCCGCCGCCGCTGAGATCTTCGGCGGGACCCCTAAACATGACATACATCCTGGACATGTGCGAGAACGATACAATAAGCAATCAACAGAGCAGATTTCCTAGCCTCCCACTGTTTCCTGTCTGTTGACATCATGTCAACCTATTAGACAAGTACGAGGTCAAACAGGAGCAGCTTCAATCTCGTTGAAGCTCGGTCGGTCGGTCTTCTGGTCGGAGCCTTTGAAGCCCAAAGATAACTGGGCCGGGCTGGAAATACTATATCACCTCGAAAGAGAATGATCCAAATTTTTCATGAGTCATATCACATCTAATTAGAAGTATGCCGAAGAACTTTTGGCAAAATTTCCATGATGAGGCCATCATCATCCTCATCAACAAATAGCAGAGTTGGGTACATGACTCATTATAGCCGTCTGATTCCTCGTCGCACCTCAATCGGCGATTAATGACAAGGGTTTCCTAATTCAACATCAGAAAGGAAAAAAGAACCCAGAAGGGTTCAAATCAAACAATTTGGGGACACAAATCTCTCAAAAACCCAGAAGAATCTTCCCCATCAATGTGGTATGGCGGCAATTATATACTCTTTAGTTCTGTAAGAATTAACTCACAGCTTACGCCAATTTTCATGCGGATGCTTCCTCCAACGTTTCAACATCTGAATACAACCCGCCGCAATGAAAAGCCCAAGTGCAGAGAGGGCTATGATCCCAGCGTTGCTGAGATTTCGATAATAACCGCCCTACAACAAGAGAGAGATAATGAAAAACGGTACATTACATAAGATGAAATGAAAAAAAACCGCATGCCTAATCTGTTCTTGAGTTAAAATGAGCGCACCTGAACCAAGATGAACAATAGGACAGCATTTGCAGGGGCAAAAGACAAGCTTATCATGCTTGCACGAAACTCATTTGGGACATATCTGCTCATAATGCACACAGATGATACAATACTTTCAGACGAAATCTAGGAACGGCTACATGAACGAAACCAGAAAGAGCACCTACGTGGTCCTCAGCCGTGCGAGTGATGGAAAAATTAAGCCGCAGCAAGCATGGAATACGCAGAATAGAGCCACCAAGACCCCGATCTCCTGAAAGTCTCATCAGGACCACAGCTAAAGTTACATGGTGCATCTGAAATAAACCAAATGGGATCGATTGCTATATATTTGTACCTGGTAGTCATAAGCTACTACGGTTAGAGAGAGACCCGCAACTGCAAATGCAAAACTCAGGTAATCCTCATTGTGGATAAATGATCCAACGCCAGAGAGCCAAGGAAATGTGGTGCTCCCAAGCATTCTTGAGCCGAGAAAACAAGGGTATATGAGTGATAGATTCACATCCCTCCCGTCTGCCTGCAGTAAAAATAACAAAGAGGGGTTGCTTTGAGTAAGATGCATAATATCTTAAAAGTTGAAATCCTAGTGATCAACAAGATTTCCAATATTTAGCAGGACTGGAGATGTCATGATACATTGATTGTACAACGTAAATAATGAAAAAAGATTGAGATAAAAATAGCCATGAGAGACGTACCACTATAGTTGGTGCCCACAGAATCCAAAATATTGAAACAGAGAAATGAAGGCAGCCTTGTGCACATGCTAGCAGCCATATCCGTTTATCTGTCACAAAGCAAGAATTAAATAAGAGAATTAGCGAGTCCATAAAGGCCTAGAAAGACAGACAGCCACCAGATAATTCTAAAAGCTATTGGTAGTCAAAATAGTAAGTGTGGCCAATAGGTAAACCCAAAGTTAGACGGTGGAACTGGGAAGAGAGCAACTCTCACAATCAATGATTTTTACGTATCACCAATGGCAAATAGGCATTAAAATAAGAGTACTTCATAAATATACCTCACTTATGATTATTCTATCTATGAATGCTGGGCATCACTGAATCATAGACAAGGAAAGCTTAAGCTGGACCAAATATCTTCAAGAAGCTTGGTCCTTTACATTTCTCTATAGACCTTTCAGCTCAGATTTGTATTGAATCGTACCAATCCGCATTTCATTACTAGGCTTGGACAGAATCTGCAATCAGGCTGTATAGTACTTGCATGCATTTCGATTCTAGGTCTGGATAGTATCTTCTGATTGTGCTGCACCATTAAATATATATAAGTTTGACTGTGTTCATTTAGTTTTTGCCAGAACATCGTAATAGACCATTGTGAAACTAACAACTCCATCACAACATAACAGTCAAACTAAAAAGTGGCCTCTAAGGTAGCTTGCACAAATCCAATTCCTACTGATTTTGGCGTATGAAAGATAGTGCCACAAAAGTCATAATGATGAGAGGGGAATCTCTAAAATGAGAATGCCAAGGTAGGGGAACAAGAAAAAGCTAGTTGCATAAAGGAAAGCAACGATAAGGGACGAAGTTCATTAAAACCACATGAAACGGTAGAGCATAAGGACCCATTTCTTTGTGAGGACACATTGCTTGAAAGAGCAGGTTGAAAAAACTGTTTGAAAGAAAACCATGAAACAAGGAATGAAATTATGACGGTTGGGTATAAACTGGGAAGATTATTGTATTCATATCCCGCACTTGAACTAGCTGAATTACTGGATGATGGAGAATGTGCTTATGACCTCCTTAAACACAACATATTCGTCTTAAATTTCATTTAAGTGACTTTTTTACTCCCGTCTTCTCTTCCCATTTGAGCATATAAAAGAGATGGGCAAAGCACTAAGTATTTAAGAAATAAAAAAAACAATAAAGCAGAAATATAGCTTCATTCATTGTCGGACAAGATCAAATCCTGCTATAGAAAGAATACAAAGTAGCTACAGATAGCTGCTTGCATACTTCTGGATAATAATGTTTGCACACGAATCAAAAAAGCACTAGGTTCTCAGAACTCGGGATATTTATAGAAAAGGTATCCCAGAAATCTGAATTCGTAATATTTTAAAAAATAAATCGAAAAATTGAAAAACGCGCTAGTCATACCCCTTAGAATATTCATAGAAAAGGAATCCCAGTAATCCCTCAAAGACGAAAAGTGCTTATGTCCATTCCATTTCTTCCGGATATACAGGATGCTTATTAGTGACAATAAAGCAGCTGGAGCAGAAGGGAAGAAAAATCCCTTCTCAAGATCCGTGACTAACAAATTCGCAAGTGCTTGACTTCCAATGAGAGAAGCAGACTCAAAAAATATCATCAACCAGAAAGTGTCCGTCAATAAATCTTGTCTATGACCTTGCTGCAAGAGAAAAGAGCATCTGAGGAATGAAATTACTGCGATTACAAAAAATAAGTGAATAATTTTAAGATGAGAACATACCTTTTCATGCTCTGCCGTCATCCACGCCTCAAAACTGAACAAAAATATAAATGAGGCGAGTGCCAAGCATACACTTGACATCCAGATACTAGGATGCGCAGATATACTCCTTAGGGCACCAACAAAAAGATGTAGGATGCAGTATATAATACACGTCTTCCTGGGGCCACTGAGAAAAATGCATGGGAGTATCTATTAGAACTAAAATTATGATAGATACACCAATATCAGTAAACTACAACATGTTTGGTCAGATAACTCATACCCAGCGACAGAAAGAAAAAAGAAGAATATCGCAAACAAAAAAAATGTTCATTTTCCTCTGGCCTATTAAAATGCCCTTAGTTTCGAAAGTCAATAGCATCCATTATGTAGGCCATTCAACAGAAAGCAGATAGCCAGAGGTCAAAACTTTTTCTGAAACCAACTGTCAGTCCTCACTCTCCTAAATCTCAACTGGCTATAAAATGCATCTGCAATGTGGTCGACCAACTGTATTAGTTAGAGCGTGACATAAAATACCACGATAACTTACACCATGTCAGAGAGTATTCCTAACAAAGAGCCAATGATGAGAGTGGCAGCAATTCCTGCACATAAGCACAACACCATCTGCTCCCTGCTGGCTCCGTAGTGTTGATACTCATCTTCCCCGAACACTGTCTGAAGGCCGCCAATCACTGATGGAACAACGGAGAGAAACAGAGTGTTTTAAAAAACAAAAGGATTCCGCATTCTCCATTGTATCGCAAAAGTAAATTATCGAAAAAAACATAGATTCATCCACCGCCAAGTGGTGAAATGAAAAGCAATAGAAGGAGAAGGTAGAAAGTCACACGTCCGCAAACCGGCAATCCGTAGAAGAGCCAGAAATGGTCATCGAGAAAATGGATGCAGAACGATGACGTCAAACCAGATCGGTGTATGATCCAAAAGAAAAATCCCCGACAAGAAGCGGATGCTAACAAATCAAGAAGGCAAAGTTTCATAAGATGGGAGAGTAACTGACCTGAAGCTAAAGAATATATAAACAAGAAGCTCCTCTGGAAGCTCAGGAACGGGGTCGTGGAGCCAAATTCAAGAAGAGAAGAAGGGGAGGCCCTGGCATTTGTAGCGACAACGACAGTGGACTTCTTCGAAAGGTACGGGAACAAGAAGATCGAAGAGAAGCAGGAACAGAAGAGCAAGAAGAAGGTTCGGGAGCCCGGCTCCCATTCCACACGCTCAATCACCAACCCCATGGAGGGAAGAATACGTCTCCAGATCTCAGGCAAGCAAGATACACAGTAAGGCAATATCTCCGGAATCCGTCAGAAAGACCAGACGACGGAATCGGAACGATCTCGGGATTGAGGTCCGAGAAGACCGGCGACGGTGAGCGATGGAGGTGCGGGTTCCACAGTCTGCCGCTGCTGGAGCCACCCCCGAGCTCATCCCCCCATCTCCACAGTAAACAAGGAACTTACAACCCTAAGGCCAAGATTTCCCCACGAAAACCTGATCTCCACAGATGGAGCGAGGAGGAAGACGGCTTTCCCCGGAGCGACGCCTCTCCCCCCTCTTCCCGCTCTAGTGACGCCATCAGACCTCTTCGCCCCCCCTCTTTATTGTCATCACCTCAACGGCGGTTCGACAGAGGCACAGAAGCTGTCCCAACGGTGGTTCGCCGACGCGGGATTCAAACTCAGTCGAATTTATTGCCTCATTAAAGTTTAGAAAATAATATATATATATATATATATATTACTACTATTTAATATACACGTTTAAGGCCCTTTAGGGGTCAGGTTGGGCCCATTTTCGGGATTCACTAGACCCAGTGTTGTGAGTCAAAGCATTGCCCTTGTAGGATATTTAAGTCAACGGGACCTAGATCTCCAAATAGTATCCTGCGACTGAACTGAGAGCAATAAAAATCACGAACGCGGCATAAAATGGCAAATATATGGGCCGTGATCTGCAGAAGGACCATGATTTCACCAAAAAAAAACATGGGTAAACCAGATCACCAACACAATCGAGCCTTCCAGCATCCTACAAGAACGCCAGCCTTCAAGAACTGGGTCAACTGCGTGGACCGTTGACAATCAGCTTGGCAAATGACGAGATTCCTCGGAGGTATGCTCCTGAGTCAACAGATTCCTGAAACAGAACAGAAAATCACCCCCTTTTGGCAAATCAAATAAATCCATGCACAACTCCAAGTCGGCTATCACTAACACAATTGACCCTTCCAGCATCCTACAAGAACTGGGTCAACTCCACAGGCCGTTGACAACCAGCTTGGCAAATGAGAGAGATGAAGGGAGGAGACTTTCACCTGGTCCATCAATCTGCAGGCTGCAGTCAAGATGAGGAGAGAGAATTCTCACTCATCTTCCTCCGGTTTGACATAGAATTCGATGTAAGCAATTCTGGCAGGCTGCTGAAGCCCGGAAAAATCACTGTGATGAGGATGGTGAATCCCAGGTCTGGCTACAGAAACCAGGTGCTGGATCTTCAGCATCCCGCCCCTCCCGAAGGTCAGCTTGCTTCCCCTGTTATCTTTCAAGACGCTGCCTGCAATGTTCGAGGTCGTAGCTCGGAGGAACTTGTACTTGTATCTGTGCAAGAAAAATGGTGAGAATTCTGTGCTGGCGCTCCAATTCACCGATTGAAAGGCCTGCGAGGGCTGGGATTTTTTTTTTTAATGAGATAATAATGAGATCAATGCTGGAGCTACCTGTATGAAACATGGCGATCACACTGGAACGTGATCAGAAGATCTGAGCTCGCATAATATGGAAACTCGATCTGCCATCCGGATGACCGTCGATCAGCGAGGTTATTATAATAAGCTCGATTCAGTCAAATAAAAGCAGGAGATGGAATTATTGAACCTGCAGGTCCCCATGGCCTTCACCTTTGAACACCACAGAGGAAGGCTCCGGCTGCAGCAGTATCTGGATGGTAGAGCTGGGCCATTCAAGATCATCAATCGCCTCCTTCAGCGCTGCTGTCTGGGGTTGTCGTTCGTCCCGGTAGAAGCAATGAAAATTAAAGAAGAACAGTGTGCATAATCCCAGTAGAACATCAAAAAAAAGAATAAAAAAATCTGGTAAGGCTCCTGCTTGGTGGGTCAACGAAATATGCAAAATACGTCACCTTAATGGTGAAACTGAGAGGATTATTCCTGCTGGGTCCAAAATCACAATCCCAGGAAATTGTGTCCGCTATCCGCGTTCTGATCTCGGCATAAATGCATACATCAACTGAGTCCACCGACCTGATGAACAAAATCGGGGGATCAGAGCCTGCAAGTGGATGGTGAAGATCTGAATCACAGCCACGGTTTCAGCATAAAAAAGATTTCCAGTCCGCCGATCAAACCATTGCATTTTCAGCATAAAAAAACTGGCTACACCAGATCTTCTGCAGTAAAAGAAAAAAAATTCCAGTAAACCAATCAAACCATTTCTATGCCGTCTGCCATCTTCTAAATCAGTGTTCTAATGGGAAGGCACGTCTCAGAAGGCAGAAAGAAATTAAAACCGTAGTAGATCTCTCATCCATCGGTCTTAGGACCTCTGGTCAGGTATTAACTTGTTTGAAGAACATCAATGCAATGCTGCATTGCTATGGAAGAGCTGCATCGGCCGAACAGCAGAAACGGCTTATTGAGTATTCCTAGTTATATTATTGTGAATGAGGACGACGGCAGCAACAGACAGCCTACCTCACAACCTTTCACAGGACTACGTTCATAGTACATGATTGTGGGCGTATGCATGTACAAAGATGGAGAGAGAGAGAGAGAGAGGATGAATCTTACTTGAGGATGAGTTGCATGTCAGGGCCAGGGTACAGGATTTCAATCACGGGGGCATGCCCTGGCGAGGAGAACGTATTCAAGCAATCAACGAGCAGGCCCAGACTCAGTCCGAACCTTGGGCGCCCCTCTGCGCTGTATTCATAGGTCAGAAACAGCTGCAAATTCGGAATGCATCAACAACAGTGATTTTTTCCCAAAGAAAAACTCAGCACCATGTGATTCTAATGGAAGTAATTAAGAAATTGGAGAAAGAAACGGAAGCCAAAAAAAATCTATGGTCAAATGGGAGGTCTAAGACATGCCTCCCACAATTAATTTATCTGTCGCTTTAGGTAAACTCCTGACCAGTAGTAGGTAATTCCTTCAAAGTGATCAAGGAAGAGAGTACTTAGAAATACTGCGCAATTCTAAAGCTAGACATCGGGAAACCGGATGGAAGAAGAATCAGAAGGAAATCACGTTCTATGCTCAACGGATGAGTTCAGACAAATGGCTCCGTCAATAGATTTACCTCACGCTTCAGATAGACTTTGGCCTGCAGGCAGCCTGCTTCCTCCACGATCAGAACAATTCCATGCTCCGAAATCTCTACCAATGAATCCTGCCCAAAGTTTCCCGAAATCAAGAACAGACGTTGGAAGGAAGGGGCAGAAAACCCTACAGGCGCAGAAAACAGCCTAGCGGGCATAGCAAGGTCGTGCAGGGGAGGAGGGGGGCACCTGGTTGCGCTTCCACCGGACGGAGGAGAGGGCGTCCACCATTCCTTGCACGCTGTCCAGCCGGCAAACCAGGTCCGGAGCCTCGTCGGCTTCCGCCGGGGAAGAGCTCATCTCCCGGCTCCCCTGCTTGAACTCCACTCCGCCTGGAAGTATGTCCGACTGGCGGGGACGACCATCTCCCCCTCCAAACGCGGTTCCACAGCGCATCACATCGGCCCGTTTACGGACCATTAACGGCCCAATTACTTCTACCGTTATTGGGGCTTGGGGAGGCCTTCTTCAAGAAGGGGGGGCGTTTTCGTGCTTGGGAGGTCGGAGGGTGGGAGATGCGTTTGGAGCTGGGGAAGAAGATGGAGAGAATGAGATCTTGCCGGAGCGATTTTGATCAACGAGACCGTGCCTCTGTATTGACCTGGGTGCTTTCCGATGGCCTCCAGCTTCCCCCAATTACTGTTTGGTGATCTAGAGAGGACAAAAGGAGCTCTCTCTCTCTCTCTTTCTCACCCACTCACTCACTCACTCTCTATCTGCACCTCTTCCATGTGTATATGGACACATTCCCAGGTATTTATCGTCTCCTAGCTATCCATATTCGTCTCTCAATCTATCCCCTTCTCTCTCTCTCTCTCTCTCTCTCTCTCTCTCTCTCTCTCTCTCTCTCTCTCTCTCTCTCTCTCTCTCTCTCTCTCCCTCTCTCCCTCTCCTCTCCTCTCTCTCTCTCTCTCTCTCTCTCTCTCTCTCTCTCTCTCCTCTCTCCTTCTATCTGCACCTCTTCCATGCGTATATGGACATTTTCCTAACTATTTATCGTTCCCTAGCTCTCCATATCCTTCTCTTAATCTATCCCCTACGTTATCTATCTGCTCTCTCTCTCTCTCTCCCCCTCCATCCGTCTCCTTTCTCCCTCACTCTTCCCCTCTCTCTCTCCTTCTATCTGCACATCTTCCATGTGTATATGGACACTTTCCTAACTATTTATCGTCCCCTAGCTCTCCATATCCCTCTCTTAATCTATCCCCCTCGTTATCTATCTGCTCTCTCCCTCCCTCCATCCCTCTCCTTTCTCCCTCACTCTTCCTCTCTTTCTCTCCTTCTGTTGCACCTTCCATGTGTATATGACACATTCCTAGCTATTTATCGTCTCCTAACTATCCATATATCTCCCTTAATCTATCCCCTCCGTTATCTATCTATTCTCTCTCTCTCTCTCTCTCTCTCTCTCTCCTATGCCTCTCTCACCTCTTCTCTATCTGCACCTCTTCTATTTATATATGCGTACATATTCCTAACTATTTATCGTCCCCTAACTACCCATATCCCTCTCACTATTTATCCCCTCCGTTATCTATCTACTCTGTCTGTCTGTCTGTCTGTCTCTCTCTCTCTCTCTCTCTCTCTCTCTCTCTCTGAGAGTCCATCTTTCCGCATATCGCTTTCCTCAACTCTCTCCCTCTTTGCAAAGAGACTGGGCTCAAAGAAACTAGCGAGTATCCTCACTTGAATTGGAGCTGTCCCTCCCTGCTGGGGCGCACTGAACTCCTTTCGATGCTCTCATTTCTTCCCTTGTTCATTACATGCATGATTCTTTGAGCCATTCTATATCGATATAATAACAAACCGGATTACCCAACAAGTTATTTGATTCGGAGCCGTATTAGAACTTCTGTTCTCCATCTCTGTCCAACTGTCTCTCTCTCCTAGTCTCTCACCGTCTCCCTTTCCTTCTCCAGTTCTTTCGCCTCTGTCACTCTCCAATTATCTTCCCTCCCACTCTCCCACTCTCATCCTCCCTTCTCTCTCTCTCCTCTCTCTCTCTCTCTCTCTCTCTCTCCTATCTTACCTCTCTCTTTCTCCCTAGATGGGTTGGCTTGAACAAATAATCACCATCTTGAAGTATCAGAGCTCGCCTTGAGCGTGGAGAGATCTTCAATTTGTTGAACGAGCTCAGAGAGCTTCGAGCTTGGAGACGATGGGCTTCAAAACCTTGCACTCGCAAGAATGCATCTCACAAGCCCGTCTTCGCAGATTACCGACCCCTTTTAGGGTTTTCAGGAAACGACCTTCGAGGACAGGTCGCGGACGAAGCCATAATCTCATCCGAAGAAGATCATAGAAAACTCAGAGCCCATGAACTCGTGCTCATGATCATCTCCTACGGATCAGTTGTTAGTGCTGGACTGAGATTACAATATACGATTTTATTGTCCAAATATATTGTCTCCCTAGGCTCTTACACGCATCACCGAAGCCCCAGAGACTGAGACCCTAAAACTAACAGAGGTGAATGGAGGAGGAGAAGATAGGTGAGCCATCTATGTGTGTGCATAGACATCTATATAGAGAGAGAGAGAAGAGAGAGAGAGAGAGAGAGAGGGAGGGAGGGAGGGAGAAGAAAGTAGAAAATATTCTCCTCATTTATTGGACTTGGGAAGGGTTCTTAGCTCCGCTCCAGTTGTGCAAGAAGCGCGGCCTTGAGGGTGTCCTCGGACTCCAGGCCAGGGGGGGCCCTGGCGACCACATCCTGCAGCATGAACTCCTTCACGCAGGAGATGCTGGCGTGCTGCACTTGCATGTCGAGCTCTCGCAGCGCCGACATCAGCCTCGCCGATGGGTGACTCAGATTCTCGGACTTCACTCTGATCACTGCGTCTGCCTCCATCATCCTCACGTCGAACTCCATCTTGTCGACGGCACCTCCTCCTCCAGCTCCTCCTTCTCCTCCTCCTCCTCCTCCTCCTCCTCCTCCTCCTGCTGCTGCGGCTGCCTTGCCGGTGCGGACAACCGTGGGGCGAGGGGCGTTGGCCGTGGCGGTCACCTTGAGGGCTTCGTTCTTAGGCTTCTTGGCCTCCGCCTCCAGTTCCTCCACCCTGGAGCGGAGCTCCTTGATGTAGGAGACGGCGTCGGCCAACAGCGACGCCTTGTCCATCCTCGACACGTTGGGCACGACAGAGCGGAGGGCGTAGAACCGGAGGTTGAGCTTCTCCCTCCGCTGCCTCTCCGCCTCCACGTGGTTCACCGGAACTTCCTTGCCGCTACCTGGCTTCCTCCCCCGCTTCTTCGGCCGCCGCCGCTCCAGCAGAAGCCCCCCCTCAGAGTCCGAGTGCTCCGACTCCAGAGATGACGTCAGCCCTACAGGGACCCCGTCCTTGAGAGCCTTGGGCATCACCGTCGCGGAGGCGGAGGGAACCACCGTTGTCACTCCTCCTCCTCCTCCTCCGCCGCCGCCGCCACCCAGATCGAGATCCAGCCCCACACTCAGCAGGGCCTTGACCTGCTGAACCAGGCCCCAATTGTCCCCCACCATCTCCGGCGATCCGAGCTCCAGCACGCCGTTGCCGGCGGGGATGCAGACGAGCGTGGCCACGCCGTGGAGCAGCGCCTCCCGGCACCGCTCGCAGCCGTACATCTGCAGCTCGTGCCCGCCGGAAAGCCAGACGTGGCTGCCGGAGGCGAAAGCGCGGGTGGGCACGGCGTGATCGGCGGCGACGGCGAAGGAGCGCGCCTGAGAGACCAAGTAGAACCACTCGACGTCCGAGACGACTCCATCGGTGGTGATATCGGAGTTGTTGTCGTCGCTCAGAAGGGAGACCTTCTTCCTCTCCGGGTTCAGCAGGAAGCTGTTCCCGCTGCTACTGTTGCCGCCTCCGTTGCCGCGGAGGTGGCCGTCTCCCCAGGAGAGGACGGTGCGGGGATCGTAGATGGTGGTGCGTGGGTGGTGATCGGAAGAGGAAGCCCGCCAGAATATGGCGTAGGCCCACCACTCCGGGAGGGTCTGCAGGAGGTACTGGAGGCGGTGCTTGAGGGTGAGCAGCGGCGAGAGAGGGAGGAAGGAGGTGGTGGAGAAGAGTTGCGGCGGCGGTGGCGGCTGTGGGTTGGGAGATGATGTCGGAGATATCAGCTCCTCCATGTCTCCGCCTCTGTCCCTAGGGTTTGGAAGATTGCCTTTTGGCCGGGTGCAACTTCTACGGCCTCAACCACGACAGGAGTACGAGAGCCGATAGCTCAAGAAATTGAATCTAAACCTATATAACAAGGACGGAGAGCCTAAGAGTAAACTGTGAAAGAGATGTAGCCTGGTCAGATATCAGAGAGAGGGAAAGAGGGGTGGATGGAGAGAAGGAAATAGATAGATAGATAGATAGATAGAGAGAGAGAGAGAGAGAGAGAGAGAGAGAGAGAGAGAGAGAGAGAGAGGGGGAGGGGGGACAGTTGGCGTCGCAAGAGGAAATATTCAGAGAAGAGGGAGGCACGATTAGCACCTGCTCCGATTGGGAGGGCGGGATGGCGATGGCGCATATGGGGTCGCCTTTGTGTTTATTGACTGGTACCGACGCTCAGGGCCCTCATCGCCACGTAGACGCGTTTATTGACGCTCAGGACCCCTTTCATACTTGACAGCAAACCACCAGGTCTGCATCTCAGAAACCAAGTATTTATATAGTTTATGTCTTAGAGGAAATCGAAGGGGGGGTACATGGAGGAGCATGTACCCACTGGCTCCGAAGACTTGGCATGGCCATCTTGCACAGACCACCGAGAACGATGACCGCACGGCTTCGGCTCTGCGTGAGACGTCCCCGGGTGTACCGAGCTCTGCGAGAATCTCTTCACGTCAAATCGGGCTCCCATCTCGGCCATCATGGCCGGACCACCCTATCTGAAGACGTCGACGTCGTTCTCCGGCCTCGGAGAGATTCCTCTGGGAGACCGCATTGGCGCTCCAGCGGCGGCAGAGGAACCCCGTGCCGGTAGCAAGGACGTCCTCCCCACAGGATGGTCGCTCCTCCTGATCTGGGATCTCGCGGAGGAGGGAGGATGATTCCACAGGAAGCTTCGGCGCAGCACCGAGAAAGGCCGAGCGGTTTGTCATCTTCCCCGGAGGAAGAAGCCTCGACGAAAGGTGGAAACTTGGAATCTGACGGCTTCATTCCTTGTTGTCGCCTTGTACCCGTGCCGCGCGAGGGGATGATCGTCGCGGCCCGAGCCTTGGCACGAGGTCAGCGAGGGAGCGATGATTCCTTCGAGAGCTTCCGTCGTCTAAAAAACTTGCCACTGCCCGTGGCCACTTGGTCTAAGAGCGGCGCATGCCGAGCAGCGTACGGAGCGGCGCCACCCGCCACAGAAACTGCGTGCCTGGACGGCGGAATGCATGTGCAGCGGCGATTCCCCCCCCCCGGCTGCAGTCTTCCCGGCGTCACAGCCTCTGTGAGGCGTTCCTTATCAAAGTATACCGTTCGAACAGGACTGCGAGGCCGGCCGATTCGAAAGCTCCAAATGCCCCATCGCTTCGGCGAAAGGACCCGTCGCCTGACGGCGACCGACGGCATCCTCCACCGCCCCCTCCCTCGCGCGCGTTCCAGCTTGTCCGCCGAAGGCGGTGCCGATCCAAGTCGGAGCTTCCTGATCTGACTTGCAGACAGCTAGCGACAGCAGCACGCTAAGTCATGATAGCTGGAGTAATGCCGTGGATAATGGATCGCCATCTTCCACCTCCTGCTGCACCTGCAGGTTCACTTCCTGGGATGGATTGAAAGACAGTTCGACCTTCGGGCTCGGGGAGACCTGGTCGGAATGGAAAATGAAGAGTTCTAAGTCAAATTCTAATTTGGGGATTGGAAACCCATGGTAGAGAGGATTATCAAAACTCAAAAAATCTGATTCTATTGATGTGATTGAACGTAGGAACGGATTATTAGAAGTTGATTGATCAATGGGACGTCTCGAAGAGAATTATCGATTTATGTCTGATCTTTTGTTAATTCATATTTTTATTTAAATACCATTTTAATAAGGACTTTGCTTAATGCGATTTACTATCAAAACAGCCTAGATAATTCACATGTTGAAATGACATGTTAACTTTAATTTCTACAAGCCTCAGGGATCCTGGTCAAAGTCCTCTTCACCTAACTCCTCTATAGTCAAATCACCAATTTTCTGTTTAATTTCGTACATGAAACACTTGGAAGCCACCACATATGGGTTACATGATTATATTTATGTTGTTATTTCCAGTGAATTAGAAGACTAAGTTGGAAGCAAAGGGTGGACGGTGATTGCTCAGGAAGTTATCATGAGGTTCTTATATGCATAATGATAAATATCATTTTTATTCTACATGAAATCATTTATAATCCATCCCATTAAAAATAAATATTAATAGCAAATTACTAATCTTGTTACTATGGAATATCACACAGGATACATGATTTCTTCTATATTTTAACCTGTTTTTGTAGAAAGCAGACTTGATTCTTCAATTAACTTGTACATTTTTTACTAAGTTATGGTAATAAATGGCTATATATAGCAGGTGACTAAACAATTTAGTATAGCTATTTGAATCATATGCTATTATTCAGATATTGCAAAACATATAGGATGAAACCCATGAATAATTAGACCAACTCAAGACATACTAGAAGGAAAATTTTTAAATAATAGATAACCATTATTATATTCTCAAGAAAAACAAATTATGAAATATATTATAATTCATACATTTCCCTATGAAGAGAAAATTTATTCATGATGATCAACATAATATTTATATATTTTCGTACTTTAAAATTTTTTTAATTATTTTCAATATTTTTTATATAAATAGAGGGTTCCTTGTAAATTTGAAACGAAATAATAAATAAAATATATTTTATCATAATATAAATTTGAATAATGTTTCCATAGTCATAAAATTTTGTTTCTTCATTCATCAAATGTTCTTATGTTTGAATTTTTTTGGACCAAAGTCCAAATTATACTTGTTTGGTAGATACCTCTGAATAATTTGTTTGATGTGAAGATGCTACTTTCATGATTCAAGAATAACGGTACATGTAAAACACTTAACTCATCATGCCCATTCTTCCCTTTCAAATGTTCTCTATGGTTTTGTGGGAAATTAATGTATGATTACACAAGGGCCATCTTGTTTCTTATGTCATCAAGTCACTTTGTACCAAGATGGCCTCAAAATATTTATTATCATCTTGTGGAAATCTTAGAAAACTAATTTTCTCTATATATATGGGCATATTTTAATGTAGCATTTAACTGGATATAGTCTCATAATTTATGAGACGAGGCATCACTTGTCCTTTTAACTCATGAAATGCTTAGATACTTTAAACCAAACACATATGGTGTATATTTTATATATTCCATATGTGTTTTGCAAATTATGAAAACTTAGGAAAACTTACATAAGCTTTGTCTTCACCTAACCATTTATGTGATATTTTAAATTTTTAATAATTTTATTTATTTGGAATGATGCTATTCTTCATATTTTTATGATACATATTTGAATACCTCTTAATGATTGATTAAGATTCAAATATGCATGGCCCCCTATAATTTATTTTTAGATTGAATTAATATAAATAGATAATTTCTCTCAGTATTATTTTTACTGTACATCAAATATTTATATCACATTATATATTTGATAAAAAATAATACGCTATTATAAGTTTCTTCTAGAAAGGGTATTACTTTGAAAAAAAATATAGCATCATCTAAGTAGAGGAATAATAGTAATAATAGTTTTCATATAAAAATGTTATGTCCTATTTATCATAGACCACAATTTTATACAATAGCACAAAATCACTTTAAAAATAATTAATGTTATTAAAATATGATTAATAATAATCATCAAATGGAATCCTCAACAAAGTAAATGAAATAGAAAATTAATTGAAACTATTATGTGGCTAGCACAATGACACAATTAGGTCTCAATTGTCTAAGAGATATATGATTTAAGTGGATTCCAAAAAAAACATAATTGGATGGCATCACTCACATATGCCATTTTTTAAAGATAACAATGATAGAGAAAAAGGAATAAGGAATAAATGATCCAACCATTTGAAAGCTTGTCAATTTGTTATTGAGAGCTTGTCAATTTATAATTCAGTGCATGTCAATTTGTCACGGGTGTTTCAAACGTGTTTAATTCTTTATTATATCATCAGGTGAAGAAGAATCTTTTCACTTCAAAGAACATTTAAGTATGTGAGCTGTCTTGATTTGACTTTTCATTGAATAATTATAAAATATTTAAATAATTAAAAATTATAGTCATTCTATGTCTAGTTGTGCATTTTTTATTTATTAGTAAAACATATGAATTTTGAGGGCATATATAATTTACACTATTCTTAATTTTTTAAGTATAGTATTCTATATATGTATATATTAATTTTTTAAATTCAAAATCAGGATAAAAACTATGAAAAATATAATGTACTTGTAATTTCATATTTTTATTATTATTTTATTTAAATACATCTCTTTCATGGTTATTATATTGCTTATATTTGAGATGCTTGAAGGTATGGCTTGAATGAATCAAAGGAATGTTTTCACCATCATTGTCATTCACAATAAATGGTTTGACGTTAAGCTTATACCTAGGAGGATCTTAAGTTTTGATCATTAGCTAAGAGCATGAAATTGGGGAGAAGATATTCTCCCTTTTTTGATATAATTGACAAGGTTCTCTTGTAGCAAGGGGGATAAGTTGGTGTGCCAAATTCTCAAGTAATGATATCACACATGTTTAAGTGAGAAATAAAAAATATTTCATCAAGAATTTCGAAAATTATTTATCACCATTATGATACCTTGTTATATTGACTATTGGAAAAGATCATATGAAATTTAGAGGTTAAATAATTATATTTTTACTTCTTCTACTACCTTATAAAAAGGATGAGTAGACATTATATGGGAAGAGTCAAAGGAAAAAAGAAATGTGACACTTAACAACATCTAAGGAAAAAATGATGTCACAATTAAGAATAACTAAGCAACATGTAAAATGTTAAAGCATTTTGGCACTCATGAATGAGCCGCTGGAACATCAAAGAGTACCAATTTCTGACCATTCCAAATTTTAAATGGAGAAAACAAGCATGTATATAGATAATTATTTAGGCATTTAGTTTCAACTTTCCTATTATGATTTTCACATGTAGTGAAATAATTCTATTACATTAATACATGTATCATCCATGGGATCTTTGAATCCAAAGTTTAAAGATTTTCTTATTTTTTATTTACCTTTTTAAAAGGTCTCTTGCCCCAGAAAACACTAGTTATACATGAGAAACATATTGAGCAATTTATGTATAAATAGCAAAGAGAATATGGCCTCACACATATATGGATCTAGAAGAAGTAGGGGTTGATATCTTAATGTTCCACCAAAATTAATAAAACCTAAGACTAAGGTACTAAAAAATTTAGAGTAGGTAAGGGGGAAAACTATTATAAAAAAGTCTATAGTTGGTATGTGTTATGAAAGAAGTCAACTCATCATACATAAGAAAATCTTGTTTCAAGATGTATGAAATGTCTTTCAAATTTCGTATTCTTAATCATCCTTTAAATATTAAATTGATATTAATATGTCCCATCCAATAATTAGTACATAACTTAGAATCAAATTTTCATATGTTGAAAATTTGTTCATTAACATAGCTTTACATCTTAATCAATTTATAAATTTTCTAATTTTACTTACAAAGTGATCACATTGAAAATAACCTATAAATCTTTTCATTGAAGTATCTAATCAAGATAACTATTTTCATGTACATTTTATATAGCTTCATGTCATAATGAAGTTTCAAATTAATGACTATTCTTCATGAGGCTTTCTTAAAAACTTGATTGAACTTTTCATAGTGATCGATGTCACATTCTAGTAAACCCTTTAGAAAAAGTTTGGCCATGTATTTCTCAATGTTTGTTCAATTCCATTTTCTAGTCTAAAAAACTAATTTACAACCCACTGGTTTAGCCTTGTTAGGTAATTCCTTTATAGTACAAACTCTATTATGGCCACCAAGTTTACCTATACCTTAAATCGTCTTTAACTCACATGTACAAATCCAATTATGGTATGTATACCAAATAATTAGACTAAATCAATGACCTAACAACAAAATAAAATGTCATCACTCTCATTAGTTATTCAATACTTTTGGTGTATTGAAGGGTTCTTTAATTATTGTAGGTTTTGCATGTGATACAAGTCATCTACATGATTTTGTTTAATATGTTTACATTTTTGAGTTTAGGTATTATATAGGTATTGAATAATTCCAAAATTATCATTAGTATTCATTAATTATAGGTGGACACCAAAAATATTTAAATTCTTTAATGACACAAATCTCACTCATATAGGTACTTCTTGTTCCTACACTTTTCTTGAGTTTAGTTGAACATTCTAGTAGTTAATTTACCCATGTTTGAAACTATTTTTGTTGATATCTACTTCAAGGTACTTGGCCTGTAATATCTTGGTTGTGTTCATCAACTTAAAATAGTTTTCTAAGTTTAGTTAAATGATACCAATTATTATGTCTTTTGAAAAATACTAGTAATAACTAGTATCATATCAAAGTAGATGTGAAACCAAATAAAATAATTTGAAGTCCAAACATAGTTAAAAGAACTTGGCCACTTTAAATGATGCCCAAAAAGGCTCACTCATAATTTTTTTCCATACAATCAAGCCAATTTTGACTTATTAAAAAATAATATTTAATTCATATAATAAATAAAATTGTGATATTTTTTTAGAATATGAATCTAATTTAGCCTAAACGAGCTTAAAATAATCTACATAGGTCCACATCAATTTAAAGTTGAAAGTGATTTTAACTAATTAATGAACTTCTTCATTGTCTTCAACTCCAAGGTAGGGCGCTTTAGACTTAGACTTAGTTATGTGGGAAGAATTAAGGATGTAATAATAATCATAGGGGTCTCTAAAAATTAATAAATCAAACAAGTTATTTGATCATATTAGTTTATACTGGGGAAAAATTATTGAAACAATATGAATTGATTGAACTAGCATATAAAGTAAATTTAAGTGCTTTGAACTCCATTTAATAAACTCATGATGAAAAATCAGTTGACTCATCATCTTCAGCCTTGGGTCGTGGCTGATTGACACATCAAAAGAAGTGATCAATGGTTTAACACCAACTTTTTTATCATCTAATTACTTATTGAAATTATTTAGTACATGAATAGAGTTGGCTCACTACCAACATAAATCAGATCAACCTAAAATAGTACAAATTGGTGTTAGTCAATTTAAAGAAGTCAAACAAAGTTCAAAGAGCTCAACCAAATCAACTCACAACTCACATGATGAGTCTAATAGTTCTAATTCTTATTTTAACTCACTTAAGATATCCTCAGATGATCTAACATTGCCCTACAAGTTTAACATCATAATCAAGTGAAAGAACTTGGTCAAGATATCCTCAGATGGCCTCATCACCTTCAACAGCACCCACTCCATGGGCAAGTAAACCTCGCCAAACAAGTTTAACATTATCATCAAGTCAAAGAATTTGATCAAGTTTACTCATACCCAGAACAAGTTGACTCATCATCTTCAACACCACTCACTCTAAAGGGAAAGTGAACCTTGGGGGGTCTTTTCAGAAAAAAGGAAAAACTACAAGACAAATGAGGTCTACAGAACCCAACTCCAGCCATAACCCTTCAATATCATCTTACTTTTCAATGACTACGCGGCAACGATGGGGACCTGTTTGGTAAGAACTAATGAACGACGAATTTTGATGCCTTGAGAATCTCGTGATGCAGGAGACGGGGGCCCAGGAGGGCCCAATCCGGCCCAGCCAGCCGCACCCAAACTAGGCCAGCAACCGTTTGATTCACGGCCAGCGCAGCTAGAAACATGACACGTGGGCCTCTCCTTGGGGAGCACGTTACGATGACCGCCTGTCCTCCTCGGTAGCTTTATCCCCGGGGGGATTTTGGATGACTCCCTTATCCACTGCATCGACGGGGAGATGGCACGCCCACATGCCCGCTGGCGTCCCCTCCGCCACCTGATCGGGACACCTCCCCACCTCTCGACCTAACGACTGGACCCAATTGGAGCCTTCTCCCCCGCCGGCCCCACCCCCTCCCATCGAGCCCATCGAGCCCAATTACCCGGCTCAACCCGATCTTATCTCTCTCTCTCTCTCTTCTCTCTCTCTCTCTCTCTCTCTCTCTCTCTCTCTATGTGGAGGAATTTAATCCCCTTCTTGTGTGGTGTCGGCACAACGGTCCATTTTGACGCCCCTGTTTCTGGACGGCTACTCTCAGAGAGAGAGAGAGAGAGAAGAGGGGGGCCGGCTGGGGGAGATGTTGACGCACGTGTGAGTGGAAAATTCCGAAAATGCCCCGGAGAGACGCAAGCCGTGGCGTAGGATGCGCTCGAAACTTTTGACGACGGGGGGGCTGGACGATCGGGAGGAAGGAGACGGGCGATTTCCGGGCCGACGTGTCCAGCCGTTCTGACGTGTCCAAGAGGCGCGTCAAGAAAGCGACGTCCGGGACGTCACCGAGCGTCAACAGGCGCATTCTCCGCATGTCGCGGGGAAACGGTTTCGCCCGTCAACGTGGGGGTGTGGGACGGAGGGCTGGGATCCGGCGAAGATGAACCGTGGCAGGATCTTCACCCTTTGATTATATCGTGAGAGGGGGGCAACGCCACGCGGCGACAGGCCAAGGAGGGGCCAAGCGGCGCACCTACCTTCTCTTCTCAACTGCATTTCGTGGGATCCGGGTCTCAACCGTCCGGCCCAGTTAACGTCTGGAAAAAAGGTGGGCCCCGCGGTTTATTTATTTACTTTAATACCAGTTTGGGAAAAGAGTTTACCGCCAGCTGTGGCTCCGGCCTATATAAGACGGGCTCGTCCCGTCACGAAGCTCTCGCGCTCTTCCCCCTTGCGTCGTCGTCCGGGATCTGCTTTTAGCCGCAGCCTCGCCTTCTTCCTTGCCCCTCGCCGTCGGTTTCCCAGGTCCCGTACCGCTTTCGGCTGCCTGAGTTTATTGACCGAGGAGCTAAACCCGCGGCGGCTGCCCCGCTCGGCTCGTCTTCTAGATCTGTCAGTGGCTGGGTTCTCGTTTCGCTTCAACGCTTCTTTCTTCCCCGCATCTGCCTCCCTCGCTCTCCCGTTTCCCTTCGCCGGGCATCTTCTTCTGACGGCTCGGGGTGGGGATATTCGTGTCCGCTGAAGGGTCGTCAGGGTTCCTTTCCTCGGCGGATTCCGACCTCTCTCTGCTTCTTTTGGGGGGGGAAGCCGGGGCTCCGGCCTCGGCGGCTTTGAAAGCCCCCTTCTCACAAATCTGCATCCGATAGAACCCTAGGATATTCTTTCCTTTTTTTTGCTAGTCCAGATTCTTTGAACGGGAAGAGATGCCGGCCCTGGCATGCGTTGATGCTGCAGCCGCGCCTCCCCCTGGGTACGCGTTTGCCAGGCATCCTGGCTCTCTTCCCGCGCCGGAGGCATTCTCCGGCGGTGCTCCACCGGCGGCGAACGCCGCCTCCCCTATCTTCGACTCTGTGTCCGGTCGCTGGTCGACGGAGCTGTCTGCCGAACTTTACAAGATCGACGGATGGGGAGCCCCATACTTCGCCGTCAATGCATCCGGCAACATTTCCGTTCGTCCGCATGGCTCGGAGACTCTTCCACACCAGGAGATCGATCTCATGAAGGTCGTCAAGAAGGCCTCCGGCAGCAAGTCCGCCGGCGGGCTCGGTCTCCAGCTTCCTCTCATCGTCCGATTCCCGGAAGTTCTGCGGAACCGCCTCCACTCCCTTCAGGGTGCCTTCGACTCCGCGATCCTATCCTACGGCTACGATTCGCACTACCAGGGCGTGTATCCCGTCAAGTGCAACCAAGACCGTTTCCTCGTGGAGGACATCGTGGAGTTCGGTTCGGCTTTCAGTTACGGCCTCGAAGCCGGCTCCAAGCCGGAGCTTCTCCTCGCCATGAACAGCCTCACCAAGGGAAGCCCCGAAGCGCTCCTGATCTGCAACGGCTACAAGGACGAAGAGTACGTCTCCCTGGCCCTGACTGCTCGGAGGCTGGACCTCAAAACGGTGATCGTCCTCGAGCAGGAGGAAGAGCTCGATACCGTCGTGGAGGTTAGTCGAGCTCTCGGTATCCGGCCGGTGATTGGCCTCCGGGCGAAGCTGCGGACCAAGCACTCTGGCCACTTCGGTTCCACATCCGGCGAGAAGGGAAAGTTTGGTCTCAACACCATGCAGATCCTCTCGGTGGCGAGGAAACTCCAGAAGATGGACATGCTGGATTGCCTCCAACTTCTGCATTTTCACATCGGATCTCAGATCCCGTCGACAGCCTTGTTGGCCGATGGTGTGGGGGAAGCTGCGCAGATATACTGCGAGCTAGCGCGTCTCGGCGCAAACATGCAAGTCATCGACGTCGGCGGCGGCCTTGGCATCGACTACGACGGTTCCCGTTCCGGCGGCTCTGATATGTCGATTGGGTACAACCTCGACGAGTACGCAGCGACCGTCGTCCGGTCCATCATGAAAGCTTGCGACAGGAAGTATGTCCGGCATCCAGTCATCTGCAGCGAGAGCGGGCGAGCGCTGGTGTCTCACCACTCCATCCTCGTGTTCGAGGCGGTCTCCTCGACTCCGTCGGGCTGCGCCCCTCACAACCTCGAGCTCGCGCATCTCATGGAGGAGCTCGGAGACGAGTGCTGTGCCTATTACCGGAATCTGATGGCGGCCGCCGTACACGGCGACTGGGATACCTTCTCGGTGTCCGCGGACAAGCTTAAGAGGCACTGCATCGAGCTGTTCAAGGATGGCTCCCTCAACCTGGAGCACCTGGCGGCCGTCGACAGTGTCTGCGAGCTGGTGGCGAAGTCGATGGGCGTCTCAGACCCGGTGCGCACGTACCACATCAACCTCTCCGTGTTCACGTCGGTGCCGGACTTCTGGGCCATCGGCCAACTCTTCCCCGTGCTGCCGATCCACCACCTGGACCAAAGGCCGGCGGTGAACGGCGTGCTCTCAGATCTCACCTGCGACAGCGACGGGAAGATGGACACCTTCATCGGAGGCAAGTCGAGCCTCCCGCTGCACGAGATCGGAGGGGGAGGCGGCTACTACTTGGGCATGTTCCTGGGCGGTGCCTACCAGGAAGCCCTCGGGGGGCTCCACAACCTGTTCGGCGGGCCGAGCGTCGTGCGCGTCTCGCAGATCGACGGGCCCCACTCCTTCGCCGTCACGCGGGCGGTGCCGGGCCCCTCCTGCGCCGACGTCCTGCGGGCGATGCAGCACGAACCGGAGCTCATGTTCGAGGCCCTCAAGCGCCGCGCCGAGGACTGCGCCGCCGCCGGCGGGGACGCCATCGCTTTTGGCCTGGCGCGCGCCTTCCACTCCATGCCTTATCTCGTCCCCGCCGGCGGTGAGGCCCACGTTGACGTGGCCGACTGCGTTCTCGTCGCCAACAGCGACGACGACGACGCCGCCCCTTCACGTTGCGGCTCTGCCGACGGTCTCTCTTCCATGTTCTCCTCCGCCTGTAGCGACGAGGAGGACTGGGGTCTGTTCACCGCTTGATCCTCACCGCCCGCCCTTCTCAAATATGCTCCCCGGTTTCGTCCACAGCAGTGTCTGGAGTGCTTCGCTTTTGGTCACCGGCTTTCCGAGGTGGTCCTTTGTTCGCCGTCAGTTAACGGCGACGTCCCTCTCGTTTTGTTAACGAAAGCTCTGGCTTAACTTAGCTGCCTCTCTTCGTCTTGGATTTCCGGACATCCGGTTAGCTTCTGTCGGATCCGTGAGGCCCGCCGTCTCTGCCGGAGAATCTGGGCCATCAAAGGTCAGATCGAACGCGAATCGCCCCCCAGACCCAACGCTCTCTCTCTCTCTCTCTGGGGTTGCTTGACTCTTCGTGGCGGGGAGTAAGTGGGCCTAGGGTAGTGCGATCATGATCGATCGATCGTCAGATCGACGATCATGGTCGATCGATCGACGATCACGATCACAGAAAACGGCCGCGATCACGATCACGAACCGGGCCGGTGATCGATCTCCGATCGATCGGTGGATCGTAAACCACCATTGACCAGCCGTTGGATGATGACCTCCCATCATCCAACGGTTAAGATTAACCCATACGGGAGAGAGAGATTTAATCTCCCTCCCGGGGGAGACTCCCGCTCTCGAGTCGCGCTCTCTCCCCGAGTCCCCGTCGCGCTCACTCTCCTCTCCCTCTCCCCCTCTCTCTCTCTCTCTCTTTAGGGCATCTCCGAAAATGACCGAGCTGCTGCCAACCTCACCGCCGCCGCCTCTCCCCCCCTCCCTCTCGCCTCCCTCTCGCCTCTCTCTCTCTCTCCCCTCTCTCTCTGCCGACTCTCTCTCTCTCTCTCTCTCACCTATCTCTCTCTCCCGCCTCTCTCTCTCTCGCCTCTCTCTCTCTCTCTCTCTCTCTCCCGCCCCTCTCTCTCTCCCGCCCCCCCCTCTCTCTCTCTCGCCCCTCTCTCTCATTAACAAAGTTCATTAACAAAGTTCATAAATATATCCAGAAATCTGTTTAGTGTATTTTGGATAGAAGTTCATTTAATCTCATTATATATATAGATATTAATAAAATAATTACGGCTAATATATGTATATTATTATTACAAAAGGTTAATTTATGTATCTTAATATAGTTATTAAGCATAATATATGTCTTAATACAGCTAAAACTTAGGCCTAATAATATAAATATATATTTAATATATGTATTATATATTTATATATAATATTTAGGCACTCGATCACCCGACCGTATAATATAATAATATTAAATGACGATCAGCCGATCATGATCCATCGGATCGTCGATCACGACGATCGACGATCACGATGAGCGATTTTGGCTGATCGGATCGTCGATCATTCTGATCGGATCGACGATCGATCATGATCGCAGTACCCTAAGTGGGCCCTCTCAAAAAAGGCCAGCCTGGCAGAAACGTCAAAAATACGACCGGTCAAAGGCGGAGTCGTGTCGAAACTCACACCGATTGAAATATTTATTGATTTTGACACCGTATCTTTATTATTGATGTTTATAGCCCCCAAAATATTTAAATTATTAATTCTATCGGAGAGTATAACTATATAAAGGGGGGAAGTGCAAATTTTAAATGGGGGCCTTTCTTGTAACAGAAGTTACGACGATCCATTGAAGCAACAGCTGCTTTTCCTGGATGTTAACGGCCCGCGGCGGGAGAATCGCGAGGGGTTGGGGGAGGAGATCGTCGTCTACATCGTCGGTGGTTCCCGGGGGAATGGCAGAGAGTGTCGGCCAGTCGAGCGCCGGGGAGGCGCCTGCAGTTCGCGTCTCGTCATCCACCCGGTGGCTGTGGCCGTCCGTCCTGCGCTGGATCCCCACCTCCACCGATCACATCATCGCTTCTGAGAAGCGCCTCCTCTCTCTCGTCAAGTATGTTTTGCTCCTGTTATTCGTCTCTGTGTTGCCCTTTTTTTTCTGAATTGCGTTTTTTGGGAACCGGAAAGCATGAAAATTCTGTTCGACTTCGGCGTTCATTGCGTCTCTGGGAAGGGGGGAGCAGCCTGCTTCCACAAGAAAGCAACATAATGAAAATTTTTCCTGGATTAGTTTTTGATGATCTTATAAATTTCCCGAGGTCCCGAAGATTACTCAACTGCTTAGAACTATTGCTGTTTGATGCTCTTGGCCATCCTCAACTGAGACATTGAAAGCTAAACGATCGGTCCCGCTCTGTTGTTTGTTCTCCATTTGTTTGGTTTAGGTTTGACGTTTTTGAAATTTTGGTCCTGTGATTCAAAAAATCTGGACTCATCTGCCAGATAAACTTCATCCTGAGCCCATTTTCAAGCTTCTTCCAGAGCTAAAATGGAGATTCCAGCTGGAAGCCCAAGACCATGGAGACGAATCGGCTTTCACGGTCGATTATTCATGATCGACAGAAACGAACGAGTTGGTGAAAATCAAACATCAAAAGAACTAGATTTCGTGCTCACGTCTCCTCAAACCATCATGCCTTTTTTGTATTATCATCAACTCGTGGATTATTGGAAGTATCTGTTGAATATGTATTTTTGTTGGCTATAAGAAGTCTGTCACGTTCCAAAACAAAACACTTAGCAACAGTTTTGCCTCTTGAAGAAACCCTGTGTTCGACAGGGCAAGGGATGTCAGCATAACAATGCTAGCTGAGCCGTTGAGCGAAAAGCATATAATATATTTAATTTTATGTTTTTCAGGACTCCATACGTTCAAGAGCAAGTGAATATTGGTTCAGGTCCACAGGGATCGAAAGTGAGATGGTTTCGCTCATCTAGCAACGAGCCAAGGTTTATTAACACGGTCACATTCGACAGCAAAGGAGAGGCCCCCACCCTTGTTATGGTTCATGGCTATGGTGCCTCACAAGGCTTCTTTTTCCGTAATTTTGACGCTTTGACTAGCCACTTCCAGGTTATTGCCATCGATCAACTTGGGTCAGTCTCTCATCCTTTAATGTTTTATTTCAATCTATATTTTCATGTGTAATGTGCTTAGATGGAGGTTTCATGCCGTTGCTTTACTTGTTTGGTTAAAAGAAAAAAAATATGGGTGTCACATTTAATAACTGGATTCTTCTTAAATTTTCCTTTAGAATTATAGGCCTTATTTGCAATTTCAATGTTAAATTGTTTTAAAACGAAAACAAGAGGCAATATGCAAAAGGAATCCCTTGACGGGCGTGCATTCATTTCAACTTGTTATTGAGAAAAAAATATCTATTATTCCATCATGCGTGTGGCATTATGTGTTAGGCTTGCTTTAGGAGGCCACCTTTTCCACATTATGGCTTTATCAACAACTTTCTAGTCTCGACATAGTTGTTGTGTTCATATGTTAACGACCATATGTATTCCTGTTGAAGATTGGCTGTGATATGGTTGGTGGTGCCGTGATCTCTTTGTCGAAAACATACCGCGGCCCCTTGTGTCATTTTGATAAAAAAGCATCATGGCTCTGTATACATTTGCCAAATTCCTCTTGATTTCATTTTTGGGCTTCAGATTTTATTCTGAATTTGAAAGCATTCCTTTTTCCTTTTGGAACTACCCCAAATATTATTTACGACGTTGTTTTAATTGCTGGACCAAGCCATATCATGTTTTAGATTGAAAGTCTGAATTGAAAAGACACCGAATCACAAAAATTCCCGAAGCTTGTTTTAGATTTCTACTGTTCGAACACTTTTTTATAATCCTTGGCATCATTCTTCATGGTATATTTGCTAACAGCTGTTATCATCTGCTGCAGTTGGGGTGGATCAAGTCGACCTGATTTTACATGTAAAAGTACAGAAGGTTCGTTATGGTTTAATGTCTTCTTTATAAAATGTCGTGATACTGATACTGTGCGTGGATATCTGCCTCTCACATTATATGTGGTGCAGCACTTATCCTTTTTACATTAGAAAAGAAATCGGACATTAAACTATTAATTTGTATTAGTCTCTTCTGAAGGAAAATTTAAACCCTGAAAGAAATCATTGGCCAAACACCCACAATTTCTGCAGAATCTTATGTCCGGCTGTGGTCTGACGATCCAACCCAAGGTTATTATTTTGCATGTATCTCTTTTTTCTGCACCGATAAATGCCACGCATTAAATCTCCAAGGTGGGCGTCTTCCAGAGTCTTTTCCTTTATCTTTCTGCACCTTCGTCCTCTCCCTTCCCATCTTCCTTTTTCAGAAGGACAAGTCGAATCATTCGAGATTTCTTGTTGCCTCCGAGTTGAAGCAGGAAAGCGCTCTCTCCTGAATTAAAGTCCTCGTTTGGCCCAACTCTGAGAAGCCCAGACTCTTTTGAAGCTTTTTCCCTGTACCCTTGTTCCAAAGTTGGCCTATTCTCAGCGACGGCCCTGAATCCAAATCTCCAATAAGCCAAGAACCAGCAGGGAAACCAGCTCGATACCTCATGGAGTCTTCTGTCTGTTTCAACTCTTTCTCCTTTCTGTCAGAACCACCTATATTTGCTCCATTTTTCTCTGTTAAATCTGCCATCTGCGACAACTTGGAATCCTGGGCTCGGTGAACTGTAGAACTTACTCTAAGCCCTGTAATTTGGTTCTCCATCGTTTGTTTATGCAGAAACAGAGGCCTGGTTCATCGACTCCTTCGAGGAATGGCGCAGAGCAAAAAACCTCAGTAATTTTATATTATTAGGGCATTCTTTCGGCGGCTATGTAGCAGCTAAGTACGCCCTCAAGGTGATCTTTCAAGAGCGTCTGGTATCGTATTTATAGGTGATACGTGTTTCCTCTCTCTAGCTGACAACGGCTTCCGTTGCAGCACCCGGAACACGTGCGGCACCTAGTTTTAGTAGGCCCAGCTGGATTCACCTCTGAGCAGGAGAATAAGTCGGAGTGGCTGACAAAGTTTCGTGCCACGTGGAAGGGCGCCATAGTCAACCATCTCTGGGAATCCAACTTCACTCCTCAGAAGATTGTGCGGTAATCACCCACCTGGGGCCAAAAATTCCCCCCGGATTTTTTTCTATTTAATCGATATGATCGTCATTCGATTTCTATCCCCGGTAAAAATGATGAACTCGCTTTCTTTCAAGCCCTTTCCTGCTTCAATTGTATTCGCATGCGATCCACTTTAGCAAAGTCGGTAGATTAATTCATCTGGATGGCGACTATCTTGCAGGGGTTTTGGGCCATGGGGGCCGGAGATGGTCCGGAGGTATACCAGCGCGAGATTTGGCTCATATTCAACGGGCGACGTGTTGACCGAAGAGGAGTCTAAATTGCTGACAGGTGGCTTGACTTTTCCTCATGATTCATGTTTCCACGTGGTCTTTTCCTGATCGCGGTCGTCCCCTCCCTGCGTTTGACCCGAAGATTACGTGTACCACACCTTGGCCGCCAAGGCCAGCGGGGAGCTCTGCCTCAAGTACATATTTTCCTTCGGAGCATTCGCGCGTCGGCCGCTCCTGCACAGGTCGGCCGCTCCCTTCCAAGTCAAAGCACGTTTCTAATAATAGCCCGTAAAATGCCCATTTGATTGACTCTTCGCGTGACCCATCTGGCTGATTGCTTCTTCGCCGCCAATGGCAGCGCGTCCGATTGGAAGGTGCCGACGACGGTCATCTACGGGTGCGAGGACTGGATGGACTACCGAGGGGCGCAGCGGGCCAGAGAAGACATGGAGGTCCCCTGTGAGATCATCCGCGTCCCCCAGGTCAGACCTCCTCCTCATCCTCCTCCTCTTCCTCCTCTTCCTCCTGAGCTCGGCCTCACGGCGGCGGCGCCGCCACCTGCAGGCGGGGCACTTCGTCTTCATCGACAACCCCTCCGGGTTCCACTCGGCCGTCCTCCACGCCTGCCGCAAGCTCCTCTCGCCGGACCTCGCCGGTCAGCCCCTCCCCCCCGGCCTGATTTCTGCCTAGCATACTGCCCCCCTCCCCCCCCTCCTCCATTCATCTGCTCTAGTATATATTTTTACACATATATATAGATAATATCTGATCAAGCGGACCACGCCGAGGTTTGCCACATTAGAAGACCCATGTAGAGAGAGAAAGAGAGAGATTGCTTGAAGGTGGTGGAACATGGAAAGTCGCCGAATGATGAACCAGGAGCACAGGCCTGGCTGCTCTTCTGCAAAAGGCTTCCTCTTTTGGGAGTGTTATTGCCGCATTGTCCATCTTTAAAACCCACAAGCGCCGAGTGGGTCTGGAGGCTCGGAGTCTATCTATATTCCCAGTTAGGAAATCCCTCGCCCATCAAAAAATGGGGCGAGGTTACTCGAAGAGGGTTGGTTGATCCGATGGCCCCCGCTACATCTCTGGCGGGGAACTCGGCCGCAGTTCTTCGCTAACATGGGGATCGGGCGAAGCGACGTCACGCGATGATCGATGCATCGAACGGGTCTTTGATGCTGCCCGGCATGTCTCCTCGGCATCCGAGGGACGCGCAGCGGAGGTTTACCGAGGCGGCGAGCCGAGATTCCGATGCCTCCTGAACGTTATGTCTGACTCCTGTTGACCAACAGCTCCCTAACCAGGAACACGGCGCATTCAGGGAACCGAGAGAGAGGCGGGGGGGAGAGAGAGAGAGAGAGAGAGAGAGGAGGGTCAACAGGGTTCCTCTTTGTCCCCCACAACGGCTAGTCACCAGAAAAAACAGACACACGTGGCCACCCCCGCCCCCCTCTTTTTTTCTTTTTTTGTCATATCCCGCTCCCCGACGACTGCTTCGGCGGAGTCAAACTGGGCCCACAACGAGAATAGGATAAGCCACCCAGCGAAAGGAGGGACAAGACAAGGCGCCGGGAAAGCAGAAGATTGGGGGGGACCGTCCGACGTGGAATCATTCTTCCAAGTTGGAAAAGAGAAAAAAACAGAACAGAAAAAAAGAATTTTTTTGTGAGAAGAAGAGAGACCGGCGGCGCCGCCGGTGGGCGAGAGTGCCGTCACGGCGGGGACAGGCGAGCGGCGGTGGGATCGGCCGAGGAGGCGACGTCGGCGCTGACCCGGCAGCCTTCGAGCATGAAGACGACCTCCGCCATGGAGGGGCGGTCGAGCGGGTCGGGTGCCGTGCAGAGGAGGCCCACCTTCACCCCCAGCAGGAACTCCTCCCACTCCGACGACTCCGGGTCCAGCTCCAGCAACCCCGGCTCCATCATCTCCGACACCTCCCCCCTCTGCAACTTCCTCTTCACCCACTTCACAATGTCTTCTTCTTCCTCCTCCTCCTCCGAGAACATCACCGCCCTCCTCCCCGTGAGCAGCTCCAGCAGCACGATCCCCAGGCTGTACACGTCCGCCTCCCGGCTGGCTCGCCCCGCCGCCGCTGCCTCCGGGGCCACGTACCCCAGCGACCCCACCAGCGGCGCCGCCGAGGTGGAGGTCCCCGCCGCCGCCGCCGCCGCCGCCGTGGCCACCGCCATCCGGTCGACCCCGAAGTCTGAGAGGTGGGGCTCGAAGTCGGCGTCGAAGAGGACGCTCTGCGGCTTCACGTCGCCGTGGACGACGGCGCTGGCGTGGAGGAAGGCTAACCCCCGGGCGGCGCCGACGGCGATCAGGTGGCGCATCGGCCAGTTGAGGACCTGCCCGTCCTGGCGGGAGGCCTCCTGCAGCAGCGTCCCCAGGTCGCCGTTCGGCATGTAGTCGTACACCAGCAGCCGCACGTCCGGCGGAGGGCCGGCGTAGTACCCGCGCAGGACGGTGAGGTTCCGGTGCCGGATCTTGCTCAGCGCCTCTGCTTCCTTCCGGAAAGTCCCCTCCTCCACCACGGCGCCGGTGGAGGGCAGGCGGAGGACGGAGAGCACGGTTCCGTCGCCGTAGCAGGCCTTGAAGACGACCCCGTGCTTGCCCCTGCTGAGCACGTTCTCCTCGTCGAACTGCTTCGTCGCCTCCACCGTGTCGGCGTAGGTGACCCTGCTGGTGAACATCACCAGCTTCGGCCCGCCGCCGTCGCCGCCGCCGTCGCCGCTGCTCGCGCTGCCGCTCCGCCGCCGCGGGCTCCGCTTCTTCACCCCGGCTCGAGCGTCCAGGAGCCGCCTCCGCCGCCGCACCAGGATCAGCACGCCGCCGCAGCAGAGCACCGCTACCACGACGGCGGCAACCGCTCCGGCGACGCAGATGAACAGGATCAGCCTCGCTCGCCTCCGCCTCCTCCTCTTCTCGCCGCCGCCGCCCGCGGCGGCGCAGCTCGCCGCCAGCGGCCTGCCGCAGAGGCGAGGGTTCCCGGCGAACAGAGAAGGATCCTCGAAGCGGAAACCCAGAGTCGCCGGAATCTCTCCTTCCATGTCGTTGCCGGAGACGTTCAGGTACCTCAGGGAGGGTATCAGAGCGACTCCCCCAGGGATCGCCCCCGTCAGGTTGTTTGCAGAGAGGTCCAATGACTGGAGCGAGCTCAGAGCGGAGATCGCCTCCGGGACGACGCCGGATAACCGGTTCCCATCCAGAAGAAGAGCAGTCAAGGAAGAGCAGCCGGAAATCGCAGAGGGGATACTGCCGAGCAGGGCGTTCTTGCTGAGATCGAGCACAGTCAGATTAACCAGCTGAGAGACCTCCCCGGGGATCTCGCCGGAGAGCTTGTTGTGTGACAGGTCGAGGATCGTCAGAGACCGGAGGTAGCCGAAGGTCGACGGGATCGAACCAGAGAAGGAATTGAACGACAGGTTCAGCTGGCGAAGGCTTGACAGGCTGCTGAAACCTTCGGGAACCTCGCCGGAGAAGGAGTTGCCGCCGAGGAAGACGACCTGGAGGTTCGGCAATCCGAACAGGTCGTTGGGAATCTGGCCTGAGAGGTTCTGCCCGCTCAAGTCGAGCGATCTCAAGCTGAACAGCTTCCTTATCGAGCTCGGAATGGGACCGTGGAAGCCATTGCTGCTGAGATTCAAGCTCTGTAGAGCTCGGAGGTCTCCGATCGTGGCGGCGATCTCGCCGGAGAGTCCATTACCGGAGATGTCCAAGAAGGTGACGCTGGCCATCTGCGTCACCTCCACCGGGATGTTCCCCGACAGGTTGTTCTCCCTCAGAGAGAGGGTTTCCAATCCGGAGAGCTTCGCCAAGCTCGCCGGAATCCCGCCGGAGAAGAGATTACCACCCAGCCAGAGATCCTTCAGACGACCAAGCTCACCAAGAACAGGAGGGATCAGGCTTGTCAAGCGGTTGTCGGCAAGATCAAGAACTTGCAGAGAAGTGCATCGAGCGATCTCCGAGGGGATGGTGCCGTCGAGCAGGTTTCCCCCGAGCCTCAGCTCCTGGAGGTTGGGCAGTCTCCCAATGGCCGCCGGCAGAGGACCGTGGAACTGGTTCCGGGAGAGGTCCAAGACGGCCAGCGTCGGGAGGTACATCAACCAGTCAGGGAACTTGCCGGCGATCCTGTTGTTCTTGAGGTCCAGTATCTGCAAGATACTGGAAGACGGCGAAGCTTCGGCAATGTCGACCGGCGGAGAGGCCAGGTCAGTGAAGTCGTTAAACCCTAGCTGCACGATCCGGAGCGTCGGAGAAGACGAGAAGCTCGACGCGGTGAAGAAGATGGAGGAGGGGACTGAGCCGGAGAGGTTGTTGTAAGAGAGCGACAGCACCTGGAGCGTGGGGATCTCGCCGATCGCCGGCGGGACGATGCCCTGGAGGGCGTTCCCCTGCAAGCTAAGGTGCAACAGAGAGCTGCAGTTGGCGAGAGCCGCAGGCAGAGTCCCTTCGAGCTGGTTCCAGTCCAGCCAGAGATAGAGAAGTTCCTGGAGCTCCCCTATGGCGGCGGGAATCATCCCCTGGAGGCGATTGAAGGAGAGGTTGACGAACTGGAGCCTCCGCGCCGCCGAGATATCGCCGGGGATCTCGCCGGAGAAGACATTGGAGGAGAGGTCCAAGTAGCGGAGCAATGGAGGGTTGCCGGGAGGTATCTCGCCGGAAAGTTGGTTACCGGCGAGGTTGAGGACCTGGAGAGCGGAGAGGTTGGAAGGGAAACCAGGCGGAAGGTGACCGGAGAGGTAGTTGTTCTGCAAGAAGAGGGAGCGGAGCTGGCGGAGGCGGGAGAAGGAATCAGGAATGGTGCCATTGAAGGCGTTGCCGCGGAGACTGAGCTTGCGGAGTTGAGAAAGATCGCAGAGGCTGCCGGACAGTGGACCGGAGAGCTGGAGGTGAGGAAGGCGCAGCTCGACGACGCGGGGCTCGCCGGAGAAGGAGCAGAGGACACCACGCCAGGAGCAGGGGGAGGACGGAGAGGCGGCGTCCCACCCGGAGAGAGCTCCGAGGGGGTCGCGGAGGGAGGACCGGAAGGTCTCCAAGGCTCTGATCTCCGCCAGGGTCTCCGGCGAGAACTGCTGCTGCGCCGTGGCGGAGATGAGGAAGAGGATGAAGAAGAGGAAGAGGAGGAGAGAGGGCGCCATGGCGGCGGCAGGGAAGTAGTCCGGCGTGGTCCTCCAAGGCTCCTCTCCCTCTCCGGAGGAGAGGGCGCCAAAACCTTTCAGCAGCGACACTGCTGCAAAGCCTTGCCCTTCTTGGAAGGCAGAGAGAGAGAGAGAGAGAGAGAGAGAGAGAGAGAGAAAGAGAGAGAGAGAGAGGGGCAGCAGGTGCGAGGGGAAGAAGAAGCCGAGGGAGGTGGTGGCGGGGAAGGACAACACCAGCGCCTGAAACACTGGCAGATACTACAGGATCTCTCTCTCTCCTCTCTCTCCCTCCTCCCCCACCTTGTCCACTTTGATAAAGTCTCATCGATGTTTTGGGCCGGGCCAGCTTTTGCACGCCAAAATCGTCTTTTTGGGCCCGATTCTCAGTCAAAATGGGCCGTTCCATAGGCCCATTATCTTTAGCTTTTGACCCATCGCCATCCGTAAGAAAACTTAGGCTTCTATACAGGGATGCCCGGAAGGCCAGAGCCAACCATCTCCTGCCAGGTGGCCTATCCAGACAAGACGGTGGGCCCATCAACCTACCTACCAGGCTTTTCGATCGACAAGGCCTGTTAACACCTCTCCTAATATAAAACATAATAATTACCGAAAAAGGTATAATATAGAAAATAAATAACTCTATCACCCTGGAACTCGTGATCCCTCGTCAGATAGATAAATCGGGGAACTTTCTCGTGATGTGCAAAGTGAATGGTGGGCGGGCCCTCACCATCTGGGCCGCCGGCGCCACCCCTACGAAGAGACCGCCGACATCGGCTGCCGCCGGCGCTGCCCCACTACTTTTCACCGGCGGCGGACGGCTGACGTCATTATTGCTGTTTTAACTTATCCCGGAATAAATGTTCCGCGTGAGGCCGGCATGAAGAGTGGTCACGTCGTCGACGAAGGCTTTGACTTTGCAACTTCCGGAGGCACGGGTTCTTCGCGATCGCACGGCCCCACACGTGTCAATCCCACTGCGCACATGACAATTTCATGTGGCATCCAGCTTCTGGGATGTTGGTCAGTCGGCGCTGACGTGGCATCCGAACCATGATTTTAACCAATCAGAGATGACTACGAGGATTGCGTGCTTTCGATGGAGAACTCCTGGCCGTCCGATTGATCGCCACCCGCCGTAATAATTCAAAGTGAAGGACCCTCGCCATATCCTCTTCCTCCTACCTCCCGTTGTCGTAGCCGTTTACTTTTCTCGCCCCTTCTTCGTCTTCATCGCCGAGATCTGATACCTCCCCCACCTCGTCCTGCACCGCTCTCGGCATGGCCCGTACGAAGCAGACCGCCCGCAAGTCTACGGGCGGCAAGGCCCCCAGGAAGCAGCTCGCCACGAAGGTAAGCTTCGCCAGCCGCTGTCCCGCTTCCCCTGCATTTTCTGGAGTTGTAGGGTTTGGATCTGGATTTGTTTCCCCTGCGTTTCCTCGTCCTGATCTCTACGCCTGAATGGTTGCAGGCTGCGAGGAAGTCCGCCCCGACAACCGGCGGAGTGAAGAAGCCTCACCGCTACCGCCCTGGAACCGTCGCCCTCCGGTAGCGTCTTCATCGCCTTCTCCCGCAACGCAGAGTGGATCTACAGGTTAAATGCTGATGCCCTTTGTTCTCTGATTGTGGCAGGGAAATTCGCAAGTACCAGAAGAGCACGGAGCTGCTGATCAGGAAGCTGCCGTTCCAGAGGCTCGTGAGGGAAATCGCGCAGGACTTCAAGACCGATCTGAGGTTCCAGAGCCACGCCGTGCTTGCGCTCCAGGAGGCGGCCGAAGCTTACCTCGTAGGGCTCTTCGAAGACACCAACCTCTGCGCTATCCACGCCAAGCGTGTCACGATCATGCCTAAGGACATCCAGCTCGCCCGTCGCATCCGCGGCGAACGCGCGTAAGGGATCGAGTCATACATCCCTCGATCAATTATCAGAAAATATTTTCTAGGGTTCTAGCCTTCTGTTGTGTTCTTTCGCTATGGCGTACACCGCAAGTCCACCCCCCATATCCGTCTCCTCCAGATTTGTATAATAATCTCCCCTATATTGCGGATTCATGGCTGTGGTCGTCTCGGCAAGCTGCCGCCATGCCCCCAATCTCTGTTGTAATCAGGTAGTTCTGATCGTTGCCCCCTTGCGATTCCGTGCCATGATCCATGTTCATCTGCCTCCGAAATTCTTGACTAAATTCTGTCCAATAATGTTCATCTCATCCGAGGAACTGTTGACCCTGGAGAATCGGACGGCGGAAGTTGTTCCGCGGTCAATGCTGGCGATTATGTGTCGGGTCAACTGCGCTGTTCATATCGTTTTCTTCTCTCCGCGAAAAGTTCTTTTTTAGACCGAAAAATTATAGTTTATAAATCCTTTTTAAGCGGGCTTTGTGTATATCTAATTATGAAAATTAAGGTCAGAAAAATCCAATATTTTTGTGCGGTCAACCAGTCGATCGATCATTGGAGAGAGATTTGGGCGGCGTTGACTTTAGGGGCTTCGCACAGTCGAATGGGTGCCACGTCACGAGTTAGCAGCACTGGTCTAACACTTTGTTTATAATTACTTTTCTTTGTTGGTTTTAATGACTGAGGAGCCGCAGAAAGTAATGAAATGGGACGAGCGCTGAATGTTTTTTATTTAAATAATTGGAAAAAGTGTATTATGACGAATGGAGCACCACATCGGATGGGTGAGGGGGTGTTTTGGGGGCGGTGACGGAAGCCCAGAACTCACCGCGAGTCACACTAACGGGTAACGCAATGAGTCGGAATGAAATTGAAATTCAGGTCCGGAGGCGCGCGCACATGCGAGCACGCGCGCCGCCGTCAGCGAGGAAATGAGATGCTGCCGGTGGAGAGATTCACGGATAATCGGGAACCCGGTTTATACGCAGCAAGCGAGCCATTCCTGGAGAGGGGAGGAGGCCTTGCCGGAGGAGGAAGGGGGCGGAGCTTGGAGCGGAGGGAGTGGCAGCTCCATTGTGCTGGTCGGAGGAAGCTCGGTGGCCGGCGGAGCTTCCGTGCTGCGCTCTTCTTCGGCCGGATTTGGTGCGGTGGCGCGCAGATCTCCTCGTCGTTAGTTCTTCGTTGTCGTCGTCGTTGGCGGATTCTGAATGCCGTCTGCTGCGGGAAGCTCGCCGGCGGTGGTGGGACGCTCGGGGGGGAGCTAGCTATGTGGTGTAGTCGCTGTTCGGGGAGAGAAGTGAGCTTTGTGGCTGGAGTCGAGAGGAGATGGAAGGGGATTCCGGTAATGATGTAATGCAGCGGCTCCAATCGTCGGTGACGGCGTCGTCTTCGTCGCAGAGCGGGGATTATCAGCAGCTTTCGCAGCAACTCTTGGGCAACCGTTTCGATGCAGGCCAGGTGAGGCTCCCTGGAGAGCCACTACGTGACTTCCACCACGCCGGATTTGGCGGTCAGCGCAGCCATGGCGCTGGATCGGTTCTCAACAACAGCAGCGGCGGCGGCAATTTCACGTCCGCTGTGAACAACAAGAGGCCTGCAGGTATTCCGCCGTCCCGTCCTCACATCCCACCGGCCTCCCCTTATTCCCAGATCCCGAGCCCTTCTTCTGGATCTCCAGGACAGCAGTCCTACGGCCATGGTCCGTCCCATGCCAGATCCCTCTCCCAGCCGGCCACATTCTTTTCCCTGGACTCTTTGCCGCCTCTCAGCCCCTCGCCGTACCGGGAATCGCCTTCTGCCGGGACTTTCTCGGATTCTTCGTCGGTAGATTTGCCCATGGAGGACCGGGACATCAACTCTCAGACTGGCGTGCAGCTCCCCGGGCGTTTCTCGAGGCCAAATTCTGATAGGGCGGCGGACAGCGTCCCTCCTCGGAAGGCCCATCGTCGCTCTCACAGCGAGGTGCCCTTCGGCTTCTTCCAATCGTCCTTCTCCGCGGCCGTCCCCAATCCCTCACAGAGGCCCCAGGGTATGATGGAGTTTTCGGCATCTCCGGGTGGTAATATGGAATCTGGGGGATCGAAGCAGTCCGTAAAGAAGGAGCCAGTGTGGGATCGAAACGTGGGTAATAGTATTGCAGGCACGGCAAGGAAACCTGAAGGGGACGCCGACGATGATCTGATCAACTCGTACATGAATTTGGATCGATTTGATGCCTTGATCGCCTCCAGAAACGACGACAGATGTGATGAAGCTAAAACGAATGGGGCGGAGAGCAGCGAGAACGAAACCGAGAGCAGTGTCAACGAGAGTGACAGCAGCTTGCAGCAGCTCAAGGAAGGTGGGAACCCCTCGGCGGAGAAGAGGGAAGGAGTCAAACGGAGGGCGATCGATGATCCTGGCCAGAACCCCAATTCCTCGCGCCATTCCAGGAGCATTTCGATGGATAGTTTCATGGATAAGATAAATTTTGCCGACGACTCTCCGAATCTGTCTCCTTCCCCTGTGATCAAGGCGGGCCAGCATTCGCGCAACAGTTCACTGGATGAAAGCGGAAAAAGCTTTGACTTCGAGCTTGGAAATGGAGAATTCAGCGGCGCAGAACTTAAGAAGATCATGGCGAATGAAAGGCTCGCCGAGATTGCCTCATCAGACCCAAAACGCGCCAAGAGGTGGCCGATTTATTTATTTATCTATTTTTCATTAACGCGATTAGCTGGATCTTGGATTTCCTTAGAGCCATCTGTTCTTTCTGATCTCCGACCCACCCACCGATTCCAGGATTCTGGCCAACCGGCAGTCGGCTGCTCGCTCTAAGGAACGCAAGATGAGATACATATCGGAGCTGGAGCACAAGGTGCAGACGCTGCAGACGGAAGCTACGACCTTATCCGCACAGCTCACGATGTTGCAGGTGCCCTCCTGGTGGATTTATTCGTTTTATTTTCTTGAAGTAATTTTTACGTCGTTCAGCTCATCTGACACCTTTGCGTCCCCGACGCAGAGGGACTCTGCTGGCCTCGCGAACCAGAACAATGAACTCAAGTTTCGCCTTCAAGCCATGGAACAGCAGGCTCACCTTCGAGACGGTAACTTCTTTCATCTCCTCCGTGAACTCATTTCTGTGGGAATTTCCCCAAATTCGTGCACGAATTTCATCCAAAAAATCTCGCTGGCCCGCATTCTACGAACAGATGGCGTTGCCTTTACCGTCCGGCCGATGAATGCCATGTAGATCGGCTGCTTCAGTTTGGTTTTCTTCTGATTCCCTTCACAATTTTCCCCATTCGTGCCTTCTCGCGCCGTGGATCCGCAGCTTTGAACGAGGCGTTGACTGTGGAGGTCCGGCGTCTGAAGATCGCCAATCGCGAACTCGCCGAGGGGAACTCATCGGCAAACGTGGCCCAGCACCTTCCGACGAACCCTCGTCTGTTCCCCCCGCCTCAGCAGCCGCCCCCGCCGCCGGGTCAACTGCGGCACCAGAATCAGCCTCTCCAAGAGAACTCTTCGCCGTCGAAACGCGAAGCCAGCCACCCTATATCATGAATGAAGCCGCCGACGAGACCCTGTTCTTGTGAGTCTCTCTCTCTCTCTCTCTCTCTCTCTCCCCCCCCTGGAGAGAGAGAGATATATATATATTTAAAATTATTATGCATCGAAGGCCAGATTATTTTGTATGGAACGAAGGTTGCGGAATGCTGACGTGGAACTGTGCTAGATTATGTATTAGGCAAATGGCCCCTTTGTTGGTGTGGAGGCCCGTTCGTGCCAATTAGAGCCGTCGGAAGCGGCCCACTAGATGAGTTAATGGAAGGCCCACTTGATTAATTGATGGGCTGCATTTATTCTGGGTCGTCAGGTGGCCCTCCCCCCAAGTCGTCCGGTCTGGGCCCCCATCGTGAAATCTCTCTCTCTCTCTCTCTCCCTCCCTTCCCCCCCTCCGTAAAATTAAATGAAATATTCAAATTTATAATTATTAATGTAGAATTTTACTGAAAAAATCGTCAATTTAGTCAAAGCTGACTTTGATAGCATCTCGTCTCTTTATATGATTATTCTCGAACATGGAAATGTCCTAATTCTCCGATACTAATTAAATAAACATTTGATTAAATATTATTATTAATGCATCACTATATATTAGTATTTTAATTATTAATTGAATTTTTTAAAAAGAAATGAGATTCGATCGCCCTTCATAAACGGCCCGCTAGTTCGAACCGAGGCCTGGTATAATTGCGTTCATCTCCAACATCCGAGGAAAAGGGGGGAGGGGAGAGAGGGGATCTGCGGGCCTTCAGCGCGGTGGGGGAGTGAGATCTCTCTCGTGGAGATGGGATCGGTGGAGTCGTCCCTCGCGCAGTCGCAGGCGCAGGTTTCTTCCCTGGCTTCGATCCGATCGTTTTTTCCCGCGTGGATGAAGTTTGGATTATCCTACTTTCCGCGCCGACTCGCGCCGATCTGTTTCCCTATTCTTCTTGTTCCAAGCTGCCGATCGATGAAATCACCACTGTTTCGCGGAGGATTGAGGGCGCGGATCCTCTGCTCGAGAAGTTGCAGGCTCTGAAAATCGTGTGGGTTTCTCTCTCTCTCTCTCTCTCTCTCTCTCTCTCTCTCTCTCTCTCTCTCTCTCGCTCTCTCTCTCTCTCTCTCTCATGTTCTACTTAATCTGGCCCTTTTTTTTCCTTTTTTTAAGACTCTTTCCTCGAATTTCATCTTCCCGACGTTTCTCCGGCGTCTTTTTTCTGATTCGTAGGCTGAGCCGCTGTTGATATCACCGCCGCCGTCGGAGACCACCTTGACGGATATCCTCGTAAGGAAGCCATCGAGGTCTTCAGTGTCTGGTACGCCTGAGTGTGGATGCTGGAATAGCCCGGCTGCCTTCGTTTTTTTTCCCATCATTGAGCTTTGATGGCCCGCTCGATCAATGATCCTGACGTCAGAGCAGCCGACTGATTCTTAAAATTTGATCGCCCTGCGGACCAATCAAACAGAAAGCAGTTATCCATAAATATTTTCCGCTATTTGAGCCATAATCATGGTGCTATCTTTCAGTGTGATGAACGGAGTGCCCATTGATTGGTTTGAGCAGAGTATACATTTCTTTCTTTTAATTATTTTCTTTTCTTGTTGTCGTTTGAGGCACACCCTTCTTCCAACTGGCGTTCTTTTTTTTTTTTTTTGGAGAAACCCTAATCAGTGAGGTCTCATTGCAACTTCCTTTTTCTGATACCGAAGAGAATCGTCAATTTAACCGTGCACATGTGGGATATGCTGAGAATGATTGTGTATTCCTGATCTTAAAAAGTTGGCTACTCCGGGTTAAATGAACTTTACTCACCTATTTGTCGGGAGGTTTGCTTCCATTTGATGAATCGACTCATCTTCTTTGCAATTTATGCCTCATTTGGGAGCGAAAGAGGGACGAGGCGCTGTTCAACTTCTCTAGAAGATTATTTGAAATATTTTTCTTTGTTCCATCTAATATGGAGTTCTAGGGGTGGTGGGCTAGTCAATTTCGTGATAGGGCATACAGAATGACCTCTTGTTATCCAATTCGAGAAAATTGAAGGGCTTTATGTTAGTTTTACGAGAGTTCCTCACTACTTTGGGACTCAGTGGACTCTTTTCTTTTGTGTGGAGTGGTCTCTTAGAGCGGTTTTCCTTTTATACCTGCATATCTTATTTTATGTTTATTATGAGTCTATATAAGCTCGAACCTCGAGCGTAATTGAAGTGAATGTATGCTTCCCAATTGTGTTCCTCTTAGCTTTCGTGTCAAAAACACAAGTTGGTGTCGACCTAATAGTCGCTAAAAAATTATTTTGAAACGTCTCTTGTTTTGACTTCCTAGTTCTATGCTACGACAGAATCTTTATGGTAATCCTAATGACGGCAGCAGGATTAAGATAATGAATCCCGAGTGTTTCCTGGAGGCTTAGCTGACACCACTCTCCCGAATTGACACAAAGTTTTAACAACCATCTACTAGCAGGCTGGGTAGGATCCGCTTGAAACCTTGAGATGCCGAACTTTCCTTGGTGAATGGTGATTATTATCTGGGAATGCAATCTATTAAGCTATAGACTTTGTAGATTAACACTGCTAAAGAGCATTTCTCTGTACTGGTGTTAAAGAAACCAAAGGGGGGCGTGCTTATCTTCTTTCAAATGCTCCTTTCCTTCTGCTTTTTCCTGCACGTTAAGCCGGTATTTACTTCGCGGAAGTTTAGATTTATATTATCCTGGGAAACTTGAATGCGATAGATGAGTAAATTTAATGCCTCTTTACGATGATCATGGCTCCAGATAGCTGTGACTCCATCTTTTTCGCCCTTCATCTTCTAGTTCAGTCGCTAGTGTGCGCAACTTACAGTGTGTATTATCTTTGCTTCTGTAGGTTCATTAAATCCGCAGGTTCTGTTGGAGCTCTTTTCGATATATCGTGAGTGGCAGGAAGTAAAAACCAAGAACATAACCCAGAAGCAGGTTTGACTCGCAGTTGCTTGTGTTCTTCTGCTAGATATGGATTTAGATTTTCCTTGGATTAAATAACGCGAAATAATGATTTTTTTCTTTTTTAGACGAAAAGAGTGTCGAGGTCGGACGGACTTACCTCTTATTTGCTAGGTTTCAAGAACTTTCCTGCCTTTAGAAATGGCCCTCGTCCTCGCCCTGGTATCTTATTACTCAGTGGAACATAATCTTGGGACCAAGGATTGCGGAACAATATCATGTTCATAATAGAACTAGCATCTTCCTTTTCTTGAGGTGGTTGACTCACTACTATGATACTATTATGCATATAAATTGACTCGCTTGCCTGTTCTGGGGGGTTAATTAAGTTTCCTAATGTAGTATGTAGTAACAGGAATCTTCTGCAAATCTATTTCTCTTGGATACACCTATGTCTAATTTTTCTCAGAATATGCGAGAAATTTCTCTCATAATTTTTACCTTTTTTTATTTATTCACCCTTGCAACATCTGATTCACACGGCGACAGACAGACAAATCACATTATATAAATGTTCTGTGTTTTTTCCTTTTTTTTGTCACCTTCACGGCGATCTAGTCTGCTGCTAATGATTTTCAATAAATAGCATCCTTGCCTTTTTCATGTTCTCATTTCAATTTCTGAAAGCTCATCACGCTTTCCCCCTCAAAAAAAAAAAAGAGCAAAAGAGAAAACAGAAAAATACGGTGCATGGGTTTCTTCAAAGGTTGAATTTTTTTAATGAAATTACTTGGGATTATTGCAGGAGGAGATGGAGAACAAGATTGAGGTGGCGGATGCATTGGTGCTCAAACTCCTCAAGCGCTTCAACTATTCTCTTTCGGCGATGAAGGCGGCCGCTCATAATCTCTCGGAAGGTACTCACCGACTACAACCATCTTATCCCCGTCCTCGTTTACCCGCCGCGGGTGGCCCAGATTTTACTGGGCTTGGGCCTCCCAATCAAGTCTGGGCTCATAAACAGGCCGAGCCCGGATGGCCTCCGGGCCTGGTCCGGGCTCTAAGGAGAGGCCCGGTCCATCGGTCTGCCACGTGGCAGAACCTCTACCCCGCCCTTATTTATACGGCTTCCTCTCAGCCAGCTTCCCTTTCTTCTCTCTGCCCGGTGGTCCCCACCCATCTCATTGACCCCACGTCAGCACCCTCCGGCCGGAACATGAGGCCACCCATTGAAATTGGATTGACCACCCTTTGTAAATCGAAAAGCTTCCCCAAATCTCTCTCTCTCTCTCTCTCTCTCTCTCTCTCTCGATATATATATATATATATATTTAAAAATATATATATATGTTGATGTCCCGACTAGAAGCATCATTCTGATTTTGTCCATGTACACGTACGTGTTTCCAAATTTGGGATTTTTTTTTGCAGCCCAGAGCCTGCAAGTCGAGGTGGGGGAGCTCAAGGGGCGGCTGACGGAGGTGATGAGCAACTGCGACGCGCTCTGCCGGAGGATCGCCGCGGACGGGCCGCCCCAGCTGCGGTCCTCGGTGAGGCCCTTCGCGTCCGATGATTGCAATGTGGATCGCGATCGGACGGAGCCGCCGCCTTGACGGGAATCGGTCAGAAAATGGCGCCGCGCCATTAACACGATCGTGAGCGTGCCCTGTTCCGGCACGCGCTCTTTATTTTGTGACGATTTATCGAGATGGAATATTCTCGTCCGATCCACGAGGCGTTGACTGGGGGGACGCTGTTGGGCGAGGTCTTCGCATTTATTAACGGGACCTCCCCGACGGATCGAGTTACGCGCTACGAATTTTATATGCTCTGATATTGAGGAGAGTTGACTATATTCCGTAATTATTGAGTTTATTTGGAACGCGAGCATCGATAAAAGTAGTAGGGGGTACATTTGGGGATGCTCGGCCGGGGCGGCCCCACCGAGCGAGATCTCTACTAGAGAAGAGTAAGAAGAAGCTGGCCCGCCCGGCTGCGGCGGAGCACGCACACGAACAGTCGGAGGTTGGCGCTTGACCGAACGGATTGATGGACGGGGGGAAGCGAAGGAAGAAAGGAATGCCTGAGGACGGGGGAAAGAACGGCTGACCGGACTCGTGCGGCCTTTTCTAGGATTCTTCGGTTGACTTTTGTTTTTGCGTCAAGGCTGCTGCTGAGGATCGATGTATCCGGCGTCCGCGAGGACCTTCTCCCTCTTGGCGAGCTCCAAGTCCTTGTCGACCATCATCCGCACCAGCTCCGGGAAGCCCACGCGGGGCTTCCAGCCGAGCACCCGCCGGGCCTTGGCGGAGTCGCCCTTGAGGTTGTCGACCTCGGCGGGGCGGAAGTAGCGCTTGTCGATCACCACGTGGTCCCTCCAGTTGAGGCCCACGTAGCCGAATGCCGCCTCCAGGAACTCCTCCACCGTGTGCGACTCCTCGGTGGCGACCACGAAGTCGTCGGGTTTCTCCTGCTGCAGCATCAGCCACATGGCCTCGACGTAGTCCCCGGCGAAGCCCCAGTCCCGGGAGGCACTCAGGTTGCCGAGGAAGAGCTTGCGCTGGAGACCGATGCGGATGCGGCCGACGGCCCGGGTGATCTTCCGCGTGACGAAGTTCTCGCCGCGGCGGGGGGATTCGTGGTTGAAGAGGATGCCGTTGCAGGCAAAGAGGCCGTAGGCCTCCCGGTAGTTGACGGTGTACCAGTGGGCGGCGCATTTGGCCGCGGCGTAGGGCGACCGGGGGTGGAACGGGGTAGACTCCGACTGCGGGGGAGGGGTGGAGCCGAACATCTCCGAGGAGCCGGCCTGGTAGTAGCGGATCGAGCGCCCGGGATTGGAGGCCAGGTGAGATCGGACGGCCTCCAGGAGCCGTAGAGCACCGGTGGCGACGACGTCCGCTGTGTAGTCTGGGACCTCGAAGGAGACGGCAACGTGCGACTGAGCGGCGAGGTTGTACACCTCGTCGGGGAGCAAGACGTCGATCCAGCGGCGGAGGGAGGAGGCGTCGCTTAGATCCGCGTAGTGGAGCTTCATCTGCGCCTTGGCGACGTTGTGGGGGTCGATGTAGAGGTGATCCAGCCGCGTGGTGTTGAAGTTCGAGGACCGGCGAATGAGGCCATGGACCTCGTATCCTTTCCCCAGCAGCAGCTCCGTCAGGTACGATCCGTCCTGCCCCGTGATCCCCGTGATCAGAGCCACACGCCGGTGCTCCCGGATCGACGCCGGCACCGGCTCCAGATCCGCCGCCGCCGTCCCTGATCCGTCGAGAGCTGCGCCATTGGACTCAGATCTGGCCGAGGCCGCCTCGAGAGGGCCGTGATCCGCAGAAGCCATTCCTCCCCTCCGCCGGGCCTTCGAGGACCTCTGCAACTCTTGAGACGCGCGCGATGAGGAAGAAGACGCTGCCATTATCTCGGCAGATCGGCCGATATTTATAGCCGCTCCAGTATGTGGCCCCCGCCCACGGCCGTTTCGTCCCACTCCCGCCACGGGGCCGTTCGATTTACCGCGATGCGGACGTGGGGAGGCGTGTGGGCCCCACCTGGGGACCAATCCCAGACCGGGTCTCGGCCCGGCCCGGCCCGATAATTCCCACGATGATTGTCATCCTAAAGGAAAATCGTCTGATCTCGGGCCAAGAGACCCGCGATTAATGCTGACCGCCACCATTTACCCGTCATCGTCACTCATCATAATTTTTTAACTGACAACCAACAACTTATAAGCCATAGAAAAAGGCAACATTAAATCGCGAAGATGTCTCACAGACCACTTTGTTAGAGCACATCAATCAGCAAAAGTCAACCGCTCAACAAGCAGCAGCGTATTTATCGGATAATGTCACCATCTTATATTCCGCATTCATTCATTATTTCCCAAAATAGTAAATTTTAATATCGATTATTTGTAAAATAGTATATATATATATTAAGAAACAGAGTTCCCACCACAGGACCCACCTAAAATGTATTAACGGTTAATAAATTAATAAAAATTAAAAATATTGAGTCATGAAAGTCAACCACCAAATGATAAAGCTTTGATGCAGACCCAAATCACTCAGATGATGATCCAGCAATCCAACAACATATAAGCTATAGCATCATGTAGATTTTTGAGCAGTTATAAGTGGAAACAAGAATATAGCTAGTGTTTCAAGCCAGGAATCTCAGATACCACCAAGGTCAACGTCACATGTGTGTTCCTCCAAAAATGAGAAGCTCGGACCAAAGGGCATCCCATCAACCGCAGGGGCTATGACCCTGAGGAGTCGAAGTCAAACACATGAAGCAGGCACCGATTATGGAACATAAATCTGGCCCATTTACCCGGCCGGATGATGTCAAGCGGTTCTCAGGATGATGTGGACCCCGCTGTCCGTGTCCACGATATCGCTGATCTCCCCAACGTTCAGCGAGAAGGCGACTTCCTCAAAGGCCCTCTGCATCTGGCCTCGCTTGAAAGGGCCTGCAAGAGGAATTCAACGAATCAGGACACGAAGCAGGGCCAAACAAGAGGCAGAGGATCTCCCGCTCATTCAGCTTCCACCATCCCCATGAATCCATTAACTAGTATTATTATTATTATTATTATTATTGTAATTTTAATACTCTTTTTGTTGTGAGAATGCTTGAGCTTCTAAGTCAACGAAAATCCAATAAACCACAGGAATCAGGCTGAATCCATCGACCTACCTCCACAAAGATCGGTTAAGTCCTTGATCTCGGTGTACAGAACGATGTGAAGAGTACAGAGAACACCAAGGTACCTTTAGGAATGCTCAACACATCAATGGCCACCAGTAACGTGGTCAAAGGGACCGCCAAAAAGTCGCACTACTGAACGAAGTTGAACACAAGAGGAAGTATAACATCTAGAGAAGGACAAGAAAGTCGGGTAAGCAACAGGCTTTGGAGAGAGGGATGCGTCCCATTTTTCGAAGGAATTATTCTAACATTTATTACAGTGTAAGCAGGCATCTTGAGAAGAATTGTAAAAGGATGGCTACGAAGAGAGAGCTGCACCTCCACTACTTAAAATATAACATGTGACGCAGGGTCTTTCAGAGGCCTTCTACTAGGGATGTCATGGCATGCCAACACAAACAGTTGTACTGTCCAAAAATTTAAAAATAGTCCTATTTGAATCTCTGATAAATGCCGGGAAACCCATTAGTCAGACGATGAAGGACAAGGAGCAGACCTGGGCTAAGGTTACAAGCACAATTTTTTTTTTCTAAAAGAGGAACCAAGAATGGGCTCTTCAAACAATCAGAAATCTAGCATGGTGGTACTCCATTAGCTATTAATAGTATCTGGTTGAACACCTGTAATGGCACAATTTTAAGGTGTTAGAAATAAATTGCTGATGGTGCTGACTGCGAGTGAGTCAGTGAGTGAGTGAGAATGAGAGAGAGGGAGAGCAAGCGAGAAAGAGAGAGAGGGAGAGAAGTGAGAAAGAGAGAGAGAGAGAGAGAGAGATGGGTAGTGGTGAGCGCGAGAGAGAAGGAAGAGAATGAAGGATCTGTGACCTAGATAGACAGACGGATAGATAGATAGATCGATAGATAGATAGACGGAGGGAGGGAGAGAGAGAGAGAGAGAGAGAGAGAGAGAGAGAGAGAGAGAGAGATTAAAATTTCGCAAACGCTGACGTTAGTGATAACTGAAATCAACTCAGATCTAAAAGAAAAAGCTGAGTGAGAATCCAACTTGTAGAAGTGCAGATGTTAGTAACATAGAAAGTGAAGTCAAGGGCCTACACTAGGATAGAAATGGGAATGATTCAGAGGACTATCTTGCCGAACTACATTTCCAATTTACTTATAATCCCAACGATTTTCCTTAAGCTCCAAATATGTGACATGAAAATCACTTCGAAGGAGACTATGGGTATAGCATGAAAAAGGAAAAAGTTACGTCTCTGACTTAGTTGTTATCCACATACATGAGAATCATCCACCTTCATACCATCAAAAATAGAACAAACAGCTTAGAAGAGGAAAGGACAACATTGGTAAGAGGGTACTGACCATTAAAAAAGTACAAACTAACTTAAAACACACGTCTATCATAACTGTTAGCCAATCAATGCAAGCTAATCCAAATCAAAGTCTCTTGACTGGTGTCATCCCTCTCTTTGTTTAACACGGCCAAAACATGAAAGCCACTGTGATCTTACTTCGGCCACAATGGACACGAAAAAAGGGCTTCCTCTGATACATTCATGGTATTGTCCTACCGTGAATGAGCCAACAACAACAGCTAACACTTCACTGCCTCCCGTAAATCACGTCATGGAGAAAGATATTTACCAGATGCAATCCATTCCCATCAAAAAAGTATAATAAATAATTTATGAGGTGGTGAATGGGATATCTATCGCGACCTAGCAAACTCGGATGAGAGTAGTCGACCTAATTCTTATCCGATGTGCGGATTCGGCGAACCATTCAACCCACACGCCTGAAATGAGAATTCGTTTCCTAGCGTCTACGGATGCTAGCGTAACCGGAACGAAGATTTCACGTAAGAAGCTCACCAAGATCCCCGCCACGCTTTGCAGAACTGCAGTCGGAATGGCGGGCGGCGACGTCCTCGAACGTCGCCGAGCCCGAGACGATCTCCTCCCGGAGTGCCCTGAGCTGCGCAACGGCGCTGTCCCTTGTCGTGCTCTGGATCCTCACCCCGTCCGGATCCTTCCAAGAGGCCTTCCTCCGGGACCCCTCGTGCTTGATCAAGATGTGCGAAGCCCTCACCTGCTGCAGCTGACGGGACGACATCTCGGCCCCCCCGGAATGCCTGCTCTTCTTCTTCTTCTTCTCCCGGCCACCCGATCGGCCCTCGCCTCGATCCCCTGCAGCAACAGTAGAGGGGCTCTTCCTCTTCCCTAGCGTCTCTCTCCCCTCCCCCCCAATTTTCCAAGTCCTCTGAGAAACCTGACCAAAAATCGCGGGGGAAAGGGAATTTACCCACACCGGGAGGATACATACACAATTGTATAATTATAAGGTCATTACATAATTTCCCGATAAGACGGGAAAAAATGTAATGACCTTATAATATATATCACGTGATGGGCCGATGGCTTCAGCTTCACGAGATTCGGCACAGCCCCTCCCCCCCGCGGTAGGTTGCCACTTCGTCACAGTTTAGCTTAATAGGGATCCGTACGTGGGTCCCTCTCTTTTACCAGTATCGTACTAGACTCCGTCCCGTCTTACTGAGAAAAAATAAAAAATAAAAAAAAAGAGAGGAGGGAATCATTTCTTAAAATAGTTATTATTCGTGGTAAAATGGGGGAGAAACGGCACCGACAAGCATCCAGTCTCCACTCTCATCATCTTCATCCTCTGCCTCGAGCTCGCCACTCTCACGGTCTCGCCGCCACCGCCTGTGGCGAGGATCCCGCTCCGGCGGAGCTGGAGCGATGGGAGCCGTCGCCCTCAAGATCGGCGACGGGACGGCGAGATTCCGCAGGCCCTCGGTCTTCTCCTCCGCCCTTCACGTCATGATGCTCCTCTCCGTCGTCACCACCAATCTCTTCGCCCTCTACGCCTTCACCTACTCTCCGCCGTCCTCCGCCGGCGCCGGCGGCGATGGGGAGGATTTCACCCTCTTCTCCGACCACGTTTCCCAGATCGTACGCGAGATAGATGTCTCCCAGAAGCAGCTCAGGCAGATCGAGAAGGAGCTCCTCGGCTACGAGACCCTCGACATCTACAAGCCCAGCGTGCCGCCGGAGTTGAAGATCTTCCTCGGCCACCACCCCCTTCCCCTCGGTAAGGACTCCCGCACCGGCATAACAGAGATGGTCTCCTCCGTCGGCCACTCCTGCGGCGGCGCCGCCGACCTGGTGGGGCAGTACATGACCTACTCGCGGGGCGGCCGCTGCCCCGAGGATGCGTCCCTGGCCGAGAAGCTCCTCTCCAGGGGCTGTGAGCCGCTTCCCAGGCGGCGGTGCCTCTCGAGGCGCACCTCCATGCCGGAGCTGCTCCCTCTGCCGCTCTCCCTCTGGCCTCCAGCGAGCGAGGCCACCGCCGGCGCCCTCGATCGGCAGATGTGGGTGAAGCCCCGGGGGAAGAACGACTTCCTCATCGACGACGTGCTCTCCCTCACCAGAGGAATCCGGATCGGCTTCGACATCGGCGGCGGAGCCGGCAACTTCGCGGCGAGGATGGCGGAGAGGAACGTCACCGTCGTCACCTCCACGTTCAATGCGGCGGGCGAGTTCGCCGCCGCGAGGGGGCTCTTCCCGCTGTTCCTCACCCCCGCTCAGCGGTTCCCTTTCTCCGACTCTGTTTTCGATCTGGTCCACACGGCCAATGCTCTGGACGCCGGCGCCGCTGCCGCCGCGGGGTCGCCGCCGCCGGAGAAGCTGGAGTTCTTCATGTTCGACGTTGACCGGGTGGTGAGGCCCGGCGGTCTCATCTGGTTGGACAACTTCCGCTGCTCCGACGACAAGGCGAAGTCGGCGTTGACTGCCCTCATCGACAAGTTCGGCTTCAAGAAGCTGAAGTGGGTCGTCGGGGAGAAGCTCGACCCCTCCGGCTCGGGGAAGAGCCTCCTCCTCTCGGCAGTACTCCAGAAGCCAGCGAGGCCGTGAACCGACGGCGGAGATGGAAGCCCCGCGGTGACGTGGCCCCTCGACATTCTTTCGATGCTCTTATTTCCGCTTTGCCTCGCCCATTTTCCGGATGCGATCTCGCCCGATTGCTGTACCAATAAACGCTCATCGAAGGGAAAATATAAGTTTAATGCCTCCGAGCTTTATTCGGATGAAAAAATATCATACCACGATAAGTAATATATCAGGTCATGGGTCGAGACGTAATTCACGACGAGGAACACAATTTTTATTTATTTTAAAATAAATCATTTTATTAGGCGTAAAATTATTATTTTCTTTTTAAAGAAAGCCTAGTGAGTAATAATCGGATTTGCGGGCCCACCACCCGCCGTGGGACCCGCTCAACGACGGAAGCGGACAGGTCGAGGGGGTGGGGGGGGTGGAGTTGACGTCAGCATGGTTCGAGCAACGGCCATCCGGGGGGGGGGATTTATTATCCCGTCGTTTAATCCCAGCTCTCCAATATTTCCGGATGGCCTTGTCCACCGCAGCCCCACCTTCTCCATCGACGGGGTCGTTGTCGCCGATCGAGGAGGAGACGACGATGGAATGAGATGGCTGGTCGGGGGACGTCGGACGATCTTCCGTGTGTGCGTCGCTGGTGCTGCGATTGGGCGGCGAGAGAATCGGAAGGATCGGAGTAGGAGGTGATATGGAGGGAGGGGGAGCCGGCAGCGGTGGCCGAACAGCATTATCGTGATCGCAACTACGCCGTCGCCATTGCCGAGGTTGCCGGTGGGATTTTGGTCGGGAGGTTCTCGGCGGAGAGGCACCGAGGCGGATTGTGAGAATGAGTGATCTGGTGGCGCGGACGGGTCGGCATCAGCAACGCTACGAGGGCGGCTACCGTCTCGTTGCCGGGTCAATTTCTAGCCCCTTGATCCTCTAAACCTGATCTGTCTTCAATTTTTCTTTGCTTTCTCTCGCGTTCGTTTTACGGGTGGAAAATGAAAGGAAGCGCGAACAGTCTCCTTCACAGACTTTGTACGTCCTATCGTTGTCGTCATCGTCGCGATTGTTATTTTGATCCACCTTATCAATTGATTTGTTTGTTAATTTGGTGGACGGTGTGTGGTTCACGACGGAGACCAAGAGCATCCTCGCTTGATTGGCTCGTCGGTGGACTACTAATGATCTGTCTCTGGGACCGAATGTTGTCACGGCTTTCCCCTCACGCCATCTTATTTATGTTCTTCTCGTTCTATCTGTTGCTTCGTCTCACTGTGGTCAAGATCCCATCTCCTCTGCATATGGAAAGTACGTTCATCTATTATTTCTTTGTTCCTTTATAATATAGATGTGATGGTTTTGTTCTCTGAGTACAAATATGCCTCACTCTCATTATCTAGGGACAGAACGACCGGATTGCATTCTGTAGGTACAGAGTTGTGAGGTGACTTCCCCTTAGGGTTTCAGCAGACTGCAGACATAATTTCTCCCTCCATCTAGTGAAGTTAGTAAGATGCGTGCTTCAGATATCTCACAAAGGACATCATATTTAACGCCATTGTCATTGTGATCATCATAAATCTTTCTCCCAGAACTTTTGGATCGGGCCTAGTACTTGGATGACCCGGTCGTAAAAGTTCACATTCCAGTCATCCATCTCCTACCTTCATCCTGGTGGAAGTCAAGGTTTTACTCTAAAACGCGCATCGTTATCAGGAGGGAACCATGAAATGAATGGCAGAGTTGAAGATCTGTTAAATTTTCCATCGTGACCTAGTGGAAATTTTGCATGCTTTTTTGCATCATAAGTTTCCTTTCGTACCATCGGTTATTGATACATTAAAGACAATGGATGCATGTCTCTCCATTGTTTTCTCATGTAATTTTCACCTGGATTTGGACTATTTTGTCTGCTGTTTTTCTTCGTTTTCCCTTGAAACATGCCTAGAATTTGACTCAAAGCCCAAACTGGTCCCGTGACCATATTTCTGTACGGAGTTTCCCAATTTAGAATTTTCAGATGTGTCAAAGATTTGTGCTTTTTACCAACATCAAATCTTTGACACATCTGAAAATTCTAAATTCAGTTTAACTTTTGCGTCTATCTCGACCAGGAATTTTGACTTCCCTTTTTTATGGTGAAATGTTTCCACATTTCTTACAATCCAGACATTAACATTTTCTTATTCTAGTACTTCAGTAAAATGTATTTTTGTCATGTACCTGCATGAGTGACGGCCAAGAAGAAGAATATTTATGTTCATCCTTCCATTGAAACCTCCCTTATTTATGTTTATTTCTGACACGATGTTGTCTACTAATCAGTCTTTTTTGTTTAAAATGGCCTTTTTTTGTAGTCATTGTCATCTATCCCACTGACTTTAGGCTTATTAGGAAATCAAATATCGAGGCTGGTCAAGAAAAATTGGCTATCGCCAGATGTTATCCCATTGCCCACAAGGAATATTTCTTTTCAGCTTGAAAAATCTCTGATGAGAGTTTTGTGCAATAATCACGTAACACATTCACATTATCTGAAAGATCGCCCAATTAGAAATTAAGATGAAAATGGGACATCAGAAACATGAAATAATGTTCCATCTCGGATTGCACTTAAGATGAAATAATGTACCCTCCCCATCCCGATTCCTTTCTTGGATCGCATATGAAATATTTCAGTGGATTTACTGATTAAAGAATTGTTAAAAACTTTCATATTGTTTCAGTACATTTATTTTTGTCCATATCGTAAATCTAGATTGATCTTGTATAATAGGCCGTAAAAAATGTAAATTTCTCTGTATTTGGCCTTAACACTTTCGGGAAATTTTTTCGGAGTATAGGGCTACTTCCTGTATGGTATTATTATGGTAGATTTTTACAGAAGTATGACTTCCTAAGTCCAGTGTTTAGTCTGTTAGAATGGGGTTTCTATCAGGGGATTCAAATAGCTTATGATTGCTGCTCATGCTCTCATCTAATTTTGTAAGGAAACCCAGCAAACCAGAAAACCCGAGTAATTTCCAAAAAATTCACATTACATAGTCTCTGTAGTCCTCGTTCATCTGATGCATACGAGAGATTTATCTTCCAACATCACCGGAATGTTTTTTTTTTTCTCGCGTACTAATAAATGTCTGTGCAAGGCAATCACTTGAGTAAACGTTTTGATAATTTCTGACGATCATGCTACTGCGGAAACCAATTTCATTTTGGCTTTTACGGATACTTATCGATAATAATCTTACTCATCTCCAAAATTTCATGTGATGTATTGGCTGAAAGATCCAAGTTGACCTTGTATGATATTTTCAGGCTCTTCGCACAAATATGCATTATGATTCATTTTATTTCAGTTTATACTCCATTTTGGCGTTAATTTAGTAACTCCCTAACGATTCTTTGGCCTCAAATGTCTAACAGTTGCATTCCATATAAGTATCGGAATCCTGATGAAAATTGCGGTGGAAAAATGAAAAGGACCGTTGAGGTCCTTATGATCAACTCATCGAGTGGTCCTGGTCTTTTGTTTCCAAAGGTATGATCAAATATATTCCATCGTCTTTTTCCCTTCGCTGGTATTCTCTCTATAATGTTTGACTTTACCCCATAATATATGCATGCATTTCAAATTGAATGCAACTCTATTTGTCAACGCAGGGAGGATGGGAGAATGACGAGACGGTTGAAGAGGCAGCTGAACGTGAAGCTCTGGAGGAAGCAGGGGTTCGAGGGGAAATAAAGGTACATGATCGCTCAACTACGATCAGATGTGCTCTTTTCCTTGCATGAACATTCAAATTATTATACGATTAGCATCATAATTTTATATGGTTGACGATCTTACCACACATTTTCTTGCCAATTTTTTTCTCTGCTTTTACGTTGGATTCATAAACCTTCTAGAGCGCGGTCAACAATGATTAAACGTGCTCACATTTTTTTAGTTTTTTTTCCATTTGAAAAAAACTAAAAGTATTCATATCCAAACCTGAATTCTCAAATCCAAGTTTGCCATCCTCGTTCCATCCGCAGGATCTGCTGGGCCACTACTACTTCAAGAGCAGAACCCTAAAGGACGAGTTCTGCCCAGATGGGTCCTGCAAGGCGGCCATGTTCCCCTTGCTCGTCAAGGAGGAGCTCTGCTCGTGGCCGGAGCAGAGCACCCGGCAGAGGAAATGGCTGACGATCCCAGAGGCCGAGACCCAGTGCAGGCATTCCTGGATGCAGGACGCCCTCATTGAAGGCTTCTCCAAATGGCACGCCAAGAACGCCGCTGAGAACTGCTGACGTCAACCCCTCCTGCTGCTCGTGATGTAAGATCCTCTAAACCCTTTTTTCTAGTTTTTTTTTTTTTGTTCCGCCCCCCCCCCCCCCAACTTTTTTCGTCCTGTTGCTCGCCCATCTTAGGATTTACGGAACCCTCGATCATAACCTCTCAAAAGACGCTATCTTTATGCAGAAATGGCATAGTTTCCTCATTTATTAGAGAATGTGGAAGAGTCTCCGTTTCCGAGGTTGCTGTGATTTATTTTCTACCAATGAAATTAATGAACTGGTTTCTGGATCAATAATCATAATAATCCAGCCGAGAAAATCGTCCTGTTGGGTCGAGTAAGACCGAAATTAGGGGAAAAAGAATCTCGTTGACCCGATTCGACCGCCGGCATCTTCCCGTCGCCTTTCACAGTCGCAGCAGGAGAAAGTCTCCTCGCTTAGTTGGGTTCTTCTTCGGTCGAAGATGATATCTACAGCCGCCGTTGACTTTTCCTGGCCTTCGAAAACTTGCCCTCACTTGACGTAGATGACTCCGTCGTCCACGTCCCAGTTGTCGTCGTCGTCGTCGTCTTCTTCTTCTCGGGAGCTGTTCGACGCGCCCGGCGGCGCCTCCTCGTCTTCCTCCTCCCCGTCCCCCTTCTCGCTCTTCAGCCTGTCCAGTATGGCGATCACCTGAAACCATAGCCACCACAATGTTGGCTCGGAAATCTCTCTCTCTCTCTCTCTCTCTCTAGATGTGAAGAGAGAGAGGGGGGATTACCCGGCTGCCTCTCTCAAGAGACTCGTCCTCGATGAATCGGATCTCGGGGGTCAACCGCAGTTTCATGCGCCGCCCGAGTTCGCTGCGGACGTACTTGGCCTTTGACTTCAGCCCGGCCATGGCCACCTCGCGGCCCCTCTCGTCACCGAAGATGGATACGTACACCTTGACCACCTGCGGCAATGGAAGATAAAACAGGGTTATCGATCTCTGCCCACAGCCATAGCCATAGCCACAGCCATAGCCACAGCCATGCACGTTCTTCACCCAATCGAACTTTTCTTGATCAGGAAAAAACTGGAGCAACCCTGAGGGTTTTTTTATAAAGTTCTCACCGTTCTGGAGTAGGCCGATGCCTCGGAATTAGGGTTTCAAGGAGGGGGATAAAATCGCCGGCGGCCGGAGGGGAGGCGGACACGGAGAGGGAGCGAAACGAGCGGCGGCGGTACCTGGAGGTCGCCGGAGACCTCGACGTCGCTGATAGTGGTGAGGGAGGAGAGGTACCGGTCGGCGCCGAGAGAGGCTTCGGGAAGAACCGCATACTGCAGGACCTTATCCGTGAGCAGCATATCAGACAGCTCCCTCCTAATCTGCTTCGCCACCATCTTCACCCTCCGCGGGTTCGCCATACACGTCGGCCGAGGCATTCCTCCTCCTCCGCCGCCGCCGCCACCGCCACCGCCACCGCCGCGGCGGGTGAGCGCCGCCGGCCAGGCGCGGCAAGGGACAATACGATGGCCAATCAGGGAGGAGCGGCAAGACGATAGGAAGGGATACGCCGCCGCAGGCAACGCTCGGAACCTCGCCGGCGACGGCGCCGGCGGCCGCAAGGCCTGGCAAGGAGGAGCCATCTTCCTTCTCCTCCGTCTCCGTTGCCCTGTGGGACGTTCTCATATCCAGAACTCCTATATACATAATATGTAATTTCCATTTATTACTAAATAAATCAGTCTTAGTATTACCACCCGTAAATGTATCATTTGGGCCTACCATTCAGGCCTACCTAGCCCATTTTGGGTGTGTATATGGGCTGGGGCACTTTCTTGGTTGGACTTAACAGGCCCATCCCGCTCTCCTTGCACGGCCGACCAAAATGGTGGCCCGGCCCATAAATTTAATGGGCTATGTGGGTTATATAATGGGCTGAATCGGGACGGCACTCATTTCCTGTTGGGGGCCCATATTATTTATTTATTTATTCCGTAAAATATGTGATAATTTATTCACTGATTTCCAATTGGACGAATTCTCTGTGTTGTTGTTTCGTGCACGACCGTCCGCGTGCACGTGCGAAAGTAAACAACCGCCGTCCGCCGCATTAAATGCCCGCGACAAGATCCGGATCCTCTCGCGGGTAATCCTCGTTCTCCTCGGACCCGTTCGTCCCTCCCTTTGACAGGCTACGGACCGGATCCTCTCTCTCTCTCTCTCTCTCTCTCTCTCTCTCCCTCTCTCTCTAGATATTGTACGGTTCGACCCTGCAAAGATGAGGTGTCCCACAGTGGAACTGTCACGCCGCCTTATGATATAGAATGACTGAAAGGTCATCTCTCTCTCTCTATCTCCTGTGAAAGAAGATACCATTTCTCTCTCATCAGCTCAGCGAGATCCAACAGTCCAAACTCTGGGGCCCCAACGGGCCGATATTGAACGGGCCCGTGATGGGCCGGCCCGGGCCCGCCGAGTTGACCCGTCGGCCTCCGTGACAGCGCCGTACAACAGAGCATCTGCAGGAACCAGCTGGCCTTCATAACTATTAAGATGACAATTATGAGTACCAAATTTACTCGTCTGTCACGTTGACTTGGACACGCAGATCTAGGATCTATGCGCCGGTCAGGTCGGGCGATCCGGCGACTCGGCCGGCGGACTCGGCGGCGATGACGTCCTCGGGCGTTACCGGAAAAAGCGGTGGACGTGAGTCGTTGGAAAACGATTCCGCATCACAGTGGGACCCACTTTCTGCCAAACGCGGCCGCCGCCGCCGGGGCCGAGCTCTTATGCCACGTATCAGCGCTGAGTTACTGGTCCCACGTGGGGGCTCCTGCTTCCTTAAGTGACAGCTCACTTGTCGGTGTCGGGGTGGCCACTTGATATAATAGATGTTTAGTTCAGGGCGGCAAATTAAATACTTTTCAATTATTCCATCCATAAAAATCACGTCATAATTACGGTTATGGTTGACACGTCAGACCATGGGTCCCACCGGGATGCGACCTGCCCTCTGCACAACTGTAAAGCTCAACGGCTGGAAAGGTGACGGGATGAACACCGGCCGTGGTCCATCTTAACTGCAATCGTGGTCCAATCGGCCCCCCGGAGAAGACCCACGCTTATCCCAGTTCGTCCATATAATGCGGGGGACCCAGTGCTCGTGAACCGCGGTCCATTGGTCCATCCGTCGGATTCGCCCTCCCCTTCGTACGCCAGCTAATGCAGAGCTGAATAGTGGCCACTCGGGTCGTACGGTGGGCTCGAAGCCTCCGAGTTGACTAGGCAAATCCAACGGTTCTCGATCTGCGGGGCCCACGTCGGTCGCTGGGCCGTAGCCATCGGACGGCTGTCGCTGTCATCACGGGGCTCGCCTTGCCAGCCCACCCCGTCGAGAATCCACCCTGTCAAGCTCTGCGGAGTGGAGCAGACTGACTCCATGGTGAACGGTCCAGATTTCTCCACGCAATATGATCGTCACCGTTCAGTCACCGCCCCTCGGATTCTTCCAGAAGATCTGGCCCTGGCAGAGGGATGTCCTCCTCCGGTCACCACGTGGAGAACTCGCGCGGCTCAATTTGTCATTCTGTCGATATATTTGGGGTATATTTGTCATTGTATTAATGGAATTAGAGATAATTCGACTAGCTAACTTAATTCAAATTTATCCAAAAGATACAGACCGAGCGGAAGATCCACTACCGAAGTCTTCGGGTCTTCGGATCTCTCTCTCTCTGGTTTTGGACGTGAGCTTCTCGAAGACCTCTCTTCTGCAGTTCAGAAATCTGTGGGGTGTGGGGGGGGGGGGAGGGAGGAGGAGAGGACGGAGGGATCGCCCTCCAGTTCATCTCTCTCGCTGTAGTGCTGCAACTGGGAGGAATGTGGTGGGGGTGACGGTGAGGATTTATCGAATTGGTGGCGGCATCGCCGTCTCTCCATTGGACGCCGCCTATCTCTTGGTCCGTGTATCTCTGTCAGTCGTGTGAAAAATCTTCGGAATCAGCGTGGCAGGGGCTGTTCCTGCTCAGATCTGGCGCCTGATTGTCGTCTCGCCAACAGCATTGCATCGAGTGAGCGCAGTTTTCATCCCACCATTGCTCCTCTCTTTCTCGCTCTGCTCGACCGTGTCCCTCTCAGATTCTGTACGCGCATGAACCCGCGCCCTGTTCTCATGGTCTGAGAGTGGGGAGTGCTGTGCCTTCTTGAGGACATGAGATAGCGATGTGGGGTGGCTGATTGGCCATGAGCAGTCTTCGAGTCTTCATTCTTACGCGTCTACTGTATATTTACCCCCTGTTATTTTTTAATGTCTGATTCTTCATATGCGTGCATATGTCCCTTCTTGCAGGGAAGAAGCATCCTGAAGCTTTTTTTTCTCTTTTGCTTTCTCATTTCGTAAGTTAATTGAAGGAGAAGGTTCGCATTTTGTTTAAAATGATATATCCGAACATAATCTGTTTCCGAGATGAGCCTTTCCAAGAATTTCTCCGATACAGGACTGTCCTCCTCTTGCTAAAGCTTATTTTGACCTATTTCCCTCAATATTTACAGGTGATGCGGAGCCTGTAGCTCAACGAAAATCCAGTGCTGCCGACACCGTCTGCAGCCTTACCTCGCTGGATTGGGCCTGAAATCGGAGCAGTCGCATCAATCTCAAACTTCTTTCGTGTTCTGGGGCGTCGTACACTGTGACTATTCCAAAAAGGTTAATAACAACTGAAGATCCATCCACTGCCTGCTAACTATTTTTTGGATCCTTCTTCTCTTGTTTCAAATGGAGGAGACGTTATCGCGATTAAAAAAAATTGTGTCTGAATATACGAGGTTTTTTTTTTTCTGAATTTTACGCATTATTTCATTCTTTTTGTTTCAGAATACACTTTGTACGTCTAACAGTTTTTGTTGGTCACATCGCCTGCATAATTAATGGGCGGTGGTAATTTAAATTTAACCGGAAAATAAAATTTTGCTAGCCCTCTGCTCTGGGTGTCATAGTCGTCGGATCTCTGACGCAGATGTCCTTTTCTGTGAAGTCTCTGGTGCCTGTTGCCGTTTGCAGTTTTCCTCTGTGAGGAAACAGTTGGTGTTTGAAGAATAAAAAAGTATCACATCAATTTACGTTCTTTTCTTACATTCTGGGCCGTGAGAATTGTGCTTCCATAGTTGTAAGCATTGAAGTTTTGAAAATTGGGGTACTCATTTTTATTGGGCTAATGCATATCATCTAATTGTTCCATCATCAATGAACAGATGTTAGATTTTTTTTAATTCCCCAATGATCATATTTTTTTGAACTTTGACCCGCCTCTGTCGTGCATGCAAATGAAACCTTCCAAGATATTCATGCCTCTTATTCCAGAAACCTGCATGTTACCCAGGCAATCGAATGATTTAAATGTATAGATGTTTGGATGTTTATCCCACAGTGTTCTCGTTCGGTTATGTTTATTGGAGCTTTACATACTCACAAAGTGCCCCTCCCAGGATACGCTATTTCAAATGGATCGCCGAAGTTGGCCATGGAAGAAGAAGGGCTCAGATAAAAGTGCTTCTGCAGATTCTGCTGCTGTCTCCTCAGCCAGCTCAGTTGGGAATCAAGGGAATGAGGTCTGTGATTTCATGTTATTTATTTGTTTTCTTGTTCATATAGAATAACTGTGAATCTGTCTTTTCTTCCATGGAATCATCATCTTTTCCTTGAGATACACGTTTTGAAAAAAACTCATTACTAGATGATGAAATAGTTATTATTTCAAATAATCGAAAACAGTCTTCGTCAAGCATAAAGTTACAGGGGAACGATACCAAAAAGATAATGATCATCATGACCATTTACTCACATAACCGTAGGGTATGATAGATCACTGACTTGGGAAAGTTTTTCGGCAAGCCACTTATTTGAAATCAACTCTCCACTCTGTTTCCTACTTTGAGGTAACTTTGAATCAAAGAGAGTGGTTAACTTTACCATTAACTCAGCCTAATCTCATGCAGCTAGGGATCATTGTCAGACTGTGGTCAAGTGAGGGTGGTTACAGTCATACTTTGGAAAACGCCACAGACGTTGGAAAATGACTTAACAAAGAGAGAAATAAGACATTTTTATTGAGCGGCATCACCCAGCAATTGCATAGAGTTCAATTAAAAAAAGGGGGTTTAAATATAGTCATTCACCTCGTTCGTTCCTTTCCATGCTACCTCCTTGCTCAGCTGCTGATTGTGACGTGTACTACCGTATACCTCGCTGGTGATAGTTGGAAAAGTGACCTTGTCTGGGTCACTACAAGCCAAACATTATTGTAACATCCTTGTAGGCTTAACGTACATGAATAGTTGAACTTCTATCTGTAAACTATTCAACGTAGAAATTCACAAAATTATTCGTGGCTTGGATAGAGTTTAGTGCGTTCTTCTAGAAGCTTTTTTTTATTTGAAATATATTGATTGGAATGGAGGAAGTGAACTGATTAGCCCTTACAGTTGAGAGAGAGAGAGAGAGAGAGAGTATTGGGGCATCAAGCTTGTTTGTTTGGAAGGACCGAGCTGTTAAACTCAATCTGGGATTTTAATTTAGATTCAATAATCCAGACTTACCTTTTATTGTGGAATTATCCTACTTTGTCAGAGTCACTTAAACCTACTAAACAATTCCTGCTCATTAGATTGGTCAATTACAAAAAATTTGATTCGTAAAGTAGTTGAAATAGCACAGGAAAAATCCATTAATGCATTTTAAGTTTCGTACACACACACACACACATATATATGTATGTATATATGCAGGCGTTTTTAATAACATCACGCGAATTTTTTTTTCTTGCCGAAGACTGACTTTTTTTGGTGGTACATTTTCAATTTGCATTCATTGCATCATAGAACAACTTATGTTTTTCCCTGATTAAATATTTTTTCTATGAATTAACTTTACTGACATATGCGTGGGCTTGCTTTACCGATCCTTTTTCACTTCATCTTCATGCAGGATAAGTCTAAAGATTCGGATTATGTACGAATTTCTAAGGAAATGCATACACATTTCATGAAATTGGAAGATCAAGTGCACGTTTTGGACAATCAGTTGAAGGCTTTAAATGAAAAATTATCCACAGCCCAAGCAGACTTGCTAGCTAAGGATAACTTGGTAAATCAGCATACAAAAGTTGCTGAGGAAGCTGTCTCAGGTAACTTCCTTAAATCTCTGTTTATTACTCCAATGAAACAGGATGTCACACCTTATCCATCGATACTCGTCTATATTTTCAATCGTTATAAAAGCAACCTCATTGATTCTAGATAATGTATAACGTTTTCTTCTGTGCATCTCCCTTTAGGCTGGGAGAAAGCTGAAGCTGAAGCACTGGCTTTGAAAAACCAACTCGAATCTGTTACTCTGCAGAGGTTAACAGCTGAAGATCGAGCAGCCCACCTTGACGGTGCCGTCAAGGAATGCATGAAACAGATTCGTCTAGTGAAGGAAGAAAGTGAGCAACAGTTGCATGATGTGATCTTCGCAAAAACTCAGCAATGGGAAAACATCAGGTTTGAGCTCGACTCGAGAATAGTTGACCTCGAGCAAGATCTCCTCAGAGCCTCGGCTGAAAATGCTGCGATTTCAAGATCTCTTCAGGAGCGTTCCAATATGCTAATGAAAATCAGTGACGAAAAATCTCAGGCCGATGCAGAGATTGAGGTTCTGAAAACTACTATTCAATCTTGTGAGAAGGAAATAGGTTCGCTGAAATACGAAGTTCATATAGTAACCAAGGAGCTGGAAATTAGAAATGAAGAAAAAAATATGAGCGTGAGGTCTGCCGACGTTGCAAACAAACAGCACCTGGAAGATGTCAAGAAGATAGCAAAGCTAGATGCTGAGTGCCAAAGGCTACGTAGGCTTGTACGTAAAAGATTACCTGGGCCCGCTGCATTAGCTCAAATGAAGCAGGAAGTTGATAGCTTTGGTCGCAATCCTGGAGAATCCAAAACCCGTCACCCTTCCGGTAAGAGCCTTGGTCCACATTTTGGATCAGGTCCGGATTTTACGGCGGAGAGTGTCCAGCAGTATCAAAAAGAGAACGAATTTCTTACTGCAAGATTACTGGCTATGGAGGAAGAAACAAAGATGTTAAAGGAAGCACTGTCGAAACGAAATAGTGAGCTCCAGACGTCAAGAAATATCTGTGCCAAGACATCTAGCAAACTTCGAAGCTTAGAAACACATATGTTGGTCCTGAATCGGCAGAGCCCTTCAAAATCCAGTCCCGAAACATATTTGGATGGCTCTTTGAGTCAAAACGGGAGCAACCCACGAAGTTTGACTTCCATGTCGGAAGATGGAATTGATGAACAAGAGAGTTTCAGCGAGTCTTGGTCCACAACATTGATGTCAGAGTTATCCCATTTCAATAAAGAGAAGGATGCGGATAAGCATGAAAAGGCTGATACTAGCCATCATTTAGAACTCTTAGATGATTTCTTAGAAATGGAGCGGCTGGCATGTCTGTCGGCTGAATCTAATGGAGATCTTAAGAGTCCGGATGGCACAACGGACGTGGTGAAGATGAAAAAGGAGTTCAATAAGGCTCCAGTTGAAGCATCCAAGGACGGAGATTTCCCCAAGGAACGACAATCTGGTTTAGAGCAACCAAGGGATCTGGCTTACTCCAGTGAGGAGCAATCCTCTGGGGATCTATCATCCGACAAAAATGAGATTGCACTCTCTGAGCTTCAATCAAGAATAGCATTGATGGTTAAGACCCAGACCAAGAACTTGGACATGGAAAAACTTCTTGAGGATATTAAAATGATCTTGCATGATGTGCAAGAGGAGATACCTCAACAATGTGTTGGCTGCGTTATCGACGATCCCAATCCACAGGAAGACAATCATGCTTCTGCGGACATTAGAGAAACTAATGCCGTTGGAGCTTCTCCGGTCCATGGCCTTGATGCATCCCCTCCAGACAGCAAGTCGCCTATTGACCAGAACTTGAAAAATGCCATCTCTCAGATTCACAACTTTGTCTTGTCATCTTGCAGAGAAGCCATGGAAGCTCAGAGAATTCATTCTGATTGCCACCAATTGGACCAGAAAATCGGAGAGCTTTCCGATTGTGTCAACAGAGTTCTTCGCTGTGAGACCGGCTGTGATAGTCTTATTGTTGCCCTGTCGAGCATATTGTGTGAAATGAATGAATTCAAGCTTTTGATGCTGGGACGCAGAGACAATGGAAGAGAAACCAACGGCTCTGATTGCAGGGACAGTGCGGCTCTGCAATCAGGGAAAGAGGGGTCTTCTGGCCTCCGCGCTCTGCCTCCTACCGCTGCTTCTGATCCAGAGCATCTTCAGGCCACGACTGCCCTTTGCTCCGCCACAGAGCTTGAGGAACTGAGACATGAGAAGGACGCCCTGCGAGATGAACTGGCTAGATGCGCAGGAAACTTGGAGCACGCGAATGCCCAGTTGCTCTCGATGGAGAGGCAAGTGGATGTGCTTAGATCGCAGCTAGATGCCTCGGAGAAGTCGAGCAGCCTGGCCGAGACCCAGCTGAAATGCATGACGGAGTCTTACAAGTCCCTGGAGTCGCGTGCCCGTGACTTGGAAGCAGAGATCAGCCTGCTGCGGGCGAAGATGGAGACTCTGGATGACGAGCTTCAGCAGGAGAGGCTCAGTCACCGGGACGACCTGGCGAAATGCAAGGATCTTGAAGAGCAGATAGAACGGTAAGCATCTCGAAGACGCTCATACCCTGCGGTCGTCGATGTTGACTTTTTTCTCTCTCTCAACGTCTTTTCTGACGATCTGGGGTTGCTTTTTTTTATTTTTTCACGAAGGAACCAGAAGTGCTCAACGTCTGCGGTCACATCAGATGCCGATGTAGACACCAAGATAAAACAGGCAAGGATTTTACTTGACCCAATTCTCTCATTCTGTTTTTCTTTGAATGTTGTTCCAAGAAAAAATATCATATTTTCTACTAGACCGGTCCCACATTCCACGTCGTCAAACCCATGTTGCGAGATCGTTCCTTCATTAGGTTTGACCCGTAGATGGCCCGGTGCTCCGGCAGTAGTCAACTCTCAGCCGGCTTGAAGCAACATGCTGGCTGCAATGGGCTGCTTTGAAAATGCGCGTGGGCGTGGATAGTTAAGAGGGCTGTTGAACCATTTACCAAGATTGAGAGCAGACGCGGGCCTGTAGAAGGATGCTAGAAATGCAGAGCTCGAGACCAAGATCAAGACCCATGTCTCAGGCTTCTGTGATTCTCCAGTGACGACGCTTCTTGTTCCATCCCTCGGCAGGAGAAGGAGATAGCGGCGGCGACGGAGAAGCTCGCCGAGTGCCAGGAGACGATCCTCCTCCTCGGCCGGCAACTCCAGGCGCTGCACCCTCCTGCGGAGCTCGGCGCGTCTCCTCCGCCGAGCAAGGGCCTCCAGATGAGCGAAGATCTCCTGGAAGCGCTGCTCGACCGGAGCGGCACCGCCGGGCCGGGCCGGCGGAGCTTCCAGCTCTGCGATCACGCCGACCGGAGCGGCGGCGAGTCACCGCTGAACGGCTACGGCTACGGCAGCGCCGCCGAGTCGACCCCGATCCCGATGTCTCCGATCAGCTCGAGGCCCCCCAAGCACCGGTCCCCTGTTCCCTCCTCCTCCTCCTCCGGCTCGAGCTCCACGCCGGAGAAGCATGGCCGTGGCTTCAGCCGGTTCTTCTCCAAGGGCAAGAAGGACGGCGATGGTCTCCCCTCCTCCTAACCCCCGGCCCCATCCTCCCCAGCAAGAACTCCGTCACTGGTAATTATTCCCTGTTTCTTCTTCCTTTCCCCTTCTGGTTTTTCTCTCTCTGACATGGCGATTTGTCTCTGCTATGGGTGTATAGACATTGAGGATACAGCAAGAAGAAGGAGAATTAGATCTTCACTCTGACCTGGTGTTCCTCGTCGCCGGAGGCATTGTGGATAGATCGCTAGCTAAGATTAGAGTTCAGCCCATCTGCAGTTCGTCGTGGGTCAACGTAGAGAACGTGGTCAGATTCGACGAGCGGGTTGAGAATCTCTGCCGACGTTTAGATTCATGGGTAGATTGAGACCTAACTGAAAGCCAAGTCAACCCGTTAGTGATTCGTGGTGTTTGAGTGGGATCCAAGTCAACCCAATGAGAGGCCATTGGGATGGATTGATCTTCATGGTGGGTTATGGTGAAGTCCCAGATTCATCCGTAGGTACGCGAGTCATCGATGATGATGATGATGATGATGATGCTGCGACCTGCTTAAAATAAAAGTCAACGCTCAACCCACTTATGTTTTATGGGTCATGGAAGTTGGTGAGATTCAATGGGCGCAGATTCACAAAACCTTCTGACTTGTTTTTTAAAGACCAGTTGGATCTCTATCTCAGAGATCACATGACGCCGTCACGATGATCACAAAAATAGCACGTGAGGCGCACGTTCTCTCTCATAAAAAGATGCTATAAAAGTCACAACTTTTTCTATTTCCTCCCATTCCCAGCGATCCAGGGCTCAAACACCCATTGTTTATTTGTTTGTTTAAGCTTGCGAAATGGAAGGCCGACGGCCAGGCCTCTGTGAAAGTTAACAGCCCGGAAGGCCAGCTATTGGGAACGTTCACACAACAGGCTACATCGGTTGACTCTCGGTCCACCAGGGAACCACACCCAGCGCAGAACGGTAGCGGTCAAGATCGCCGGCGGAGATGCCGCCACCGCGTGCGACTGTTGCACCGGCGATCACATACTGTAGAGGGGAGCTGGTCAATCCCATCCCTCATGCCCACCGACCTCTCTCTCTCTCTCTCGCTCTCTCGCTCTATCTCTCTCTTCAGATGTCGATTGGGAGTCACCGTCGGCGTGCTAGGCAGTTCGTCTGTCAGGGACTTCCCCCACGAGAGGTTGCTGCGACGGCGACAGGGTTTCCGGCGGGGGGTCAACCTCTCGGGGGCGCCGTCGCCATTCTGAGACCAGCGAGCGAATGGAATCGGATCCTTCAGGGATCGAACAGACCGTTCAATGCTTGACTTGGACCTCAGAGATAGGGTCGGACGGCTGGCAAAGACAATTGTTGACTGAATATCCATTCAATACCGTCATTACATGAGTCAACGCTCGGTAAACTCTCTCTCCGTCTCTCTCTATGGAGGTGCATCTGGGCATTCGTGTTGTTTACAATGAGGGTGATCGCAGAGAGGGTGTCCGAAGGTTGAGTGGGCCCGGCCGTCGAGGAGGAGGAGACGTGGGCCAACATTACTGTCATCGATTCTTCCCCATGTGCAGTCGCGGGGTGTGCCATGAGATGCAAGCAGCGAGATTTTTTTGAGAAAAAATATTTTTTAATCTTGGTAATGGTAGCTGGATGAGAAGGTGATATCCAACATTTTTTATTTAATTAAAAAACTAATAATCGAGAAATGATTGGGAGTATTTTTAATCTTGTAATCAGGTTCCCGGGTGGTTTAAGCTCAATATCTATGTCAATTGACCTTTAAACTAAATCCCTAACCATGGTTAAGTACAACGTCTCTCTCTCTCTCTCTCTCTAGGCCACGAGGTCAAGTAGCAGATTATTTACATTACGATATATCTGTACGCGTTTTTATAGAGATAGAAGGCGTGAGAGAGAGAGAGAGAGAGAGAGAGAGAGAGAGGGTAATGAAGATCGTCGTTGCAGAAGCCATGCAAATACAAGGGAAAGAGAAAATTTTGAGAATCGAAGGATCCGTCCAGTGCGCAGGCACGCATGGGATGTGAGCCGCCAGCATTCCCATCTCACTGGAGGAGGGGTGGGAGGCCCACTCAACGCCCCACCCCCCACCCCCGACGAGGACTATCAGGAGCCGGCGGCTCCGGCGAGAGGAGAGAGAGAGAGAAGAAAATGTCAAGATGGAAAGTTGGAGTTGCTCCGGCGACGGAGTGTCCTCCCTTTCTCTGTCCCTCTGTGCTGTACGGGTCGTCATATGGGGGTATGAACGACGGAAAGAAACTTGCAGAAGGAGCCCATAGAGAAGAATCGCCATTAGAACAGGCCGCCGCCCAATCGAACGGATCGAGCGAAGGAGAGGAAATTTTCTTTGATCGGTTGCGATCGTTTCGACAAAGTCTTGATGAAACATCATTGAGAGCTCATCGCAGCGACGACGCGACGAGAGAGAACACCGGAACGAAGGACCCCCCCTCCCCCCCTCGTCGACAGCTCTCATGGAGGGCGCGCAGAACAAGCGCCACTTTCAATGTTGTGAAGAAGAAGAACGGCCGCCTGAACAATGGAGGAAGAACCAGAAGAGAGAGAGACGAGAGGCCGAGGGCCGTCTCCTTTCTCTCTCTCTCTCTCTCTCTCTCTCTCTCCGCCGTCACCGGAGCAGCGAGGTGAGGGACCGGAAGACGACCTCTTCGCAGGGGAGGGTGATGCCCATGTCGTGGTCGAAGCCGAATTCCTCCTCTGCACTGCGGAGGAGGCTCTGAAAACCAGGGTGGGTGAGGAAGGAGATGGGGACGATGTGGCGGCTCCTGTTTTCCCCAACGTAGACGGCGAAGTGGCCCTTGGGAACGTCGAGGGGGAGCCCCTCTTCCTGCTCGCCGGTCCTCCCCAAGCTCGAGCACCTTCTCATGATCTGCTTCAGCATCGCCGCCTGGCTCAGCTTGTTCGCCTTCCTCAGGGCCATCTCTCCCTTTGTCTCCTTCGTCTTCCCTCTTCCCTCTTTCTTACTCTCCCACGCCTCCTCCACCGACGACGGCGAGCAGCGGCGGCGCTTAGCGAGAGAGAGCGACTGGAGACCTGCCGCCGACGTTGAGGACCGCGGTGCCGCTGTGAGAGTTGGCTACATATTTATGGAGAGAGAGGAGAGAGAGAGAGAGAGAGAGAGAGAGAGCAAAAGGCATGTGGGGTGTGGGGTGGGAGAGAAGGACACCAGGCCCCGGTTGTTTGGACGGGTGATTCGGGTGACGGTGTACGTGCTAAGGACATGCCGTGCTCTCTTTCCCTCTCTATCTCTCTATGGTCCCCTCCCTCTCTGTCTCCCTGTCTCCCTCTCTCTATCTCTCTCTGGCCCATTTCCTCCCTCTCTCTCTCCTCTTGTTGCTGGGTCTCAAGTCAGTCTATCACACCACGTTAGGAGTAACCCTACGGTACGCTTTCAGTCGATATTATTCCATATGAAAACCTTGTTGCACCATCCTCATCCCTATCACCTCCCATCTCTCTCTCTCTCTCTCTCTCTCTCTCTCTACCTATCTATCTATCTCTCTCTACTTCCCAGTCAATGGTTCTGAGAGGGAACCAGCGGTCTCCCCTCCTACGGTACCCTCAGGAGACGAGGAGACCAAGAACCGACTGTTCGACCACGATGCTTCTCTCTCTACCGACCTCTCCACCGCGTCTCTCTCTCTCTCTATCTCTATCTGTCTCTCTGGCCTCGTCCTGGGTGCAGGGGCATTAAGTGAGCTCGGAAGCTGCGGTCTCGTGCTCCGGATCTATCCGCAAGTGGGATTCATCGCCCCCCTCCTTCGTACGGATCCCCCCGCCCCTTCCTTCTCCCTCTTCCCTCGGCAGCTCTTCATTAAACGCCATTGATGCAGAGCCCACTCTTCTCTCTCTCTCTTCCCTCCCCACATTTAACAGGCCTCCCTCTCACTCTCTCTCTCTCTCTCTCTCTCTCTCTAGGTCTGATCGTACTGTGAAGGACGCCCACAATCCTCCCTCTCTCACATGCGACGTAGAATTTACTAAGAAGAAGCTCCCTCTCTCTCTCTCTCTCTCTCTCTCTCTCTCTTCTCACTGTCGAACACATTGAAGGGCACTGTAGCTCGGGTTTGCGGCTTTAAGACACCATGTGACCCATCAATGCAAGTCGTAGAGGCAGCTGAAATGAAGGGGGGGGCTTCCCACGTGTGGACGCGTACGTGCCGAACGCGCGTGCGTGGTTTGACCGCCGTCGGATCACGTTGGGCGAGGATGAACGGACGGTTCTCGGAAGCTTTTGGAAGCTTCCAGGTTGGAGACAGGACGGGCCCCCACCGGTGTCCCACGGAGACCTTCCAACAAGAGAGAGAGAGAGAGAGAGAGAGAGAGAACTTGGTTTTGGTGTAAGGTGGGAGAGAGACTAAGCAAGCCCACTGGGAGATTCTATAATGGGCCCGTGTGTCATGTCGGGCCCACTATTCATACTGGCCCATAGATGAATAGTCCTGGCTCGGAAAAATATCTTATCCAACTATGATCTTATATTGGGCCGGGGCTATCTGATTTTAATTGGGCCAAAGCTAGGATAAGGCACGGCCGACTCGTCTCCACGGTAAAAAATAGAGGGCATTAATGGGCCGTATAGGACGAGGCCAGTATTATGGGCCGTAGAGCGTGTATGGACTGGGCCATGTTTATTATTGGGCCAAATGTCAGGTATGTGGATGAGCGGACTGGGCCGGGGAGGGTTTCAGGAGGTCCAGTCTCATCACCACTGTATTATAATCGGACGGTGGAGAGTCATCAAACTAGTACGAATGGCGAGCCGGCAACTAGAAATGAGGGCTCTCCCCCCTTTCCATTGGCCCGGCCTTCCTTTTGGAGCTCCCAAGGAGCTCTCTCTCTCTCTCTCTCTCTCTCGCTCGCTCGCTCGCTCTCTCTCTCTCTCTCTCTCTCTCTCTGGGTTGTCTTCCTTCGTTAGGGCTGTGGGTGTCCATGGGTGCGAAGAAAGAAGGCCTCGGCGAGGGGAGGGAGGAAGAGGAAGACGAGGACAACGTGCCCATTGCATTGTCGCGGGGGAAGCTCGCGAAGAGGCGTGAAGCGCAGCAGAGAAGGAGTCGCGACGAAGGCAACGATGACGACGACGGGGACTTCCCTATCCCCTTCCGTTCTATCGAGGGCAGGGAAAGGCCAGGGTCCCAGAATGGCAGAGGGTCTCTCAGGCTGAAGGAGGAGGATGATGAAGACGAGGTCGCTGAGAAGCCCCCGACGAAGGTTTGCTCCATTTTTCCCTCCACCTACTCCCCTTCTCGGCCAATTTTTCTTGATTGGCGCGCCCATCTGTGTGCGAAGGAGGCGAGCATTAGGAAGAACGAGGGCCCTAAGGACAGTCCCGCGTCTGCCAGGGTGAAGAAGGAGCGGTCTACTGGAGAAGTGTCATCAGAGGATGAGGATGACGGAAAGGTGGCTTTCTCTTCCGGCTGTATTTCCTTGCTATTTATTCTTTGCAGCATGCAGCTCATTGCCCTTTTTCTGGTTCCAGGACTCGAAGAAGAAGATAAAGAGAGGCACGGTGAAGAAGACGGTAGAGCAGAGCAGCAAGACCGTCAAGAAGGTGAGCAAGGCCAAAACCGTAGAAGACGGCAAGAAGAAACCGAAGAATGTGTATGATTTGCCGGGGCAGAGGCACGAGCCGCCCGAGGAGGTGCGTTTCTTTGATCACCACGCCATTTGGATATGTATTTTCTGTGCAGACTCAGGCTAAAGTGCTCTGTTTTTGATTGCTTGAACTTGCAGAGAGACCCATTGAGGATTTTCTATGAAACACTTTATCAGCAGCTGCCTAACAGCGAAATGGCGCAGTTCTGGTATGAACATTTGAACGCACACTGCTTATATATTATTTCTCTTCATCAATGGCTGGGGTTGTCCTCACCCATAGCCGATCGGAAGCTTTTTTTTCCCCTTTGAACTCAAAATCGTAATATTGTTTCACATTTCTCGGCTTTTTTTGCATTTAATTTCTCACTGAAAATCAAACTCTTAAGCGCTCCGTTTGGAAGCCGTACCCTGAAAACTAAGATCGAAATAGCCATGCGTTGAAGGAAGTGATTTGCTGTGCTTTTATGCTGCAAAATAGCTCGGAAGCTAGGTGAACTTTATGCATATTATTATTATTATTTAGAGGATAATCTCTGCCGGGTGCTGGATAAATCTTCAGAGGGCAGGGGCTCGATAAAAACCTCGTTAGTTCAGCCTCCTATTTGTTTCTGACCCATCACCGGACTTTTGTGTTACTTTCTCTAATGAGGATGAGTGATGATCAGGACATCTATCAAGGGAAAAGAAAAATATTAAAGATGCAGCTAAGGTAATTAGGGAGATGTAGGAAGAACATCAAAAGATCGAAGAGAATTCGATGAATGGAATCACATTACAAGTTTATGCATTAAAAGCATTAAGAGAGAGAGAGGGAGAGGGCTCTAGGAAATACCATGGGAATGGCAAGTCAGAAAGCAGCACAAGTCGGTGGACATTGATGGATGAAGAAGGGTGATGCCCTGACCCATAGGGTTTATTGCCCCTGAAATGCTTTATCTTTAAGGAGCCACCTGAATAATACCGGAGCAAGGTACAATACCAGTTGCCCTTTGATGAAAGGCTAGGAGACAAGTAATTCGATCAACGGGGATATTTATGATCAATCCAGTGGGAAGAACAGGCATTATGAGAGCTACAAAAAGGCTGAAGATGATGGCGAGTGGGCTGTAAATGAAAGAAGAGGTGCATCTGTGATTGAGCGTGATTTAAAGGTGAAGAACAAAGATTCCGAACAAGAAACGGGTCGAGGAGATGTCGAATTTATTACCTTGGAAGGTTATATCACTCTCTAAGTGGAAAGTATTCATGGAATCTTGATGTGCCTCGGCTGAGTGGGTTTTTAATCGATATTTTGATGCCGGAAACTAGTTTCCGCTCAGAATGTGAGTCACTTTGGTCGCCCATTTGATGGAAATGGGGTAAATAATTGAGATTAATTTTCTGGAATCGTATGCCTGCTTAGGAGATTGCAGAGGTGAGGGCAAGAGTTCTCTGAAGCATGTCGCTCTCATCTGGCTTCTAAGCCGTGGGCTGGGTTTCCCACTGAAGTCAGCGCCGTGATTTTTCTCTGCTCGCAGGATGATGGAGTACGGCTTGCTTCCTCCTGAGGCCGCGCAGAAGGTTTATGAGAGGAAGCTGAGGAAGAACCACCAGAGCAAGCAGAACTCGCCCGCCAAGGTCGCGTCGTCTGAGCCGACGGCAGATTCCGCGAAGAAAGCGAAGCAAGCCTCGGCGGGGATGACGGCGCCGAGGATGGCCGTTAAGAGGAAGCTCGGGGGAGCGTCTTCCGATGACGGCGATGATAACGACGACGACGACGACTTCATCTCTTCGCGGAGGAAGCCCAAGAAGCGGAAGGTCGCCGGCTGAGGACGCCTCCTGCGTTCTCTGCATCCCGTTCGTTGATTTAGATCACGGGCTCCTGGGCTCGTTTCTTCAGGGCGGAGGCGGCGTGGACCATCCAATTTTGGCTGGGGAATCATCTCACCTGCGCGTTGCCGAATTAAAAGTTTGTATATTTTGATTATCTGAAAGTAGTTGGTGCCCGGACATCGATCTCTCCCTCAGTATCCTGCAATCAGCCGTAGATGTTTCTTTAAGGTTTTTCATGGAGAAAAAGTCAATTCCGGGTGTTGTCCGGTCGTGCATAATCGCTGGGCCAGGGCGGCGCATCCGACCCGGAGCTTGTCGGGTTTCCGGAAGCGCCAAGCGCCGCCCCTCTGACAGCGGGAGGCGCTTGGAGTCGTCCAAGACCGTTGGCCATTGCCCACCAAACCCAATCCAGCTTCCAGCCGTGAGGGAATCTTCCGCCCGCCGGCGGGTAGGCCAGTGCCGGAGTTGACTGTAGCTCGGCACTGGAAGTACTGCTTGGAATCGGTCCGCACTCGTCGCATCAACGAGTGGCTGAGGTTGTCACGGCGCAGGGGAGTGGGCGGACGGGGCCAACTTGTTCTTCCGTCAACGGCGGGTGCCCCGTGTGACGAGACGAAGACAGCGAACTTTGGGCGTTGTCTCTGCCTGGAATCGACGTGGGCAGACGGGGATCTGCGTCTTCCCCGGTGGCGATGGTGGTCCTCCGGCTCGGGCGCGGGGCCTGTCTAATTGCAGCCAGCGCCCGTTGGAATGGACGGAGCTTCACGGGCGCCGTCGATCGCCCGATCTCGAAATGGTGGGTTTTTTTTATATCGGGGACAAGAAGAAGGCGGTCGTAGAAAATGGATTGACGATGGGGGGCAAGCGACGGCTGAGGAACGCGATGCCGGGTGAATGACGAAGGGGGAAGGGAGATCGTCCTGTCGGCCCCTCTTCTTCCTTAATTTACGTTTAGTTATTCCCATGCCCAGTCGCCTCCGTTGAAGAAACGGGGCAGGAAGAGGAGAGAGAGAGAGAGAGAGAGAGAGAGAGGAGAGAGGAGGGTGGGGCCTGCCGTCACTGATCCTGTCGCATTCCCGTTGCACCTTCCCATCTTCCCTTGGAAAGTCTTCTCCCTTGACCACCCCCCCCACCTCCCCCCCACTTCCATCGGCGGCTCCCGCGTACGTCTGTCCCCGTCGATTGCACTGGGTGTCCTCTGTACAGTTTACGCGCTGGATTGATGGTTATCCTTGAAAACCCCAGAGCCGAGGGGAAGGAGCAGGGAGAAGAAGCGGAGGGAGAGGGGGGAAATGGGTGCTTGCTTTTCCACGGCCACCAAGGCCGCTTCGGCCGCCGGCGATCCCCAGGGGCCGCAGCAGGCCCACAAACCTCGGGAGGCGCAGAGGAGCACTTCTCAGTCTCAGCAGCAGAATCGGAAGCAGGGCCAGAATTATCAGCGGGAGAAAGGGCAGGAGAAGAGGGCGAGCGGGGCGATTCCATGCGGGAAGAGGACGAACTTCGGGTACGCGCGGGATTTTGAGAGCAAGTACACCACTGGGAAGCTCTTGGGCCACGGCCAGTTCGGATACACCTTCGTCGCCACGCAGAAGGCGACTGGAGACCGGGTGGCTGTGAAGAGGATTGACAAGAGTAAGGTAAATCGATTGAAACTCTTGCCCTTTCTGTCGAGGTTTCAAATGGAAGAAGATTTTGCCTCTTGCTGTGTTCGTTGGACGATCAGCTTGTTTCCTGAGATCCTGTAAAAATTAATAATAATAAAAAAAGGGATCTGCTTTCGACGAAATACAGGTCCCGATTGAGCTGTTTCTACTTTCTTCCTGCCCGGACTATCATGCTAGATTTTTTCCAAAGTTTTGAAAAGCTTTCAAAAAGGCATCTGAAGGCTGAAGTCACTCGGGCACCAACCAAACAGTGTTTACTAAGTTGGTCTGGCATAGCTTAAAAAAATGTAGATGGAAACAATTTTCGGTCTGCAAAAGAGAAACATTTTCTTGGAAATACTGAATTTTTTCTTCGATTGATTCAAGTTCATGAAATCTTTTTACCCGGGTGCTGGCTGTTGAGATCGTAATTGGGGTTGCAGTTCTTTCAGGATTACTGTGCTATGAAATGCTGATTGCAGAGCAGTGATCATCACTTGAATCTATGAAATATACTCTGCTTGATAGGTCAACTGGCCAATTTTTCCATTTGTGGCAGATGCTTCACAGTGTTGCAGTGGAGGATGTGAAAAGAGAAGTGAAGATACTGCAAGCTCTCACGGGCCATGAGAATGTCGTGCAATTCCACAACGCATTTGAAGATGATTCCTATGTGTATATAGTCATGGAGTAAGTTTTTTCAATCTAAATTTTTCATGAAAAAGACGGAAGGTGTTATGCTCGAATCAAATAAATTGATAGGGTGTGCATCTTGGAAAATAGATGCTAAATGATTTTGCCAAGCATTCATCTTTTAAAGAAAGCTGGAAGACTCCACTGGAGCATGTTGAATCAGCTTCTGTTTGACTAGACTTTGAGCTTGTTTCTGCAAACTAAGCTCCCAAATGCATTTCCATTTTTGCTAAGAATACTCTCGTATATATTATTATAGAAATAAACCTATGATTATGAAGATGGGCCTACTTAACCCCACTTATAGCTCTTTGATTATGAGTTGGGTATCAGAGCCGATACTAGGGATTGTCCTTCATTGGTTCGTATAGACATTGCCGTTTTGAACCTTTAGATCATGCAGCTTCTGTAAGGGCCTCTCTCATGCATTTTTCACAGTTCTTGAAGAATTAGAGGTAATAACAAATACAGCAGCCGTGTGCTGAGCTCCGTTGGATATCCTCTTTATGAAGTTTATTTTTAAAAGTATTGTGCGTTTCTCTTCAGAGTAATTCAGCGAGCTCACTACTTATATTCCTCAGGTTATGCGAAGGTGGCGAGCTGCTTGACCGCATACTGGCCAAGTAAGAGCTTTCAACTCCTCTCATTCTCTGTAAATCGCGGTACAAAAATATTTCGGTTCTTAAATATTAATGTAAATAATGAGCCACTGTATGAAGAATTCGGACTACCAGCATGGCCACCACCCTCTTCACGTATCCATAGGGAGGAATAACTTAATGCCGGCCTAATGGGCCCATGTTCTAAGCCATGCACTGGCATAGTTGCACATTTATAGTGGGTATATTCTGGTAGATTTTCTAACAGTGAGATCCACCCTGAGCAGAAAGGATAGCCGATATAGTGAGAAAGATGCTGCGGTAGTGGTGAGGCAGATGCTCAAAGTCGCAGCTGAATGCCATCTGCACGGACTGGTTCATCGAGACATGAAACCTGAGGTAGGTTCAACGGCCTTGCAGAAAACGCATGTTGGATTCATGGGTTCATTCTAGCTTACTGCTTGAAATTGACGGGTCTCTGTTTGCAGAATTTTCTCTTTAAGTCAACCAAGGAAGATTCACCACTCAAGGCAACAGATTTTGGCCTTTCGGATTTTATAAAACCTGGTATGCATAAGAAAGACTTGGTCTCATGACATGGCGGATTCCACCAGCCGCTTTTGCCCAGATTTTGATGCGCCTTTTAGTCTCTGGTTTCCGTATGGAACGTCCGATTTATTTACATTTTTTTACAGACCGCTTGAAAATATTGAAAATAAGCACGATGATGATGATGATGATGATGATGATGATGATGATGATGATCAACACGGAATGGCGCAGGTAGGAAGTTCCATGATATCGTTGGGAGTGCTTATTATGTTGCTCCAGAAGTATTAAAGCGGAAATCTGGGCCTGAGTCGGATGTCTGGAGCATCGGCGTTATAACATACATTTTACTTTGCGGAAGAAGACCATTTTGGGATAAAACCGAGGACGGCATATTCAAGGAGGTACACGCATCTGAAGCTGTGGTATTCTTATGGCCGTATCGAGTTATTAGCATGCATTTGGTGATCATAAATATTTCGTGAACGTATGAATACTGAAAAATATACTGCCTCATGCCCCGGGAGTTATGAAAAAATGCTTAATATTCTGTGAAAGAATAGTACCAACATCAGTATTTCTATATGTCAAAATGGGCAAGTAATGGTGGGATGTTCATTCTTATGGATCATTGTGTGTGCAGGTTTTAAGGAAGAAACCTGATTTCCGACGAAAGCCTTGGCCTAATATTAGCAGCAGCGCCAAAGATTTTGTTACCAAGCTGTTAGTGAAGGACCCACGAGCAAGACTCACAGCCGCACAAGCACTGTGTATGTATTTTGTATGGGCTGTTCGAAGGAGACATCCTGAGCCAGCATGAATTCAAATGATCATATAAACATTTTAAGGAGTTATATAATATTTTACTTCCATCAAAGAATTATTTTAGAGTTTTTTATCTGTAAACAAACTAGCTTTTGTATTATTCATGCGTTGACGTTCCCTCTTTTCACATACCCTCATCATGGTGGGGCATTTTCTGACAGTCTTCTTTTGATCTATAATCTATCAGCTCACCCCTGGGTAAGGGAAGACGGTGATGCATCAGAAATCCCATTGGACATATCCATCTTGAACAACATTCGGGAGTTTGTGAAGTACAGCCGTTTGAAGCAGATTGCACTCAGGGTAAATACTGTTTTTCAAAAAAAATTAATTTTTTATACAGGTTTCATAGAACTTGTACGGCAACAACATAAATTGGCATGTTTTACATCAAATATTTAATATTTTTTCCGTCCAGGCGTTAGCCAGCACACTGAATCCTGAGGAAATGGCCAATCTCCGTGATCAATTTGATGCAATTGATGTAGATAAAAATGGAGCCATCAGCCTTGAAGAAATGAGACATGTGAGCCCTTGTCATTTCCTTATTTCATTGGAATTTCACGATCCATGCTACTATATATTCAATCTTAGTGAACAGATGATGCCAATTTTTTTTACTATATGAACATAAGTGATCTTATCCTGAACTGTTGCCAATTTAATGGAAACAAAGAAACTCTTACTAAATGTGCTCTGCTCTTGCCGATAAACATAACAGTGTGCCTTTGAGTTTTCTGTTAGTTTGGTTTGATAAAACTGGGTTGCGTGCGATGATGAATAAGGGTTTAGATGCATTTAATGTGTTTTTAAGTAGTTATATGGATCCAAGGCTGCATTTTTTGAAAAATATGATGGCACTTTCCTGTTTATTCTTCATGGAATCCTTGAATAATTGGGAACACTTATGATGGTATTTTAGTCATTTTTTTTTTACGTTCTGATTCCTAATGGGGGAGGAATCTTGAGCCATACACTGTGGTGATGCAACCTTCTGGGGTACACTGGATTCGGGTTATTAACAATTTTAGCTTGGCTTTTAAAATAATTTTACTAAACTCTATTTTGGTTCCCCTTTCTCTCTCTGATTTATCTGGTAACCTCTCAGAGTGGAGATTATATTGCAATAACTTTTTGGGTATTTTCTGGCTTATTTTTGTTCATCTGACTTGGTTCTCGTTTTACCCAAGTTTAATCAAATGATGGCTGATCTGCAGGCTCTTGCAAAAGATCTTCCGTGGAAACTGAAGGAGCCTCGAGTCATGGAGATTCTTCAAGCCGTAAGACTCTGCCCACTAACTCAGTCGAAGCAAATCAATTAGTCTTTTAAATCTGTATAATAATTATTCTATACAATGATTGCGGTCCAAGGGCTTATAATTCAGCAGTTTCATGCACGATCTTTCTAAGGCTCACTTAATTTGGCGCATCAAGTTCGAGCATTTTTTTGGAAAAAAAGTCAAATAAGTAAAGAAGAATTGAGATGGGGAAAAAAAAATCCTCGTCTAGATCCAAACGGGTTCCCTAGCTTCTCTTCCTCCCCCCTTTCCTGTTTCTTGTGAATCTCCAATGCACTTCTGCGTCAGAACTTGAGAATTCCTTTGCAGGGCTCTCTCTCTCTCTCTCTCTCTCTCTCTCTCTCTCTCTCTCTCTCTCTCTCGCTAGAGCATCTAGAACATTCGATGTCTAGAATCTTAATCCTCCGTTTGAGGGGTTGACCCTGATGAATAGCACTCCTCAGATGATCCCTTTCACATTCCTGGGTCGTCCTATAATGTTCTTTAAATGCCACTCCGGGACTAATATGAACCCCTTCCGTGGGCAGATGGACAGCAACACCGACGGGCTGGTTGACTTCGACGAGTTCGTGGCGGCGACCCTCCACGTGCACCAGCTCGAGGAGCACGACTCGGAGAAATGGCAGTCCCGCTCCCAGGCCGCCTTCGAGAAGTTTGACGTCGACGGAGACGGATTCATCACCCCCGAGGAACTCAGAGTGGTCAGTCAACCCGAGGAACCCATCTCTGAAACATCCGGCGGAATCGCAAGGCTCTTTAATCGTTCCCCAGCGGGCTGATTCTTCGATCCTCTCCTCTGTTTGTTTCCGGTGGCATCCGCAGCACACGGGGCTGAAGAGCTCCATCGAGCCGCTGCTGGAGGAGGCCGACATCGACAAGGACGGCAAGATAAGCTTGCCTGAATTCCGCCGGCTACTGAGGAGCGTGAGCTCCCGCAACGTCCCCGCCCCTTCGGCAGCCCGGAATTCCCGCAAAATGTAGCCCTCGAGCGCGGTGGGGCCAACATTCTTCTGAAAGAAATCTCCACTGCATTCGGACATGGAAGGGCCCTCCTTTGGGGGGATCTGTCTGCAAATCTTGTCCCGCCGCCAGTCTGCATGCTGTTGCAGCTCCTCGGCTCCGATTCGAGTGGCCATGATCCATTCTGTACATGTTCTCAGTGTATAGCGCAGTTACAATTTGCAGTCTTCACTGGGCGTCTGAAACGAGCGCAGCCATTGATGATACAGACGATCCCAGAGAGATGAGCCATTTTTTGCTGAACCCGTTTGGATGATACCTTCTCTGTAGCAGGACCCTTGTGCTTAATAATGTGTTTATCATCTTCAGTCTCTAAACATATATGATTTTTCTCCACTCTCTCGCTTATGGTAGATGCTAGTCTAATGTTCTTGATCATTCCACGCATTATAGGTGCGAAAAAAACCTGAATTGGGCAAGTTTTTTTGCAAGGAATTTCCAAAAATAGCAGTTGATGTGAACGGGGAAATCCCCCATCTCCAAACAATGAAGAGAAACAGGACCCTGGAAAGGAGGTTCCTTCTTGTTCTTCTTCTTCTCCTGTTGTTCTTAGCCTAGCACTTCTATTAACATGGAAGAAAAGTCAACGAGTTGACTTTGTTCTGGTGTGCCTTGCTGGGAGCGGGAGCTCACTCCTGCTTCTCCAGCTCGCCCATTCTCTCAATAATCGCCTGCCAAGTCGTCAAGGATTTTAGTCTTCTGATTGCATGAACATGCGGGGGAATCCATGGGACAATTAGACAATAAATTCACAGAAATATGGGACAAACGTACCTTCTTGCTTGTTTCTTGAAGCTCCCCAGCAAGAATGAATTCATCAAGAATCAGATAAACCTGCATTCATACGAAGACATGCGGTCAAAACCACACGAAAAAATAGTCACTATGGTTGATTTCTATAACAGGAAAAAGGCAAAGTCTTCACAACATGGCGCCTGGTGACAAGGACTCATAACCTTGTTCTCCCCTAAACAGCAAGATCAGAATGAATAATGGCATTATAGCCCAGAATGCGCTTTTAATTATGCGAAACAAGAGCACATATTCCATGATTTTTTTTTAACATGGTTGCGATAAGGCCAAATCGTGGTAGAAACCTTATAGAGTGTGGCAATCATGCACGAGTTTTATTTGGTCAAACATGGAAATCTAGAATAAATCCAGATTTTAAATTCTGCCTGATCAACATGAGTGGGGAACATTCCAATACATAATAAAAATGACTCTTGATGAGATGAATCTTGATGAGAGACTAAGGGATAATCAGCAGCAGGCTGCTATTTCTTAGTTGTTAAAGGTAAAAAAAACCAAGACATGAGTAACATTGTGAAATCCAGATTCAGCAGGTCGTCAAAAGTTGTTGGTAGAAGAAACAGGAGAATCAAAGCATGGACTTACCAAAAAAGACATTATTCGAGATGTCTGTCATCATTCATTAGAGCAAATAAAAAAGGGAAGAGATTGCGTTTAGGATTGGACGGGCCAATTGAGGTTAGAGGGAAGAACAGGAAGAGATTGGATCCAAACGGGATGCAACATCCTGTTGAATGGCAAGAAAATCTGGTCGGTTGGGGAAGTCAGCCACATCCTGTACTAATCTGAATTAGGATCAGCCCGAATGGAAAAATACAGGAAAAGAGAATAATTGTAGAACAACCAATCTAAATCTACTAAAGAAACAAGGGAGATTAGAAAAATGGGAAATCGGAAGGATGATAAGATTATAAATAATAGAACGCATGTTGCAGAAAAATGTTATTATATACTCATAAGCTTATCACAAAAACTGGTCCCAGATATATTTCAACTTCTTTACCTCCATCCCCATTAGAACCAACATAAAATGAAGGAGTTGCCACTTTATTGGCCAATCCTAGGCTCGCATATTCTTTTCTTCCTCATTCTCAATCCAAGCATATCTAATTAAGCTGTACCTGGCTAATCTGATTCAAGCCTATTATGCCAGGTTTAGGCCCAATTCTGATCCTTTCTTAAAGCTAAGGAGAGAAAGTCCTCTGCCTTGATGGTAGAAGAGCAGATGAAAATCCTGAAGAACAAGCAAAATATATGCTATAATTAACCATTTATAAGGAAACAGGGGCAGTCTACTCCTTGAATCGAATTGCCACGTAATTCTTCCTTTTGTAGCGATTTATATAAAATCTCAACGCCCGTAAAGAAACCGTACTTCCATTGGGCATAATTTTGAATTTTTCTGTCCCATCTCCTTCAAATTAAATCTACAACTCCATCTTATCATCACATAAACGAAAAAGTTCACTGCAAATTGAGAAACGCCAAACTGGACTCGGACAATCATGATAAACAGGCATTAATAGAGTCACTTGTTAGCGTAATCGATAAGCACTTCTGCTAGATTGAATAACATAAATGAGGTGAGCCATTAGTTTCTAGATGACTACCTGATAAGCACCGTAGTAGTTTTCAATGATACAAAACGTTATATTTCTTGAGAAAGTTTGTTAATTAGTCATAAGCTACTTCTTTGCGCTTCATAAGACACTTTGTAAAAATACAATAAGATCATAGTTTATGCAAAAAAGGGTATGGGATAATTAGCAAGTGGAACATGATAAGAGACAGAAGAAAAAAATTAGGAAAAAAATTTATGTTCAAAAAAGCTGTCTGCACTTGGAGGAAAAGTGATATTTTTCTGTAAACAGATGGTAGTTATTCACAACGGGTAATCGCTTCAGGTGAAAACCATTCCAGTGCCTGTACTTTTAATTCTAATAGTCCTCTCAAAAACAATTGACCTTTCACATTCTTTTATTCTCTTCTTAAAGAAACATTCTCTTGTGGGGAGTCGATTTTGTGTTCGGTCGTTTAAAATAAAAGCTGGCCAAGAACAACCCAAGCTCATGGCTCCCATGCGTGTTAAACCTGCAACCTAATGCGGCAACAATCTCAAGTTAACTGCTCTAAGGATCACACATCTGAATGCATTCATCAAAGGGCAATGCATGGACAATGTCATAGTTTAGTTTAGTTTAATTTAAGGCGCAAAACCGAGATTTTTAGACAATACAGTCCCCCACACAGAGATGTGGGAAGCTGCACAGAGTGGCAAGATCATGAGCTATCCTCATGAGCAAGCTTAGAAATATTCGCATACTGGGTGCCATAGAGATGCAGGCAAGTCCAGATGGAGCCTTGGAGCTATAGGTTGGGAGACCAGTAGCTTGGGTTGCTCTGGGGCAGTATTGTCTTGATTGGAGGTCGCTCAAGTAAATTATGAAATCGCCATTAAAATTCAAAAATTTTTTATTTTATTTTTATCTTGCAACTTCAGAAGAAAGATTGTGCAACAGTCAACAACACTTGCGACAGACCTGACCAACATGCAAGAAGATTAAGCATGTTTCTTTAAGTTGTCAACGCAGAGAACCACATGTACCTTCTGAAAATTGAACACCAGATCGAGTTCGCACACGTTGCTGAAGAAATGGTCCAGTATCTCCACAAATAGATGGATGCACTCCAGATATGCCAGCTCATTATCGGTGATGTCAACGCACATGGAGAAAAACAAGCCTGCATATCTCCTGTAGATGATCTTGTGGGTGCGAAACTGCAAGAACATATGCAATCACCTCAAATCCATCAGATTTAGAACTTTCAAAGGTGGCTCGGCGAAAATGAACGAAAATGATGCACCATTTACATGCACCAGCGAGAACAAGGTGGAAGAAATCAAGCACTTTTTGAGACCATAAAAAAAGTTGGGTGGTGATGGATTAAAAAATTAAAAAAATCAGTAGGATTTGGCGGCGGAAATTTTCTTATTGGAAGCAAAGGTTGCAGGTGCCTCCTCCTTCCGGCACTTGAAACAAATGTACCAGGATGCCATACCTTAAGGAGAAAAATGGCCAGTCCAGGAAGGATTTCTGAGGAAAATTTTAGGACTTTTTGATAGAAAAAAGCTTGAAACAAATAGTAATCGCACGACCATTCCTCAACGCAATATCAAAAGGAAAGTGGTCAAACGAGCATACATTAGAGATGATCATACACATCCAGTCACAAAAATTCTATGTCCTCCATCCCATCATCTGAAAGAAAACTCTCTAATCCTTTTTGGGGAAGAAAATGCAAGTCTGGGAAACTCAACATGGAGATTCTCAAGAAAAATAATCCCCCTCCCCAGAATCCCCGATTCCTCTTCCAATCGAAAGCTTTCAATTGGCATCTGCCGATAGTAGAGACAACAAAAAACCATCTTGACTCTGAAATTATTCATCCATAGTTTTGAAACCGGATGCGACCGACTCTTCATTATGATGCCATTAAATACTTCGCAGTTCTTCCTCTTCGTGCCGAGCCTGAACCCTTCTGTTCAAGCGCGTGAAGCTAGACCTAGATGAAACGCATCGCCCCACAAAGCGGGGAAAGGATGATACCGGCATTCGAGCCGCTTCGCAGATAGGGCGACATGAAACAATTGGGTGAGGAGCTGTGAAGCCGGCGGCACGTCAGATGAGGAAAGGGTAGTAGATCTGATGAAGAACCAAAAGGATGACCAGAGTGAGGGCTCCGATCACCTCATCGCATACCCACCTCGACGAAATTGGTGAATTTGGGATCCCTGTTGACCACCAGGCGGTGAACCTGAGGAATCAAAGCCAAAACAACTCAGATCATCAAAAGTATCGGTATTATTTAAGATCCGTCGACTGCTTGAGACGGAAAGAGGAAGAGGACGAGGGCAGAAGACGACAGCGGGAGGGAGGATCCATACTTCGTACTCGAGCTTGTGCTTCTCGGAATCCTCGAGTGGGACGTAGTATTTCGCGAGACGCGTCTTCCCCTGCCTGTTCTGGAGCAGTATGAACCGAATCTGCCGTCGCCAACGAGGAAAACAGCGAATTAAAGCAGGAAGAGGTAATTTCAAGGGTATTTTCATAACTGCGGCAGCCATCCATTCTCGAAGCGCAGGTAAAGACGAGCTTCACCATCGTTCTCGGACTAGGGAAGGACGCGCCACCAGTGTCTCTCTCCTCTGGAGATGGGTTCCGCTGCCCGGAGAAAACAGGGCTTCGACGGGAACGGAGAACTGTCGGGGGGTCGGACTCGACGAATCCGGAGAAGTCTTGGCAGCGGGGGTCTAAACGAAGACCCACCCGGTCATCAGCTAGCTGTCTTCAAAAACAATTCAGAACTAAAATCGAGAGATATCAAAAAAAGGATAAACAAATTCGTCTATTAAAAATTATTTTTTTACAAAAATAATTCACGATGTTATGCCAAATTTTCATAATTTTTATTTAGCAGAAAATATCGATTGTGAATGATGATTACATCATGAAGGTTCCAGAAACACTTTGTTGATTAATAATTTTACATATCCTGCACAGCTCAAGACGAAACATAAAATATACTATGCATTTTAATGATTATTCGGTTATTTTAATGATTATAAAAAATTTCATGGAAACATGAATATCTTGGTTTATTATAAGATAATGATAATCCATCCCCCCATCCAGGGTCGGGTGGGTTGCGTACATATGAATGTAAACATTTCTGATAACATGTTTAATCAGATAAGGTACCATTTTAAATTAGAATGGGCAAAATTAAGCCATATGAAAAATCGAAAATTTTCAGATTAAACTGTCATTTTCTTTCTTTGGCTAAATGCCCATGGTTCACAATCCAAGAATATTATAAAAAAATATTTTTGGGTCTATTTGACAAATGGGCATCTCCTTGGAAGTGCCTAAAAATTGTAATTTTTGGCTAGAACCCTTCTTTCCTTTTTCAGTCGTCAACCACCCCAAGAAGAGGACTGCAGATAATAATATAACACAGGGCATGACGGGTCAGCTGACAGGCAACGCTCATCAACAATCAAGTTCAAGGTAGCAACGAGCCACCGGCAGGGGAAATGAAACCATAAATGGAAATGAATGATCTTACAGCCTGGATTCATACATCACAGATTCCCATATGACTCAGAAATAATTGAAGCCCGGGCCCTCAAAGCTCCCCAAATTAAGTAAGCGGCGATGCGATCTACGCGAACTTGGAGTTCGCCGCCGCCAGCAGCGCCGCCCCGATGCCCGAGCCGTCCTTGTTGTGGTCGATCACGATGTTCTCAGAGGTCTTCTGCCCTAAAAGCTCTGTAACAGCATCTTGGATGTACCTTCTGTACTGGGGATAGTGCTCGTAGAGGCCGCCGTCCATGGCCACCACCGTCCTCCTCCCCAAGACGAGGCCATGGGAGTCTTCCTCCATCTTCTGGAGGATGCCCACAATGCCCGCCCCTGCCAGCCTGCCGGCCCTCCTCACAATGGCGTCGCAGACCTCCACCACCGCCCTCCTCCCGTTCATGGAGGACTGCGCCTGAAAATGGCATCACCATCATCACCATCATCATCATCATCATCATCATCATCATCATCATCATCATCATCATTCAGGGCCGGATATGGAGATTATTATCCCCCCTAAAAGTGGAAAATATTGACTGGAGGGTACCCCAATGGCGTCGCTCAAGACGGTTCCCACGGTTGTGAGATCATCGGTGTCATCTTGCTGCATGGCGCAGAGACAGGGGGTGCTGCAAATGGAAATGGAAGTAGCTCAAATAGTGGCCTCCTGATCTTGTGGAAGAATGTAAACTGAGTTCTGAATAAACGCTCATTTGGGGATCATGTAGAACACGGTGTTAGTTGAGAGCACCCTTTTTTTGGTAGAAAAATGGGAACTTGATGCAAGAACAGATTGATTTGGGATAAAGATGGCTTCAGGGATCAGGTAGAACAGAGTCTCCGGCAGAAACATGTAGACTCGGTTTATAAAAGAATAAATTTTCATCCAGGGATCGTGTAGAACACAGCGCTAGATCAGAACACTGTTTCTGGAAGAAAAATCTGAAAAGAAATGCAAAATAAATGCAATCACAACGTGATTTACATAGAATACAGATGCGCGCAGAGGCCATGTAGAAACCCAGTTTCTGCCAAAAAAATAATATGCGAAAATAAAAAAGCATTTTGATACGATTTTTGGTGGAAATGTAAAAAATAAATCAAAACAATGTGAGTGCAACTTAATTCAGAATAGGCATTTTTTTCAAAACAGCATTTTGCCGAGAGCACTATTTTTGGTAGATGAATGTGAGAATAAATTCAAAAAAGAAATGCCAAGCTGGTTAAGAACAGGCATTCATTCAGGGGTCACGTTGAAGAACACTGCATTTGATGAGGGGGAGACGAGCATTCACCCCAGTATGAAAGGCGTGGAGAGCTTCTGGGGAACTGAATCACCGAACAGAGCGTCGTCCTCCGCCATTTTTAGTAGAATTCTTCGTACAATCTCTCCAAGATACATTCCTGATATAGTTTTTTCAAATATCTACAGCCCAAGATGAGGAGGCACGCATTACATGGTAATCCAGTTGAATTGCATGCTCCGGATCACTCGCATATATATATATGGGCAAGAAGTGGGTACCTGCTCCCCGGGGTTTACACTTGCAGAGTCAACGTCTTTGTCAAACTCCGTCAAAGGAAGCCCAGCTGAGAATGCTCCCCATTCAGTATTGATAATCTGCACCGTACAAGACGGTCAAAGCAAACCCGGCAACCATAGCGGATGATTTCCGTCTTGAAAAAGTTGTGAAGAGATTTTCTTTTTATGGGAAAATAATTTGGACAGATTTCATACCATGAAGTCAACTACAATCCTTGTGGGCAGAACAGATAATGAGGAAGATGGTTTTGATTTTGATAGAATTTCTGAATGAACGAGGAAAGCCGTGTGGGCGAATTTTTCTAGAAATTAAATAATTTGAGCGGATTCAAGACAGTAAACTCAATTACACACCATTTTTCCAGATCTTGGTTTCAGACCCTGCAGTTTCGGGATAGCATCGGCCCGTTCTATGTAGCAGGCATTGGTGCCAGTGCCCAGGATCACTGCAACCATTACATCTTCATCATAGTAGTGTGCTCCAGCCAAGGTGGCCACCGTGTCGTTGACCTGGTTCATGAGGAAAATTATATCCCATTTAACATAGTCCAAAAAAAAATATTACGCACATGATGCAAATATTAATAACACTGGTTTATAAAGATAGAAATCGATGAGCATAATGGATATATCTTATATATATACCAGCGCTGATACACGCATATCGAGTCCCTGCCTCTCCATTGCTTCGTTCAAGCAAGCAACCACATCCCTCCCTGCCTGCCAAGAGCAAGAAGATTTCATAAACTTTAAGTGAAGTCTGCCCTCGAAGATATTTCATTTTCTGAGCCAATATATTTGAGAGACAAGAAGAAACAGATGGCATATATGAACTACGATTCCCAAAGTTCGAAGATTATTAGATCTACAGTGATCGATGCTGGTGGGCAGCTAAAGAGTGGAAGAACTAGAAACTTTAATCCAGAGAATATTGCATTTTCTGAACCAAGATATTTCAGAGACAAGAACAAGTAAAGTAGACTCGGTGTAATCACAGCTATGAACTATGATTCCCGATATCCAAAGATTATTAGATCTTCATCGAAACACGAAGAAGCTGATTTATGCAGTAACGACAGATGCTGGTGTGAAGGTAAAGAATGGAAGAACAAGAACTGGGTGAAAGAAGAAGGGATGCAGACCGTTCCCGAGACGGAGAAACCCTTGGTCCACTTGATTAGTATCCCTGAATCAATGGAGGTCTGCTTCACTGGAAACGAAAATGTGAACCCGAGCTCCCATTTCTTGCCCTGAGGAAGGCGAAGGCTTCTTCCGCCCTCCTTGGAGACGAACCTCCCGAGCTCAGAGGCGATGAAATCGAATAGTTCCTGATCAGGCAAGAATTCTGGTGAGGAAGCCCGCCGGGCAAGATCAAACCCCACGCAGCGCGGGCAGTAGAAGAGGCGATCGGGGAGCGGATCGACCTCCGTGGTGCCGAACATGAGCTCCTGCGGAATCTGGGCGTACTGGAGCTCGGTCTCGACGACGCGGCCGTCCCTTCCTCCGAGCTGCACCTTCAGGACTCTGAAATTGGTGCCGCCGAGGTCCAGAGCGTAGAACGCTCCCTTCTCGTCACTGAGAAATTTCAAAATCATCATCAGACGCGGACATGGAAGAAGAAGATGGGGCAGTGGGAGTGAGTACCCGCTCGGCAGGGAGTCGACGTAGCTGAGGATCATCGGGAGACCGCCGGCGCCGTCGGAGACCAGCCCGGCCCTCATTTCCGCCGCCATCGCGTCCGCCACTCGGCGGAGCACGGGGAGCGGCGTTGCGCACTTGTCCCGCAGGTGCGTGAGGATCGGCGAAGCCGCGACGCCACCAGCGCGGATGGCCGGCACCGGTGGCGCCGCCCTCCCTCGGCGGATCGTCCCCCTCCGGCTGACCAGGGACAGAGATCCACCAGCGGTGACGCCTGCGGAAGACATGCCGTCGACTCTACAGAGAGAGCGAGCGAGAGAGAGAGAGAGAGAGAGAGAAGCAACTGGGGAGATCCAGTTCTCAGGGTCCCAGTTTAATGAGCTCAGAGCTTAACCACGCCATGGATTTAAAGTATTGCACCATCCCCCCCACCAAACCAGGACCACTCACAGTAAACACTGGGATCATCGCCGTCGAGAACGGCGGCGCTCCCTTCTCTCCGGATTTCCACTCGTGGAAGGGGCCGGCAGGGAAGGTGGCGGAGAGCAGACAGGTCAGAAGGCGACTAGCCGCCTGTCTCGGAGCCTTCGGTGGTCCCTGCACCCCCCAGAAATCACCAACTCCCTCACCTTCAAGGACGGCCCCGGTCAGCGCTTCTGTCAACATCCCTCTGCAACTCTCTCCTCCCCTTCTCTCTGAACAGATGGAAGATTAGAAGAAGGCGAGCTGCTGTCGACAAGAAAACCATCATGGAAGACGAAGACTGCTTTGCTTTCTAGGTGAACAAGATGAACTGTACAGGCATATTTACCGAAGGTCGGAGCACTAATCGCCGACTGGAGCGGAGATAACGGGAGAGTCCTCGGGCTTGGGCCGGCTGAAAGATCGCTGCGTCTCCAGCACGGGCATGTAGGGGGCGGTGGTCTTGCGGAGAAGATCAGCGGCGGGCTTCTCAGACTCCCGGGGGCTCAGCAGCCTCTTCTCCACGGCGTCGAACTTGGCGGTGGCCCACGGAGCCGTGCCGACGTTCCCTCCGGCGCTCGGCGCGTCGATGGTCAGCGAAGAGATGGCGTCGCCGGAGGCGTACCAGGTGTGCCCGCACGCGATGCATTCCAGCTGGAATCGTCAAGCACAGTGGAGGATAAATCAGAGAAGGAGATGATCCAGACAGGGATCAAAAACCTTGAAATCCGAACATGAATCAGCGAACAACAGGACCCCTAATAGATCAAACAAATTCAGGAAAACTGGGTCTTTCTTCTCACCTGATACCGATTACCAGATCCACCTGCGTGGATAATATCCGCAACACCCACTTTCTTTTCCGAGCATCTTGAGCAAACTGCATCAGTCATCTGCAAGGGTAATCAAGAACAAAATTAATGAGCATGAACGGAGGAAGATAGAGATCCACCTACTAAGCTGGCCTCTGTATGGAGATTTGACTGACGGTCGGCCATAAACTATGGCCAAGACCTTTCATATCTCAGGTCACGAACCCACAGATATGAGGATTGAAGATGACGAGAAAAGAAGAGCTGTAGCTCAAGATCTGATTATTGAGCAAATAGAAAGTCCAATCTGATGACTATAATAGCAACCTGTATGTAATGTGACTGCTCAGGCTCCTGGGTTTTCTTCTCATCTGCCGTCCAGCCGTCCTGAAATCAAGAAGATACATACTCAGGAAGCAGGAAACTAGTTACTGTGATCTTACCGAATAATAACCGGTAAAACCATGAGAAAAATATGAGACGACTTCAAGACGAAACCGCTTAAAAGCAATATTTATTGATACCATTGTTTCTTTGAAATTATGCCCTTTTAGGAAAAAAAAACTATGAAGAGAACGCTTCAGACCAATGGGGTTTGGTGGTCCTGGAAGAAGCAAACAGTTTACAAAAGAACAAGGATCAGCCTGATGCGGGCCTGTTCCAATCGAGTTTCTGCACAATCCCAGTTCCACACCTCTGTGGATCTACCCAATGGATTTCCGCAGCTTATGTATAGTTGGTATCCACAACAAGAAGGTGGGGATTATATTTAGACCACTTCTGTTCACGTTGAGAGCAAATATAGATTTTACTTCCCCTTGCTACATTTTCCTACCCTCTTCAAGAAAAAATGCCCAGGGCCCACAAACTAGCAGCCGGTGGCGAGCCAGATGGATGAGTTTTTATTTCCCTATCCTAAATTTGATATTAGCATCTCTGAGTAAAATTGCATCAGATGTTGACTGCTTCAATATTTGGTTTAGTAAAAAGTTCCAACGAGGCCTGAAAGTAAAATTAATCATAGCAACCAAAGATTCTTCGCATATTGACACTTGTACATTTACACAACAGATAATTGCAGGGAAAATCATATCAGCCTATGCCAAATGTTACGACAGTAAATGATTATCATCCAATGGATGATATGGTTAATCCGTATCTTGGTCGAGAAGATGGATATCCGACGATTTGGAACTCAATATTTTAAAAAATAAGATGTTCAAGATTTATCATTGGAATCCATATTTTTCCTTAACAAGTGCTAAAAAAATTGGAGAAACGAACATAATTTATCTCCAAACCGTTCAACTGACTTAGGGATCATTATTACAAGACATGAATTTTTTTCTTTGATGTCTTCCAAGAAATACGAAGAAAAATACTTCAATGATGGATGAGTGAGAATGAAAAAATATACCTTCAGTTCCTTTGGAGTCATATTAAGAACCACAGAAGGCTCCAGCTCCTTCCTGAGTAACCGGCGTGCCAACAATGCATTGTTCTGTAATATCCAACAGTTCAAAAGGAAAACCATTAAATATTGAAGAGCATCAATATTGACTTCTCAGTGGTAAAAAGGAAGTCTTCTTTAAACAGGTATAAATTAGTTTTCACAATAAAGAAGGAAGTATACAAAAATGAATACAGAAACCAATCAGATGCTGGTTTAATATCTGAACATAGACTTTTACCATTATGCCGAGCATTAATTACATTGAAACAAAAGATAGCCTACCGTGGCTCTTCAGTACATAAAGAGCCGAAAAGAAAAGAGGGTCACTGTTTGCCCGCTTTTTTCCTTTAACAGATTTGATCGGCTTTTCGTGGCTGCAGCCCCGCTTCCATTCTACCTTTAATCCGCTTTTTTTTCCCCATAATTATAACTTACAGTTATATTTGCATCTTTGGGCTACCCTTTTCTACTCATTAAGTCGCTTTACTTTAAATTCCGTTCATTTTACATCCTATAAAAAAGAGGGCATCACTGACTGCCAAAATGATTCAAAGGTATATTGGCATATCCAGTGACGGTGCATTTTAATGGTGCTCGGCAGAACAAGAAAATGGTAAAGAAGAAAATCATACAAAGAAATTAACAAAAGTGGGAATAGCTAAGGAGGACATCGTGCATGACAGGCTACAATGGACCGTCCAAAATAAATGAACATCAGGCTTGTTTAACCAACATTGCGCATCTAAATATAAGAAGATATATTGCATGATCGTTCACTTAAATCACTGGTATCATAATTTCAGGTCACAAAAACGCACCAGAATTGTTCACGATAATAATAATGGCACAGAAGTCTTTCCATATCAGTGTCCCTTCTATTATATCCCATTATAAATCTTAGCAATCTCGCATTCATAGGCTTCAAAACATATTTGATAGGTTATATGGTTCACTGCATTAAAAACAACATCGTTTGCATTTGGAATATTTCTTTACTGGTTCATCTCAGCAAACCTATGGACAATGGTGCTATCTGGTACCTTTTATAAATATAAGAAAGAAAAAAACTTCAACGCATAGGAAAAAGATAAACATAGCACTCTAACCTTGAGATTGAAGTCCAATTGCCGCATCTTTTGATTATACTTCTGAAAATCAGAGCCAAGAGCTTCATGGACAGTCTTCTCAAGAGCGGTTATTGCTGACACCGCAATATCTGGCCAGATGAGGCTTTCCACACTCTAAAAGAGGACACAAATTCAGACCAAGAAGAAGCGTGATCAGAAAAATCATATTGAACAGAATATTTGGAACCCAAAATGCTGAAAAAAGAATATGCTAGAAAAAACTGTCCCTACATTGGATATCCTCAAAGGATAAATGGAACGGTGCAAGCCGTTATCTATGTCAGGAAAAGGGAAAATCAGAGGGGACAGATTATAAACATATCTTAGAAATATTAACGAGATTTCAAGGAACTCTCAAATAAATATACTATCATAGCCCAAAGACCGTGGAAAGCTTAAGCTGACTGCGATCAAAATATCCCCAAAATAGGAAAATGAGAAGGAATAATTGACACAGGAGTAGCAGTGTCTGTTATGAATCTTTAATCATAATCACGTAAATATACCTTCTATATCTATCCAGTTTCAGAAAATGTCTTAAAGAAGTAGTCAGATTAAGTTAAGTATAGAAAAGCTCCGGATAAAGAATGCCTAACACAGTATCAAAACCGATAAATATTAAGAATAATAAAGTTACTCATAGATAACAGCATAGGTACCACCGGTACCCTTTGAAGTGAAATTAGTTCATTTTGTTCATCAAGTTTACGTAAAAAAAAAAATAGCTTCCCCATGAGGAAAATAGCCCTAAGTTAGTAAAACCTTGAGTAACCTGTCTAAGAAATATCAACACTGATGAAGTACTTCTAACGAAGGAAGTCCATAAAATATAAAATTCTTACATTGGAGTTCTCTTCTTGAGAACCATTGGCTATTTCCGCATCATTTGTTGTATTAGTTGCAGCATCACTACCCCTTTCTCTGTTTGGCGTGGAATCATTTTCCTTTGAATTACGGACAAACTGAATTCCTTGAAGAAGCTTCTCCAGCCACTTATCACGATATGTATCTCCTGTCAGTGCTTTGAAGTTTGATAAAACTGAATAAAATTCAGAAGCCTCACTTGTACAGCTTCCTGGTGTTTCTGCCTTAGAGGCTAGGTCAGATCTTGAGGTTGCATTATCATCTCTAGAAACATCAATAGGGGTCATGCTTTTCTTCCGGAGATGTCGCTTACTCTTTGTAGAATCATCTTGTTCACCAGAGGTATCCTCAATTTCAATGTCTGGGAGTTCTCCTAAACGCTTTCGTGTTTTTTCAACAAGCACATTGATCTCTTCTTGCTTACCATCTTCATAATCTTTGTCAGTTAGTTTCCAAAGCTTTCTCTCAACGGTGTCGTAGACCTTTTGCACAATGAAACCAGGGTGCTGGGTACGAACAGGCAACTGCTTGTTTAGAGGTACAAAATGAACAACACACCGATGCATGACAGATTCAGCAGGAACCTCGTCAAGATGAAAGCTATAGAAAAGCTCCCTGGTGTCACGTGTCTGCCAAGTTCCACCACCCTTTTTTTCTGCTTCTTCAGGCCGGTAAAACCACTGACCAAGAACCATCATACTTCCCTTTGTATCCTGTGTTATGTCCTGTGGGAACAAAGACATATTCCATGTGTCAACAAAAACAGACAGAAAATTAACCGGTCTTTGAAATTTCTAAAAATATATATCAGAAGACAAAATATTCCTGGCTTATGCAGGTTGGCAGGCAGTTGGGGGGGACTTCATATACATGTAGTTGTTCAGGATAGCTGATCATTTACGGGAATTCCTCCGATACAAATGAAAACCAAGAAGAATGAGACAACGACTTACAAAGGTCGGTGACAAGGTTAAAACTACAACCCTTGTGACAGCACCACGTATATTGGAATTATGTTGTTATCCTAGTACGGAGAGTACATGAAAAAAGGAAAATAAACACAAAGAGAGCAAGACATGTTGGGAGCCTTTATAACTTGAAGGAAAAAATTAACGATGGGCCAAAAGAATCTTAAATCATCCGCTTTAACTCCTAAATCTCATTTGGGACTTCAGACCTTCGCCCTGCATGAAATCATTTGGTGTGGTATTCAAATCCAACGTCTTTTCAGTCTCATGGTGGAGATACCATAACGATATCTATTGAAATAGGATGAACGGGATAAAGCAGAGATGATGATGAGGCACATAAGCCACAGATTTGCACAGCTAGTCTTAGATACTTTCCCTGCTAATTATTTTCGAGCGTTATCCATTTTTCGTCAGAGAAACTTCTGTCTAGTAATGTTAAGCCTTGCTTCCATGGAATTTTCGAAGGGAACCCGAAACCAAACTGCATTGGCTACTATCAATTGAAATAAAGAAGCATTACATAATTTTTCTGATGTAAACGTAGTTCCACCTGGATACATTACGTAATAGATACATTCATTTGCATTTCAAAAAGAAAACGTTAGCACAGGAATGTTATTTACCTTGATGATGGCGACATAGGGCTTTTGATTTTTCGCCTCGGGAGACAGCATCACCGGATCCTCCTGCCCAAAGAGAATGACGGAGCTGAGCGAAAATATTTTAAATAATTCAATTCTACCTTCACCGATTCGTAGACATTTGAACTAAATCAAAAACAACGAAGGCCATAGGCCGAGGAGGAATAGAACCAGGATCTTACCAGTTCGAACTGGAGCCCATCGTACTCGAACGCGGCGTAGTGCCTCTTCCTCTTCCTCCCCTTGCCAGAGACCTTTACCACGTCCCCCACCGGCTTGGCATCCTCCTGGACGCCCCCATCTCCCGCCTCGCGCCCCTCCTCTTCATCCGCCTTCCCTCTTCTCCCTCGCCTGCTCTCCACATCCTCCGACCCCCTCCCCCGCGGCTTCTTCGGGCTCCCCCTCTCCTTGTCCCCTGCCAATCTCGGCTCCTCCTCCTCTTCCTCGTCGCTCGTGGAGACCTGCGCGAACCTTCTCTTCCTCATTTCCCCCGCGCGGACGCCACCAGCTGCCCCTTGCACGAGGCAGAGCAACAGGTTCTTCTCCTCCAGGAACCGAGTCGACGAGCCGTCGATTGACCCGAGTCTGCCCCTTATACGAAAATGGGAATCCCTAAAATATGACCTTCATATATCAAAATATGACGTCATATAAACAAAAAGTCATACATAAAATCTGATTTTATTTATAAAATAATTAAAATTTCCGTCTACAAATAAATTCGTATTGAACCGAGAAGATAATTACTCATCTAAATTAACCCCATGAAAATATATAAATCCCCCGATTTTCTAAGAGGAAATAGTTAATAATAAATATGACGACATAAATTATGGAAGAAATTACCTAGGCAACGTGCTACACGATGGAAATATTTTTTATCAGCGAAAACAAGTTAATCATTTATTAGAAAAATGATCCACTGTCGAGGTGCACCATTTTTTCAGTAAAAATTAAAAATAATTCCCGTTGGGGACTTTTTTGAAAAATAAATTTCCCGGCCCGTCTTTCTCTCACGTGCGTATTTAGGATTGCCGCGAGATCTCCACGTACCTCACAGGGAATACCAGTGAAGTGGACGCGAAGAAAAGGGAGCATGGTATTTCTTTACGCCCCTACGCTTCGCCTCCCGCACCAGCCAGTCCAAACTCCGGCGAGCTTACACAGCGCCGCCGCCGCTGCCGTTCACGTCGCCAGAGAAGAAGGTCTCGCCGCCGGCCATGGAGAGAGAGGACTACGACGGCTCCCTCGCCGCCAGAGCCGAGATAGACACCAGGGCTCCGTTCCGGTCGGTGAAGGAAGCCGTCGCTTTGTTCGGAGAGAGGGTCCTGGCCGGAGAGCTCTACGCCGGCAAGCTCAAGGAAGTATGACTTCACCCTCCTCTCTCTCTCTCTCTCTCTCTCTCTCTCTCTCTCTCTCTCTCTCTCTCTATCTATCTATCTATCTATCTCTTCTGGTTTTAAGGCGTATTCTTTCTCAGACGAGGAGAGAGGGAGGTGGCGGCGCGATGGGTCTCTCTGATATGGGTACGGTGGCGGCGGAGCTGGAGGAAACGAAGCGGGGGCTGGAGAAGGCGAGGGGAGAGAACCTGGTAATGGCCACCACCGTCTTTTCACTGCGGGAGGAGCTCCGGAAGACCAGGGAGGAGCTGCTCCAGTTGATCATGGAACGTAGTTCGGAGAAGGAGGGGATGGAGGCCGAGGTTGAAGACGTGAAGTTCGTGGAGGGCGGCGGCGATGGAAGGCCGGAGATGGAGAAGACGAGGTACGTCCGGTTCGCCAGCCCTCCCTCGCTGGCTCGGGTGATGGCGCCGGAGCCACCGGAAGCCCTCCAGAGCCAGTATTCCTCCGACGATTCCCCGACGACGACGAAGAAGAAGATGAAGACGAAGAAGAAGAACCCATTTCCGCTGCTCGGAGGCCTCTTCCCCAAGAAGAAGAGCCATCACCTTTAGGAAGCTGAGTTAATTACAGTCTTAATAAGCAGCCCCACGAGCTCATCCTCTCCTCGGATTTTTCCAAACTCATGAACAGATATCTCGTAATTGCAGCAGCATTAACTGGGTCTGGTTCGGATACTCAACGTGCGGAAGCACCAAACAACGATAAGACCCCCGCTTGCCGCCGGCACATGGTCTCTACGGAAAGGCTGCAGCTGCTGCTGCGTGACGAAAATATTATTCTACCCCACCGACACTGCCGGCACGTGGCGGCGCCGCCCTGCCGGCTTGCACCGGCGGGGAACTCCGGCGGATGCCAGGCCCCCACACGCAAGAGGCCCTCAATTATAGGCGGGCGGCCTACTGCCGGTATAAATCTCCGGCCTGGTATGGGGACTCGCAGCGGGGAAGCTGTCGATGGAGGGGAGGAAGAGGAGTGGCCCACCGTGTGGGAGCAGGCCGAGGCGGCGCCGCCGGTTCTCGACGGTCTCGCTGCTGCTGCTCCGCCTCCGCGAGGTGGTCTTCAGGCTGATCGCGCCGCCGCCGGCCATCCCCAACGCCGCCGCCTCCGCCGCGCCGAGGCAGGCTGGGAGGCCGCCGCAGGGGCACCACCGGACTGATCCCTGCCGCAGCGAGGGCGTCGAGGACTGCATAGAGTTCTTCAAGAGGTCGTCGGCAGGGGAGGAGACCGGAGGGGAGGCCGCCGTCTCTGCGGCGGCGGCGCCGCAGCCTCGCCGTCAATGAAGCTTCTCGACTTCTTTAAATATTGTAGAAATACTGAAGTAAATAAAAACACCGACTTTAGAGTATACTGTTTTTCGAATCATTTTTTAAAATATATAAGAGGAATTAATAATATAAAATTGTGCAAAATATTTTTCGTTGTAGGGCTCTGGCCCAGCGATGAATATGGGCCCATTCATTTGATGTTGGGCTAGAGAAAGCCCATTATGGGAGCGGGATGGGTCCACCTCCACACGCCCAATTTTTCTCGACAGTATAAAAGCCTGAGATGAGCCGGCTCTGAGGCGCAGAGCTTCTTCTCGTCTTCCCCGTCGCTCCGACGTCGTCGTCGGGTGCGCTTCGCATCCGAGCGAGGATGCGTCTGGCGAGCTGAGGCGGGAGGGAAGGATGCCGCCGCTACTTTGGTAGAGGAGAAGAAGTGACTGGTCCAGTTTTCGAGGTGGTCTGCGAGTGCGAGGAGGAGCCAGGCTAAGATGGGAGGTCAGTAATCGTCTTCTGCACTTCTATGGGGGATCATGATGAGGAGTTCATTGTAGGGCTGATTTTGGGTTGCCATATGGTGGAAAGCTTGGTCTTGAGCTTTTTTTTTCCGTTTTGCGTCGTAGGAGGAGGAGGTCTCGCGGGGCAGCCGGAGAGGGAAGAGAAGGTGTCGCTGGAGTTGACGGAAGAAATTCTTAAGAGCATGGAAGTCGGAATGGCCTTCCGCGACTATGTAGGTTTCTCCTTCCTCAACACGCATAAACAGAACTTGATTGCCCCGTATGCACTCAAAAATTCTTAGTGCTAGCCTTGGAATATCACTCATTTGAGCCTGGTCTATTTTGAAATATATCTTTGACTGGGTTCTTCGAGCTGTTTGGTGCTTCCAAATTAACATTAATGACCGTTATATTTGAGCGCCATGCATATGCGTATTTCACAGAGCGGTTGACGGATCCAGTTGTCTTTGAGGTTATGTCAGACAGCATAGACATTTGTGATTCATAGTGAAATTGGCCTCCCCAAGTGCTTTATATGTCAAAACATCCTTCCGTAGTATATCTTGAATGCACTGCTTACAGTCTCTGTCCTTATTCTGTTTTCGCCCAAACTTTTCAATTAAGTTGCAGGTTTATATCTTGGGTCAGTTATCTTACCTTAATGTGACTTTGAAAGTTTCTTATCGTATTTTGTTACTATCGTCCAGTCGGTCCTCCATCTTTCAGTTCTTGTTAGAGTCATGTGAATTTATATTCTTTTATAGCACGTGGAATGTCCAACTTGAGAACATTTCCAATTACCGTCCGAATTTATTGACTATATTATCTATGATATTTTTCTGGAAGATGTTTCTTGAGCATGTTTTCTGTATCTTGCAGAATGGTAGAATCAGTTCAATGGATTTTCATAAAGCTACAAATTACCTGGTTACAGCCAGTGATGATGAATCTATTCGGCTCTATGACGTTCAAAATGCAATGTATGCATTTTCCTCTACGCTTTCGAGTTAAGGACATGCTTTCCTAAGCATTATCACACTTTTTTATAGCTTGGCCTTGCTCTCATCATGAACATTGCGCTGGATTAGCTTTTTAATATCTGTTCTGTTGATGTGATAAAGTATAGATGGGTGCACAGAACAGGGAAAATACCAATTAGCTTGCTAATAAGGCATGGCAGAAATGTCTAATGATGATATTAACTAAGAAGAAATGAAGTGATGCACATACCCAATTTTACGAGCTTCCTATGTTTCCGGTTTGTTTAAGACATTACCCGAGATTTGGATGAAGGCTTATGGAGACAGTTCGGATACTGAAGAAAAAGTGTTGTCTTCTGTCATAAAGGCTTGAGGGAACCATAATTTTCCTCATCCTCATTAAATTCGACCAGAAGTGGCTGATTCCAATCTGAGATTGGCCAATGCTTTGTCAATTTTTTGTGACTAACTGGCCATTTACATGCGACTTCCATAACAGTGCATATATGAAAAGGCAGAATACCATTCACTCACATCTTGAAAATTACTCGAGAGTTGCAGTTTTTTGGTCCTGCGACAACTCGTTGAGAAGACCTAACCGAAAACTATTTATTTATAGATCGCACGTATGGGAAAATATGACTCACATAGCTAAAAGGGGTCACGGGTCACTGCATAGTTTCTTTAGAGTCATAGATTATGGCAAATGATAATATCTTCTTCACCACCCTATGTAGCAAGCAAGGTGACACAGCCTGGAAATAAAGTGAAGATTGAGGATACAACCGAGATATGGATCACGTAAACAAAGAGGCTATAACTTAAGGTATTATGCAAACGCGAGTTTAATAGCGCTTGATAAGATCCAGATTAGCTATGGAGATACTGTGATGATGGTGCTTAAAATGGCTGTGAACACCCGTCCATCTAGATTTTACACACATACAGATTGAAGCTGACGAGATTCTAATGTAGGAAATAAAATAAACAAAGTATATGTCAGTTAGGTTTTCCGTATAACCACTAGGATACTTTCTCTAGGTTTAACTAGAAGATTCCCATCTCTCTGTGGCTTTTCAAGAAGACAAGAAAACACCTCTGGTGAGAAGGCTATCTTCTTATAGTCTAAATAGAAGCCACTCCAACTTTCTTTTGGCTTGCTATTACCACCTGGAGGGCTCCGTCTGCTTAAGAAAAAACTAGAATTCTTTGAACTTAATGCACATTCTAACCGAAAAAATCTCCTGTATAACATAGGAACGTACAGTAAGTCAATTTGCTCCAAGCAAGGTTTCTAAAATGGAATTTTTTTTCTTCTGTCAGATAATTTTTAATTCTACCGCTTAATTTTTAGCTTCTCTTGCTTGGGGTAGCATACAGAATTGACTTTTATTACATAATTATTACAGTAAAAGTGGCAGCTCCTTACAAAGACTAGCCATCATCTCTTCATTATACTTAGGTGCTCCGTTTCTAGCTAGAAATCTATTCCTCAACCTGTAAATGTGCTCCTGACTTTTATTCTCTTGGATTTTATTAAATAAATTTTTTCAACTTTCCAATGTAATCCTATTTTAATCGGTTCTGAAATGTCATTTCTTTTCTTCGTTCATTGTTAGGTGTTTGAAGACCATAAATAGCAAGAAATATGGGGTTGATCTGGTGCGTTTCACTTCTCATCCTACAACAGTTATATACTCTTCAAAAAATGGTTGGGATGGTACGTGAGAGATGCGTCTTTTCAGTCTTCAATTTGGTGAGACCCATTTGTTTATTTGATTCATTGATCCAGAATCATTACGCCTTCTGTCATTGAATGACAACAAGTATTTGCGGTACTTTAAAGGACACCGTGACAGGTATCATGATTGTGATCTTACATTTGTTATCCATGTGAATACTATTTCTTAACGATTCTTTGTGTTTTTTGAAATCCTTCTTAGGGTTGTTTCACTGTCATTGTGCCCTCGAAAAGAATGCTTCATCTCTGGTGCCCTTGATCAAACGGTCTTACTTTGGGACCAACGAACTGAGAAGGCCCAGGTTGAGATGATCATTCTAAAATTAGCTGCAGAAGATTGAGTCCCCACCAAATTAGTAATCGACCCCTTTACAATATTGCAGGGCCTTCTTCGCGTGCAAGGAAGACCTGCGATTTCCTATGATGACCAAGGAATGGTTTTTGCGATCGCATTTGGAGGACACATAAGAATGTTCGACATCCGAAAATATGAGAATGTATAAATTTATGGTTATTTCTTCCTAATATTCATGCCATTTTAGGCAAATGGGCAGTAATTAATTTTTTTTTTCTGGGTGGCAGGGTCCCTTTGAGATCTTCTCTGCTGGGGGAGATGTGTCGGATGCCAATGAAGTGAAGTTTAGCAGTGATGGTAGGCTCATCCTTTTGACCACCTCAGCTGGTCAAATTCATGTGCTTGACTCCTTCCGAGGCATTACTGTAAGATTTTTTGCCATTTTTAGGTATCTTTGATTCAACAGCTTGAATGGCGCCATCAAGCTTGAGTCCCATTATTGTCTGATATCCACTTCTTTGCATGGACATCTGGTAGATATCCACTTACAATGTGAAACCAGTTTCTGGCAATGGTACCCTTGAGGCGTCTTTTAGTCCTGATGGGAAGTTCATAGTGTCAGGTAATTTCTCTCGTTGACTTTCTTCTTTTGGCTTCGTCACACGAGCTTGAGTGCTCATATCCCCATGCATAACCCAAGAAAAATGTCTCTCTTTCCTATCTCGAACGCATCAGAGCCTGTTCACTTCTCTCTCTCTCTCTCTCTCTCTCTCTCTCTCTCTCTCTCTCTCTCTCTCTCTCTCTCTCCGAACAGATGAATTCAATTATATTTTCCTGTCTGTGACAGGTTCAGGCGATGGTAGTATCACTGCCTGGAGCATCGCTAAAGGGAAAGTACGATAAGCAGCATCCACCAGTCATCTGTTTATCTGCGTCTTGGTGATCGTTGACTATGAAATGCCAAAACCCATGCATGTCAACCCTGACCTAATTCTTTTATCTCCTCTTTTTTTTTTCATGATGAAGGTTGCATATTGGTCGAGTAGTGATGTTGAGCCACCGCTGATCAAGTGGGCCCCTGAAAGTCTCATGTTTGCCACTGGGTCAACGGAGTTATCCTTCTGGATTCCCGATCTGTCTAAGTCGGGATCTTTAATCGGCGCCAAGTAGAAGGTACCTCTTGAACGTGCAGCTCATCCGAAATTTTTACTTAAAGAGGAAGGAAGCGCCAGCAGGATCTTCTGCTCAATCAGGTTTTTAGCAGGCTCCGCATTTCCTTGTACAGCATCAGCTGACAACACGAGAACAACTCCATTTGCATATATTTAATGCTTCTCCTCGTTGTTTCTACCAGTTTATTCTCAGTCAATCATCATAATGCTAGTTTATGAATAGAATTAATAATACTGTTTAATTAGATTTGATTAGTAGTGTAATGATACTTGTGTAGTATATTATTATAAAGTTATTGTTTAATTATTTATGTAGTTTATATATATTTGTACTAATATTATATTGATATATGTTTATTTTGTATGGGATAAGTCAAATTGATTTTATTTCTATCCTTGAATCCAGGGTATACAATGTATACATTAAATTTTAAATCCTTCATTAATTCAAAGTAAAATAGCGTAGTAAATGGTTTAATCTGACCAGTGTTCTTTAGTCATAAATTCATTTCTCTTCAACCTTTTTTTGTTTATTTTGTAAAATAATTATAGAAATGGCATGAATACGTACATAGGTGAAAATATAATCAATTGAAGAAAATCATCTCAAGGTAAATATTATATTTTTTATCCAGCAAAACAAATATATTACTTGCCATCCAGCATAAAAAAGATATTATATTTTCATAATAAAATAACTACAAGATAAATATATTACTTGGCATCCTCTCAAGGTGGCCTGGGCAGCAGGTTGTCAGGTCTGACCGCACTAAGTCAACGGGTGTAAACGGATATGAATAAGAAAATCTCATCCACGATTTTCTACATTAAAACCTAAATCGATGGCCTTCTACGTTAGCTTCAAAGGAGGGCATGCCCCAGCTCGTCTGGCACTGCACACTCAGACAGTACAGAGTAGGTGGGGGGAAAGAAAAGGGACACCGTATGCCGTTGACTACCAGCATACAGTCAATCACCATCAGCCCAGGTCAAGGCGGCGGCGCTGGGGGGCCGCCAGATCGGGTCTTCCTCAACCTACCACGAGTGACTTTGACCGCCTCCTCCATGATCACCTCAGGCACGGCTTCAACGTTTGAAGTTTCACCGACTTCGGGCTGCTTCGGCTCTGTTTCACTGGGTGGGGCGTGGCTGGCGGCGCCGCCGGATTTTGCTGGGCTTGACCGTGCCGCCGGCTGCGGCTGAGCCGGCGGCGCCGCTGGACCAGGGCCCGGTTCTGGGTTTGGATCACGGGCCTGGTTCTTGGCGGGACTGGGAGGTGGCCGTGGGTCTGGGAGCTCGGGCTGCAGGCTTGGAGAAGAACTGAGTGGTGTCGGCGCTGTGGACGGCGGCTGACGGGCCTGCAGCCACCATTGAAGGCAAAGACAAAATTATGGACCCACAAGGATCTGAATCGCCTAATGACAGTCATAATGTGACACCATGGCAGTTCAGCTGACTTTAAGGTCATGTGAAAAGTAGTGGTTCTTCTGGTTATCCCAAAACTGGTGAATATAAAATTGGAACCATTCAAATATCAGACATGCCCTCTCCCTCTCCCTCTCCCCAGAGAGAGAGAGAGAGAATAGCAAATAAGGAAAGGGGAAAAAAAAAGGAAAAAGAAAGAACAAGTGTAGCACAAGATCTGCACATCTAAACTGCTGTGCGCTGTCTTCGACATCTTTCAGAACCAAAGGCCTGTTCGTGCACTAATCATAAAACAAGATCCAGCTCAGGATCAACAAGAGCAAACCCCACCCTGGTTTCCAGTATCCAAAATATCGGGAGATGATTAGACATGGACATGTGATCTTGACGGCAGAGAATTTAGCGACATAATGTCCAAAATCAAGGTAAAATTGATGGACTTTATGTTGAATATCTGGAGAAAAGACAAGGGGAAGCGAAAGTTGCTTTCTAATATGTGACCTTTAAAAAAATGTTTGCAAGTCAATCAGTAACATGTCCCTGGTTGAGGGACAAAAAAGGCCATGTAAAGAACAGTTACAGGTAAGACAACGGAGAAAGTTGGAATGAATCAATGGGTAAAATGAAAATAAGATTGAAAATAAATAAAAAAAATATGATAAGCATACAAATAAACAGAAGGATTTTTTTGCAGTACAACAGGAGATATAAGTTTGGTGCAATTTTGAAAAACAAAAACATATTTTTACTGATCGTGTAATATAGACTCTTCAGTTTGCTCGAATGAGATGGTAAGTACTTAGATTCTAGGTCTCAAAATAATTGTCAGTGTTCCACTGCTACCAGAAAATGTCAGTTCTATTGATGAATTTCTCCCTTTCTATCTCTCCAATACATTTCCTTTTGTAATCTTCGTTAACTAACAATAGAAGCAGCCACTGATGCATAAAACCACCAATTAACCATGATTTTCTCCCTGTATTTAGAACAACCCTAGTTCCTCCCTTGCACCCCACAATTGGAGGGATGGATAAAGCTAACTAGCAAACTACAATATAACTTTTTAATGATGATAGAATGCTTACCAGTATAATATTTTCTTCCATTAAATTAGATCTAACTTATAAAGACTAGATCTCAAGCAAACGGGTCACCTCATGCAATATATCCTAACCTCGGATAAGATTCTGTTTTTAGTATTGCCATTAAGTTCCTCAGCTGCACCCCCACCTGACATCCCAACTGCCCCACACAGTGGTCAAATAATCTCCAGCAGCAACTCACAGGTCTCCCCCCTCAACACCCCCCCCCCCCCCCGCCTCCAAGGAATTAGCCTTCCCCTACAAAGCCACAGACACACAACCCTAATTTCCCCACTTATCACACAGCACACCATCTACTTTTCAGCAAGCCTCCCTCCCCGGTTGAACCTTTGCTTTAAATGTACCACCTCCAGCTGCTGCAGCCCCAAACCCACTGCCTGAGACAGCGCATTAGGTAAATAAAAGTATGTTTACGGAGACAAAAAGGGAGTCCAAGATTAGATTGACAAAAAATTAGAGGCAAGGAGAACTGTTTCAGAAAGAGAAAACCTAGCTATCATAATCAGGGAATACCTGAGTAGGTCGAGGTCTAGATGTCTGAGATTGAGAAGCAATGTACTGTAGAACTTCAAGGAACCTTGTCTGCCCATAGGTTGAAGCTTTTTGCCAATACAGAATCATAATGTCTCCTGCCCTAGTTTTTAATTCAAGCAAGCTTCGGTCTATTTCTGGCTCATGTTTTGAAACTACAGGCTGAAGGAAGGTATCATAGACGTATGTTGTCCCCTGTAGACATTAACGACTGAAAGAGTAGGTAAAGCAGAATCCTGAAAACTTGGTGAGCCATTGGTGTCTCGGGTTACATACCCTTGTTTTGGGATACCAGAGATATATAAAGAATGCCAGCTTTGCTTCACTGTACATGGGCAACCTTCAAAACAGGAAGGGGAACAATGATCACTTCATTGCACAGAAAAAAGATCAAAAGAAGAAGGAAGATGAAGCTCACCACGAAACAAAGGCATCCCCAACCTTCTCAAAGACCGTCAATACTGCAACTAAAATCCTGGCAAAATGGGATCAATAAACAGCTATCTTAGACAAAATATCGACACCAAAGCTGCACTGCTGGTTGAAAATGGAAAATTACCAGTATTGACACCAAAACCGCAGCTGTTCGATCTCTGGCTTATTCTTCTCCACTGTTTTGAAGCATTCATAAGCCGGATAGGCATACCCAAGAGCCATTCTGTAATATTAAAAACGACATATATGACATTTCCGGCTAGCAAGAGTGAATTGAATGGCCAACACATTACGTACGCAAGGGCTCGAGTGAGGAACGATCCTATCATTCTGAATCCAATTATGTACGCAGCGCAAACACTTTGTTGACGAGAACTCTCCCTGTCAAAGCTTGACTGAAACGGACTTAAATCAGCAACAAAACAGATATTTCGCTTGTGCGAGGAAACCGAGAGAAATAGATTCTACAAGCCTCACACAAGGGTTCCACGGGCAATATCACAAACACCGCATGTCCTCGGTCTAAGGCGGAGAACAGAACTAGATAGGAATAAGCGGAAGTGCTGACCAGACAGCAAATAGAAGCACCAAAATACAGATGCATCCCTCTCTACCGAACCGCCCAAAAAGAAGGGACGTATGGAGCACAGCACTTTCAACAATGAATACAAAAAAGAAATAGTAAAAAATCGGTTCATAATGAAGAAGATCGAACCAAATCAACTCCCCGATCCTCAAGACAGAAGCAGGAAACCACCAATTCGCAAGCGAAAAACCTCAAACATTTTGGGTTTTTCACCGATCAACGAAGCGAGAAACACTCCTCCCCTCGTTCGAAAACGGATAGAAGATCTTACCGACACAACGCATGAAATCGCAAGAGAATAACCACTCACGATCACGAATCCGCCAGCCACGACAAGACAAGACAGGAAACTAAAAATGGAACATAACCTACTTATTACTACGCGTGTTCCTTTCCCCTCTCTCCCCCTTGTAGACGAAGCATACTTAAAAGTTCCTGGAGGCCAGGTGATGGGGACGACGAGATCTTGGCATGCTATGAGGAGAAGCGAAAGAGCATAGAAAATCAACGCAAGCTTGGGCATCTATTAAAACATCGGCGAAGCCATCCGCAGGCAGTGCTCGCACCCTCGTCGCCGGAGCGCTGAGCCGTCGCGTCCGTACCTTCACTGGAAACCGCCAACCGCAAGCCGGCAGCCTTCGCTCTCTCCGGGGTGATGGCAGAGGAGATGGCGAAGGCCGACTGCTCCAGACGGTTTTAAACTCTCTCCCCCCTCCCTCTCTCTCTCTCTCTCCACTCCCCCCCCTCTCTCTCTCCCCTCCCCCCCTCTCTCGCTCTCTCTCTCTCTCTCTCTCTCTCTCTCTCTCTCTCTCTCTCTCTCTCTCTCTCTCTCTCTCTCTCTCTCTCTCTCTCTCTCTCTCTCTCTCTCTCTCTCTCTCTCTCTCTCCACCCCCCCCTCCGCATGTGGTATGGTGCACGTGGTGCGCTCAATCGTGTCCCGCGCCGTCGCTAGTGGGACGAATTGAGACCGGGACGGAACGTCGAGCCGATAATTTCCGGGACCCGCGGAGCATCAGAACACCCTACGGCCCGGGCGACTCCGCTTCCGTAGTCCGATATGACGTGACAGTCCAAAAGTCTTCGGTTTAAATTAATATTTTATTTTCCAATTAATATATTTATCGGTAAATCCATTTTCAGTAACGCTTACCCGGGAAAGATACAAAATAATAATAACCTAACATAATTATATTATACTATATTATAGTTGTTGAACGTGGAAATTATATTTATCTGAAGCAATTTCTCTAAGAAAAATAACGTAAACTTAAATTTCACGCCAAAATAAAATAAATAATTAGTATATATATATTCAAAGAAAATATCATTTATCGGATTGGCGGAACGTAGGCCTATTTATGATCCGAAATCCTCTCCATTGGTTCTGATGGGTCTCGGACGCCACTCCAACGGTTAAGTTCGAAAGTGGGCCGATAGGGACCACCGTTGTGAACGGGCGTAAGCCCACTTATCCCGCTGTAGGAGTGGGCCCACTTACTTCCCGTAGGCTTGGGCCCACTCCCCGTCTACCAAACTAAAAGTCAACTATCGAATCTACTTAGTTCAGCCCCGTCTTAAAGAGGGAGAGCGAGATAGCTCTGATGATCGGCTAGATTTAGATGACCTACCTTATTTGAGGCTCGATCAGGGGAGGGATGAACAGTGGATCGTTGACTAATCATAGAAAAGAACTCGTAAACTTGTAAGGCAACCCCGTGACAGTCAACCCTATTGGGACAATTGCTTGGTTATTAGGTTCAGATTTATGGCCTCTGAATAATATATATTTATTCTTATATTCCTCCAAGTTTCACCGTCATTAAAGAATTAAGAGTTAATTATATTTTATAGTGGACGAATAAAAAGTCGAGACAAAATTGTTGGATGCGACTTTCCGCTGATTGGTCGATCAATTGTTTGTAATTTATTTGAACTATGCTTTAAAAGATAAAAAGTATGTTTTAAAACTAAAAAGACGATATTAAGCTACTATCCCAGCTGATTGTCTACTTTCTCTGGCCATTCTACCTCCGTCATCGTCATGAGAGAGAGAGGGAGGGAGGGAGGGAGAGCGAGAGAGAAAGAGGAGATGGAGAGAGAGAGAGAGAGAGAGAGAGAGAGAGAGAGAGAGAGAGAGAGAGAGAGAGAGAGAAAGAGGAGATGGAGAGAGAGAGAGAGAGAGAGGGAGATGGAGAGAGAGAGAGAGAGCGAGAGAGAAAGAGGGAGATGGAGAGAGAGAGAGGGAGAGAGAGAGAGAGAGAGAGAGAGAGAGAGAGAGAGAGAGAGAGAGAGAGAGAGAGAGAGAGAGAGAGAGAGAGAGAGAGAGAGAGAGGGAGAGAGAGAGAGATTACTGTGGATAATGGGCTTAACAGTTAATAACGAAGATTAGATGTGGGCTGGAACTGATGGGCCTATTTATAATGGGCCCTTAACTACGACTCGCCATCGATCTTGCGCCACGTCGGCTTAAAAACCGCACTCAAAAGTTTATTCAACGGTCATGTGACCGTTGGCGGACGTCAATTTCAAATAGCGTGGGGGTTATCCTCCCCTATTCGACCCGTTGCGATCGATCATCTTCTTCCTCATCGTCTCCTCTGCTCCTTGTTCTTCATCATCATCTTCTTCCAGCGGGAGCAATGGAGACGCCGTCGTCCACGAGAAGGGTCACGAGATCCCAGGCTTCGTCCCTCGCCTCCGGTAAGAGATCCCCCATCACCGGGCCTCTGCGAATTCTCCACACCATCTTCTGATCCCCTCTTCGCGTTGCAGAGATTTCGGCGCAAGAAGAGGGAGGAACCCTAAATCCTCAGTCGTCGTCCTGCTCGAGATCCAGGGCGGCAGTGCTCGTCGACATCACCAACGATTCTCCAATCGTGGGGCTCGCGGCGGCGAGCCTGAAGACGCCGCCGTCCGCCGCCGGCGGAGAGAGCAAGCTCTGGAGAGGAGGGAAGACGCCGTGCTCCGGCGAGACAATCCTCCGCGGCCAGGTGAAGAATCTGTTGCAGAAGGTCGAGGAGGAGGAGGAGGGAGAATCTTTTCTTGCCTTCCTCAGCCATCTGGCTCCGATCACCACCAACACGCCGCAGATCGTACGTCTCTCCGGTCACGAACCAGAGCCCGTTCGGGCGAGCCTGCCCGCCGGGGAAGACGGAGACTACGAGTTCCAAGAGGTAATTAATGGAGGTTCTGTATTCTCGATCAGAGATCTCTGCTCGGTTGTTGCCAGACTCGGTGAATAATCTCCTGGTTTACAGGCGGCGTCGAGCCTGAGGAAGGAGGAAGGAACCCTAGATCTCACCGAGTGCTTGATCAACCGAGCTCTGCTGTTTGACTCGCCGGAGGAATCAGACTCTTCCTTCCCCTTGTCGGCGCCGACATCCCAAGAAACCGTCTGCCCCGAGGAGGTGCCCACTGAAGAAGACGACTGTTCTTCCACCTGGTCTCTGCAGGCGCACGATGGCTCCTCTCAGGAGGACGACGACGGCTCGGAATGGATCGAAGAAGACGACGATAACGACAACGACGATGACGAAGAAGAAGACGATGAAGACGGAGATGATGGCCTTCTCGTTGACCTCTGCGAGGGGGTGAGAGCGATGTCGATGGGGCAGAGACAGCTCCCCGAGTTCGCCGGGAAGCACACCAGGTTCACCTACGACAGCGATGGCGAGATTGTGGTAGAAGAGGAGGTGACTGCGGCGGTTTCATCGAGCGTTCTTCGGCTGAGGGGCCTGCCGGCGCCGGAAGGGAAGCACCTGCGCTTCCAGGAGGAAGAAGACTGAGAGGGCCCCATCAATTATCTCCACACACATCAGAGCTCCTGAATCCTTCTCTCCCACCTGTTTTTCCCTGACTTTTATTTTTCCCAAGATTCATCTTTTGATGATGATCGAATGAATCTATAATTGTTCATCAAATTACCCATTTCGACAGGAATTATCAAACTGCGAAACCCGCCACGATTAAACTCTTGGACGTTATCAGATTTGTATATGAATAACTGATTAGATTTGTACAGCCTCTTCCTAATCGGAAGAAGAAGAAGAAGCTCGGGCCATCGTCTAATCCTCAGCCACGGACCCATCGTCCCCGTTCGACGAGGAGCTATCCTGCACAGAGGAGGAGCACCTGCTTGAGCTGCTCGCCGCGCCGGCAGCGCCGCCAGACTTCCTCTGGGATTGCCACGTCTCCCCTTTCTTGGCCTTCGCGTCCTAGAAGAAGAAGGGATGGATGGGGGCCAGAGTGTCACCGAGATCATGACGAAGAAATTAGCCCAGAGACGGAAGAACAAGCGGCAGCTGAGAGCCATTTGACTTTTTAAAACTGACCTGCCCACGAGATGGCGACTTTGAACAAGCAGGGAGAGCTGACCCAGGCGTCTTGAGCTCCAACTCCGTCGCAACGTCGCTGAAGCTGTCGCCTTTCTCTGCACCGCTCCTGCACTGGCGGTCCGGCAATTTGCTTGCCGGGTCGTTCTTCCCTGAGCCAGGAGACTTGTTGCTTCCGGGCCGAAGGGCCACCGAGGGCTGCTCGGCATGCTGGCTGCAGGGGTTGGGGTACGGCATGAACGGGCTGGGCAGGGAGCCGTGGGTCTGCCCGTGGAAGAATGGGTATGGCTGAAGCGAAGGGTGCATCGGCATGGGGCCCGACGGGATGGGGACCGGCATGGGAAATGGGTATGGCTGAGGCGGGCCCATGACCACCGATGCGTCCATTGCAGCCCAAGGAAACACAACTCTGAGCCTCTGTTGGTACTGGGCACTGAGGACATCGAGCTCAGACTTTATTGTAGCCTTCTCTTCTCTGAGTTCATTCTTCTCCTGGGTCAACTGCGAGGAGAAACGATGGCAAGGTCAACGAGGGCGGGGACTCCACAGGAGGAGGCCTGCATGATTGAGCATTCTTGGGGAGAATAATTCACCTCAGATGATTCCTCAGAGAGCGCTTCATACTCTGACTTCAGCTTGTTTACTTGAGCCATCAAATCTTTCAGCATCTGTATTGTGTCAGCTAAGATGGTTGCCTTGTCGTTCTTGGGACGATCAGGATCTGGAATTTTATAGACATATCAGCTCTCCTCGATGAAATTTTTTCAACAGGGGCACAGAAGACAGACCGCCGGACTCGAATATAAATAGAAAGAAATCTTCATAACTAACCTAGATATGTCAAAAGAGTCATGCATAAATATAGAGAAGTGCTCTTAATTTTTTTTCCAAATTTAAGCTCGTGGTAGGTGGCATAAAGCATAGAGAGCAAAGAGGCAACTTAAATCTCACACACCTGGTTGATGAATAAGAATCATCATGAAGTTTTCCAAGTGGTGACAACATTACTAGTATAATGAATTTAAAACCAGACAAAACAGATCACAGATAATGACCAGCCTTTATTATATACTGATGAAGAAAACCTCTCAGAATAAATTGGATGCAAAATGACGAGTTAACAATGATCACTAGAATGCTAGTTCACGGTTTCAAGACTAGAAAACAAAGATTAGGCAGAAAATAATAAGCTCTATCTGTCATAAAAGGCACTACATAATAAAAGACCAAGATGCATGACTGCCCAAGAATGCCATATGCCATAGTGAGAAATCAATCTTTCATCTGTACACTACTGGAAGTTTCTGCACGAGTGATGAGAAAAATGGGTACGAAACAAAGTAGCCTTCACCAATCAGCTTGAAGGATCTAGCATGCAATTCTTACCAAGGGCATTTCCCAGCTCCAGAAACTGTTCATTTAGTCGGTCCCTCCTCAATTTCTCTCGATCTGCTTTCTGAACTTTCCGGGCAGCCATGGGATCCTTAACCCCCTGTTCCGGCCTCTGGCTGTATAAAAGCAGTTAAACTAGCGGCTGTAAGTAAACACAGAGGTGCACATTGGATCAAAGCTAAATATAAAAGAGCTAATCTTCAACCCGGTTAAGTTTGCATGTGGGGAACATAAAATTATAGCAGGCTGACGAAACAATGCGCAATAGAGATCCCAAGAACGATCCCAGCACGAAAAAATGTGCAACCTGACGAAGATGCAGCAAATATAAAAAGAGTATTTTCTTTATGAGATCAAGAATAAAACTTCAGCATTCAGCACCACTATCCACAGCAGCATTGCTTACCTAGCCAAATCCCTTAACACTGAGTTTAACTAATTCTATATCAACGGCTTCTCTCAAGATATGTCGAGAATAAAACTACAGCATAAAGCATCACAACCCAAAGAGCGTCAACGCTTATCTACGGAAAATTCATACCACTCAGTTTAACATGACTCAGCCAACCATTTAGTTTTAAGTATCTAGAAGTCCAATCCTTCTGAAAATTCATAGAAGGTGAGAGTTCATCTCAGAAATAAGAATATGTATTTAGCTAAGGCAGGGATTATGGAGAAAAGTTCTTATTTATTTGGATGTCTCAAATGACAGACATAAAGGAAACATTGAGACCAACGTCTGTTTTGAAATACTTAAAAAATTTGCCTTTGACCAATTTTCGTTTCTTGATCTGACACAGCAATTCACATTCTCGTTAAACTCGAAATCCATGATATGCATATTGGGTGGGAAAGTTATTATCTTGGACAAAATAAGGTTGTAACAGAGATGAAGACATGGAATTTTCTACAAGATCACTTGGAAGGTAATTCACAACATTCCCAAGATTGAAAAGAGTGAAATGATCAAACACTTGATAATCCTTCATCGTTATATAGCTGCCACAATGAATCTGTCAAAAAAAAAAGCGTATATATCTTCATGCCTAGAAACATAACCGCTTCTCATTTATGAAAAAGTAACTTGGGTTCAAGGCTGTGCCACAGTTTTCATCAATGGAGATAATCACTACATTGAACCACTGCTAAAAAGACTATGGCCATTATTAAGTCGTTTCTAACTCAAATATTACCTGCTGCAGCCAATCCATACAACAATTGATAATGCAAAGGCATAGGCAGTATCCTCCATTAAAAAAGTAATCAACTTTAGAGGACCAGATGACATGGATATTGAAAAGTGGGCACAATTAAAGCTCACACCAATTGTAGCCATACATTTTAAGCAACGGTTTCTGACCTCAATAAAGGAAAAAAAGGCAGCGTAAACAATAACTAAGCATGTGGTAGAATTGGATGGGTAACCCCCCACTCCTCCACTCCTTCTAATCAGAAAGCTTTAATTAGAATGTTTGGACGTTTAACAGAGGTAACCTATGGTAGAATTAGATGGGCAACCATCAATAAAACAACCTCTTTCTTACATCGAAGTGGCATTCTCCTTGGCACAATTTTAGACGGAGTATGTGGTCTACAAGTTTATGAGTTTAATTTCTTTTGGAGAGTTTGAATTGCTATCAAAAGATCAATGAGTCAAGGAACCCAAGAGTAAACATCAAATATTTACACTGTAGAGTCAAATTAATCCTGTCCTTTGTCTCAAGACCAATGCCTGCACGAGCCCCCTTTTTTCCACAGAGGTAAAATGACAAACGAGCTAAATTATCACTATTAGGTATAACCTCACAAGAACATTCAAATGGTGAAGAACAAAAAATTATCGCATAAATTATTTATTACAAACAGCTAAACGGTGAGGCATAAAAGCACGAATTATACTCGCAATGCTTCTCATCCAAAGCCATCATCAAACAAACAAAAAATCCTTCCAGAACAATAGCATGACAAATGATAATTCTAGATATGTGGTCTTACTAGACAACTCTAGAAGGTCCTATGGTCAAAATGTAATAAAACGATACATCCGACAAGGATAACTCCAAAATAATCCCTCATAATCGCTGCCTGGTCACATCTCATTATGATATGAGAGTAAAGTATGACTACCAGCATGCCACGCGATCACACCCAACTCTGAAAGATCCTAAAGAATAAACACATGCAATAAGGATAATTCCCAGAGAATACCTCAGATGAGGAATTTCATCTAATCACGCTGATATTCCAAATCATGGCTACCCTTTTGATTTAACGTTTTTTGATATATGGAGATCGTGGGTGTGGATGCGGAAAGCAGTCAACCAATATGAAGTGATCCATTATCTGACCCCTCCCCTCGCTGGGCATGCTGGACGGTTGCCTAGACAGCACGTCAGTTGAAACCAGGAAAGAATGATAGGTTGATATTATGTGACGAAGGTCGGAGCCTGTCCAGAGGCCTAATACTCCAAAAAAAACTCAACTATTTTTATGAGACAGCAGAGAATAAATCTGGTAGGAGAGTTCGAATCGGTTGATTCACCATATGCCAGATGAAAAAGATGATGAATTGAGAGTCTGGCTAACAAAATCATGGCTCCCCCCCCCCCCAAAAAAAATCTCGCGAGTAGGGAGCCCTCGAGCTGGAGGTTTTCTTTCAGGCATGAAATGGAATCTGCCGACGTAGATCCCGGAGGAAATCAGTCGGGAGAATTCAATAAGGGCAATTCAGTAATTATGAGGCGCGAACTGGATGAATTCAGAGCTTCGCAAGAAAAATCAAGGATCCGTCCCTCTCTCCGCAAATTTTCCATAGAAAAAAACCAGACATACTGGAAAAAAAATCGAGGAATTCTTCTTGAGCCAACAACAAAAATAATCTTCAGGACATCATTTCCAATCGGCCAAACCTAGAATCGGGGCAGGAGCTTGACGGCGCGCAGATGTCTTCCCCCGGACGCACAAAACCTTGACCAGAGAGATGCTCGACCGGAACGGCTGACTGGTAAAAACCATCGGAGGGCTTCCACTGATCCATCTCTCCCACAATCCAAGACCAGTCCCAAAACCCCCACAAACCCGGCTTCCACCTTCCTCGATTCGAAGCTTTCGCGGGGTGGGGGAGGGAGCCGCAGCCCGTGGATTCCACGCGACTCCGCCAGAGAAGAGCTCTGAGAGAAACGACCTTTATCGGCCGAATCTGTGGGCGCACACGCTCTGCGCTCCGCGTGGCCGCGGCCAATGAAAGAGGGGGCCGGGCGCTTGTAGCCCCCACCCACTCGTCCCCTCGTCCGTTATCTGGTCTATGACAGCCAGTTCCCACGTCATGGAACGTATCTAGCCTCCATAGACACGTGCTGCCACAAGCATGACTCTAGGAAAAGGCAGCTCCAATAGGCTAATGACACGTGGCTCAGCATTAATTTCATTCATGACCCCACCCACAAAATCTGAACCAAAATTTTCTTTATTTTTAGTCCTCCAATTAATCAGAATCACTCATTAGTGATTTCCACACTCACCTAGCTAAGTCCAACAAAAAGCCACTATAAGATTCAAGCTAAAAAAAAATTCCAGCTTTTTTCTATCTCCATGAGAAGAGTGAGCTGTAAAGGGTGGGGGGCTTGGACTGTGTCACAAGGTCTGGTAGTGGGTACCTCACCTTCTTCACCTCATGCCATCCAAGAGGCCAAAATCCTCCTCTATTTGCTAGGGAGAGTCATATGGAGGCTTTCACTAATATACTCTACTATGATGTGCCCTCTCCATTGGCCTAATAATGGGTTTCCTTATTAGGTGGAGGCATGGTTGCCTCACAGGAGGCATTGGCTTGCCTTATTAGGTAGTGGGGCCACAAGCAAGGACAATTGCCCACCAATTATCATGGTTATGATATCATCAAACACATGCCATTTGTGTTAGTGCATCTGTTACTCACCACTGGACATGACTACCAATGCTTTTGCATGCAAGTGCTTGTTATGCCATGTCATTTGAGCATACACATTTTTGTGTGCCCAATGTCTGTGTCATTTGTGCCATGTCGCATCATGTTGCACTATTGTTGTGCCACATCACATAGTAGACTCAAGGAGAGTGATGTGATGGCAAGAGTCCTCTACTCGAGCTCCACATGCACATACATTTGCTTGGTGTGCCATCTCGACACCATGTAGCATGCACATTATCATGCATGCCACTCATATACACTTTGCTTGTGAGACACAAGAGTGCCTTTTGATCCCTACTCTGATTCAATGGTGCCACCGACCCAAGCTATGTGGGCACATGCACTAACCACTCTTGTTTGCATGTGTTTTGTGTGCTCATGCACATGTCGGACTCCTATATGCATGTTGTACTTATCTTGTGCCAATGCTAATTACATGCGCAACATATCATCCCTTGAATATATATGACTGGTGCAGGTCAAATGAGCATTATTAACCACTTTTTTCATATTAAGAGGTTATAAATAACATTTTTTGTTGCCGCAGCATGGATTATTATGTATTTGATGAAGAATGATGTCAACCAACTTCACTTGTTATAACCATTCCACATATGTTTGAGTTGAATGTTCAAATACTATGTGGATTGACAATAGGTCAAGCAAGTCAATTGTTTTATTCAAAATCAAAAATTAGCTTGTGGATATAATTGTTATACATGATCATTGCTTTTTAGGTAGCATTGGAAAATAAAGTGTTTAATCCTCATGCCATAAAGGAGAAAGTAATTCATGTGTAGCTTGAAGCATGTTTTTACAGGGTTTCAAAAAATAAAAAATCACTAATAATGTATAATTTATCTCTTACGGCATGATTTTATGAGATACTCATCTTTTGTTAGAATGTGAATCTACTCGAAAAAACAAGACTAACATTTTTCCCGAATGAGAAAAGACTGCGACGGTGTGTTCCAGAGAGAGAAGATAATTTATCTAATTTCTAATAGTTTAATGAGCCTAGTTTCAGGGGAAGAAAGACTTAAAATGAGTCATGGGTGTGAAATTTCATAAAGCCGAAGCCCGTGGCAGATCAGGCTGCCCGATCTTCCAGTCAACTCTCTCTCTCTCTAGGCAACTATAGAGAGAGGGAGGCAGGGAGAGAGAGAGAGGGAGAGAGAGAGGAGAGAGAGGGAGAGAGGAGAGTGGAGAGTGGAGAGAGGAGAGAGGAGAGTGGAGAGAGGAGAGAGAGGGGAGAGAGAGGAGAGTGGAGAGAGGAGAGAGAGGGGAGAGAGAGGAGAGAGGAGAGAGAGAGAGAGAGAGAGAGAGAGAGAGAGAGAGAGAGAGAGAGAGAGAGAGAGAGAGAGAGAGGGCCAGCTGCAACGGGCTGGGCTTGGGGGCTTAGCGGCCCATTGATAGTCCCCACCCTTATTTCTAACGGCCACACGCCTGAGTTGCATTGCTTCGTCTCCATTTGCTCTTACGTCTCTCCACGCCTCTTCGACGCGTATCTTCTTCATTCCCTTCTTCCTCCCCCTCGATGCCGATGGAAAATCGCAAGGGAGACCCTAACCCTAAGTCCGACCGGGAGCTCTCCACGGCCAAAGAAGCAGCACAGGAGGAAGCGGAGGCGGGTTCGAAGGAGGAAAAAGAGGGAGAAGAATGCGTCGAAGGCGAGGATTCCGACGAGGGCGAAGACGAGGGGGAGGTCGATCCCGCATCGGAAAGCGATTCTCTTCCACGGAACGCGAGGACGCCGTTCACCAGCTTGAGCCAGGTGGATGCCGACCTTGCGCTCGCCAGGACACTGCAGGAGCAGGTTTGATTTTTCTTTTTCGCACTTCGTTGGTATTGTTACGGTCGAACAGTTGGTCGCCCGTTCGTTGTCATATTGGGATTTTGTGCGGTGATTACGCAGGAGAGAGCGTATATGATGCTGAGGATGGGGGGCGGCGGTGGCGGAAGGGGCTTAGTGGACTCCGACTCTGTGAGCGAGTATGAAGTTCAGTACGATGAGGGAGACGAGGAAGATGATCAATCTGGGAACCACAATAGTGTTGACGAGAACGATTACGACGAAGATGCGTTTGATGCCCAGGATACTGCTGTCGATATTGATCCATCTGCTTATGATGATGACGAGGCTTATGCGAGGGCATTGCAGAATGCAGAAGCGCGGGAATTGGCTGCTCAGCTCATGAGCTTTAATGGAATACATGATTGTGCGTATAGGAACTTTTTTTTTCATTTCAGTCCCGGTGCGGAGGTTCTTTGTTCACTAAGGTTGGTTTTTGGTTCGTGCAGGGGTTGTAGAAGATGCAGGAGACGGCGGCAACAGCTCACAGGTACGCATCAGATTCTTGGTCGAACCCAATGTAACTTGTTCATTGCAATTATTTACTGAGACCGTCTTTTCAGTGTGTATCTAAAGGTTTTCTCTGAAACTTCATTTACGTAATTTTCTAACCATTGCTTCAGAGTAAGAGTAAAGTTATCCTTTTTTGGGTTGGTGGTAATAAAATCAGATGAATTGGATCCATAGTGGCACAACGACGGTACATCAGGTTGGGGAGATTTTTAAAAATTAGAAGGCTGCTTAAGTCTTTGAACTTTCCTTGGTAATTATATGCGCACGATTTCAATATTAACAAGAAGCATGCGGGCAGTATGATTTGTTTAAATAAAACTCAGATAGTAAATTTTCACGTTGGAGGATGAATTTTGGTGTTTGAGGCAGGATTGTTCTACATTAGTGTAGACACTGACTGCTTCATGTAGTTCATTAAAAATGCAGTTTCAATCTGTGTTGTTCATTATGCTGGAGAAATTATTGTCTAAGCAGACCAGTGTTTTGTACTGTGGTTGTGGGACACCATTTGATTAATTTAAGCCTGAGATCGTTCAAGTTTCCTTATTTCAAGGGACATTGCTTTGGGCGTGATTGATTTGACTTCGTACTTGGACAAGTTCCTCGTTTAAAAAACCTTATCGACACTCTAACTGTTGGTTGCAACAGTTTCACAAGATTTTAATAATCTACAAGATTTTTCTGATTTTTTCTGATTCACCCTCTATTACTGAAGGTATCCGCTGTATCTTGTCCAGCTCTGGATATTATATCTTCGTTTAGTTTGGTGAAATAGGAAATAAATAGCTGACTAGGTATGAGGTTGGAAAACCATGCTGGGAATGTCTCTGATAAAACGATTGGTCTTATTGTTCCTTTTAATTTTAAGTTATTTGAAATATTTTATTTAGCACTCGTTGACCGTTACTTTTTAAACAAAGAAAAATATGTTTGGTGCTTATTGTGACCAATGGAACTTAGTATATCGTATCCTTTGTCTAGGGTACATGGTCAGACGTCGATCCAGATGAATTATCGTATGAGGTAATTTAAACCAGGCCTGGGTGCATGTACGTTAGCTTGGCTGCTTTGACTTAAATTAATGTGGAAATTGGTTTTGATAGGAACTGATCGCATTGGGTGAAGCAGTAGGAACGGAAAGTAGAGGACTAACACATGATAGAATTGCTTCATTGCCTTCTGTTAGCTACAATGCCCGAGATTCCCATGAAGGAAGCAATGACAAGTGAGTTAATTGTCAGTTTTGTGCGTTTAGTTTTGCATGCACATCAATAACTTGAAAGCAATGCAATGTGCAGATGTGTCATCTGTCAACTGGATTATGAAGATGGGGATTCTCTAGTTGTTCTCTCTTGCAACCATATGTACCATCCAGACTGTATCGACAATTGGCTTCAAATAAACAAGGTACTTCTTTTTTTTTTCGTAATCTATGTGGCCTGATATCACATTACTTGAGGCAAAAGTACGTGTAACATGAGCAATGATGATATCTTATTTGCCTCCCTGGAAAATAATTAGATACTGAATACAACTATACTGCATCAGATACATAATAGATGCAAGGTATCCTTCTACTCGGCATGATCCTGAAAATGTTGCATGCGATCAATACATTACTACGATGCACATATAAACGTAATTGGCATTGTATGTTTTGCAGATCTTAAACAGATAAGGCATTGAGTTGAAAATTTTACCACTCTCTCACCTCATGGGGTATTTTGGATGAAAGATTACTGCCTTAATGGAAGGGGTACTTGAATTAAATTGCTAAATCAGCCTTTTTACTGGCCAGTTTTATCCCTAGGATGATGAAGGGCATGAATGAGAAAAGAAGAAATAGAAATGAAAGGGCTGCCTCATTAGTGGGTGATGTTGGCTTCTCTTCCTTTTGTGAAGGATTTTGGTGGAACAAACTAATCTGACGCGGATTTATATTGTCAAATTTCAGATACTTTTGGAATGTCCTATAAGCGTTTTTAATTTACATTTTTTTACTTTTAACAAGAATGGAATATGCCCATGCAGCCTAGTAAAATTTCAAGAGTGCATGCTGTTTACAAAAAAACTGGAGTGTGCATATGGGCTACAGGCTAGCATGCTTTTCAGAATGTAACATCTGATGCTAGAATACTGTCCATGGCATTTATGATGTCCATTTTTAATTAAACGTGAAGAGAAGTGGTAATTCGTAGGGTAAGAAAGAAAAGATTCGTGACTGTGAAGAATAGGGGATGGATATGGCCGGAATATTGGAATGAGATCGCACAGTTGTATGGGTGGTAACTTATTTTCGATGGGTTCAGAAGCAAAGAGAGGGCACTATGACGCTGAGTTGAAATTTTTTTTCCATCACACTTATGGGTATGGAGTTAAGAAATTTTGATTATTTAATGGGTTTGCTTTCTTTATTTAACATTGTCCAAACCATCCTCTTTATTTAGTGGGTAAAATGTCACACTTGTGGTTCATGATATATGTAATCTTCTGAGAGAGGGAGGATGATATTGGACTCATTCAAATATGACACGAGGGTTTCGGAAACTGGAAAGTCTAAAGGATAGGGTTGGTAGGTGGTTTCTTCTCATTTAAGTTTGTTGTCCCTAAGAGTTGAGAAACTTATGTCAGGTCCTTGAAAATCCGAAGCATTTCAGTCAGCAATTCATTTGGGTTCTTGTGTCATTAAAACTCTCCCTGGCCTCCATGGTGTGGAGGAGCAGGGGCTGCTTAGGCAAATGAAGGCTCCACTGATACTAATGGGATGTAGACGTCCCTTTTAGGAGAAATGAAATCTACAAGAAGTTGAGACAATATTTGATCCTGGAATACATTTTGGGTGCAGCATACAGGTCTGAGAAATTCTCCTATTATCCTTAAATGTGGGCTTTCTTTAGAAATCGAATGTCGAGATATGAAAGTGTTGAAATTTTGCTCGGTTACAAAAAATGTTGAATGGCCAATCCGTGAATCGGCTTTACCGTGGAGCTTTCAGTTTAACACTGTCTCATCTTGTTGGTTAACCGTTGCTTGATGTATGTAGGATTAGTTCCCACGATAATTGTTTTTCTAGGGAGTTGATTTCCAGTATAATCACCCTTCGACCCTGCTAGCTTCTCCTTCTCAGGCGAATTGCTGGAGGCTGATATAATCTCACCGGATTTTGTTGGTGTAATAGACAAGCACATTGAAGATTAACTTTTAGAAGACACTTCGGTTTGGACAGAGTTCACTCATCAGGACTGTCGATCTCTATCCCTTTATGCCTGGCTGAGTCATTGACTATGGAGACAAGGATGAGATCCTTTATTGGCTTGAGGGGGAACCTAGGTTTCCTCTCATATGGTTCAAACTTGGTCTTATCGAGTACAATTATCCATATTCCCCCCCCTCCCCCATCGGCGTTCTGGGTGCGTGGAGGCTAAAAAGACGGATGTGGGTGTGTCAAGGATCAGGTGGGCCCGGGCGGGTGCTGCTTAAAGATCTCCTGCGCCTCCGCCAGGTCTTAGTTCAGTAAAGACTTTAAGTGGGTTTGCTTGGACATTTCTAGGAGCGCTTTGTAAAGATCCACAGCCGTCGTTGATGCAGGTCTGAGAGGGAGCCCTGTGCCCTAATCTGGCATTCTTCTTGGTCTGTTCATGCAGGTCTGTCCCATCTGTAACGTGGAGGTCTCTGCCCCGGAAGACACCAAGCAAGGATGAGCCCAGGAGCCGCCAGGATCTCCCCAAAATTCCTTCTCTAGCTCCAGGTTAGGGTTTCAGATTCATAACATCTTCTTCTTCTTCTTCTTCTTCTTCCTCTTCTTTATATTTTTTTGTTTCAGAAACCCACCTATTCTTTGTGAGCCCCTCCGTTGTTCTTGGTCGATTTGTCGGTGGCCTGCATGAAGCTCAGCTGAGTTTTTTTTTTCTTCTTTTTTTTTCCCCGGCAGAGGGGGGGGGGGCACTGCTGGGTACCATTGTTATGAAATTAGAGGGCATTTTAGCGTCAGATCCCTGGAAAAACTGGCATAGGAGCAAAGATCCCCGCTCACCAAATATTCCGCAAATCTCCCACTCTTTTTAGCTTATTCTGAGGGCGGCGGTTGCAGGAATCGCCATTGTTTGGAGTTTTTAGAGTTCTCATCGTCATTCCGAGAATCGATTCCAGTCTGGTTTTCCTCGTCGAGGGCCCCAGAGCGGCTGGCAGAGCATTATATACTGAAGATTTATGGGGAAAAATTACCTCCCCCGTTGCTTTATTTACCAGAGATTTTTATTCTAGCCCACGTGGACTGTGAGTGTGGAGCGGTGCTGCCTATTATTGACCGCTTTGAATGATGTGAAATGGCGCTGGGAACAAGACAACTGGCAGGCCCCATTGGTCCGTGGCACGTGCGGACCTGAGTTGACCCGTCCGACTTGGGTTGGGTCGGCCCGGGCTGGGTTCGTCATGTCAGATGATGGCCTTACGGCTGGGGAATTGGACGTCAATATGGGCCGGATTCGAATTCGGAGAGATGTGGAGGAGAATAATGAGCCGCCCCCACCTACCCTTCCTAGGCATCACTACTGTCCCCGCCACCCTTACCATCTTAGAGAGAGAGAGAGAGAGAGAGAGAGCGAGAGAGAGAGAGAGAGAATTGGAAAATGGGCACTCGGCTTCTAGGTCGGTTTTCATTTAAATGGTTGAGAGAGAGAGAGATTGGTAAAGGGGCGCTCGGCTACTAGGCCGGTTTTCACTGAAGGGTAGAGAGAGAGGGAGAGTCGAAAGTGGGTACACGGCTTCTAGGACGGTTTTCACTGAAGGTTAGAGAGAGAAAGAGCTTGGAAAACGGGTGCTCGGCTTCTAGGGCGGTTTTCACTAGGGTAGAGAGAGAAAGAGGGAGAGAGAGAGAGCGGTGGATACGCGGCTTCTAGGTCAGTTTTCACTGAGGGTAGAGAGAGAAAGAGAGCTTGGAAAATGGACGTTCGGCTTCTACGGCGGGTTTCACTGAAGGGTAGAGAGAGAGAGAGAGAGAGAGAGAGAGAGAGAGAGAGAGAGTCGAGGATGGGCACGTGGCTTCGAGGCCGGTTTTCACTGAAGGGTAGATCCAGCCGCGGCAGGCCTGATTTGTCCCCTCTCCTCGACGTAAGCGCTAAACGAACTTGCATCTCCCTCCTCTCTCTCTCTCTCTCTCTCTTGACGGGGCCCGAGCCCAACCCCAGAAACGGAAGGGACAGTGACTGCGCGCTCACAGGCCGCCCAACCCCATTTACCAACCCTGTTGGCGGCGCCCTTCTCTCCCCCCACCGCCGGCGGCAGATATCCTTCCCCGACTCAGGCGAAGAAACACCGCCGCCGCAGCAACGCTGGAGACTCGACGACGTGGATGCCTCATGCAACTGGTGTTGACTTTTTTCGAGGGGTGGACCAAGATATTTCCGAAGGCATAAGCGGGAAAAGAACCCATCATCGCTGACCGTCACCTTCATGAAATCTCCAGAGCCGGTTGGTTGAAGACGATTTTCTAGCATTTATTTCAGAGGCCAACGCGAGTGAGTTATGAGGAGCTCTGACGAGACGGAGACCGATGTAGACAAACGGGACGGTGCAATCCACTAGAAAGAGAAGATACAGCGACCATCCGAGGAGAGGTCAAGCCTTCGCTCTCACAGCCTTTTCGAAATAAAGAATCTAACGACGCCATTGTTATTCCACAGCTTCTTCAACCAGGGAACCGGCTGAGAGGAGGAGAGAGAGAGAGAGAGAGAGAGAGAAGGGCTTAGGGTTTGGAGCTGCTGACTGTGTCTTCGGGGGTCTTGTTGGTCCGAGCGGGAGGCCAGCCGTAGCCGGGAGGGAAGGGCTTGTAGAAGGTCAACGGCGGCAAGGTCTTGACGAAGGGGGGGAAGGTTGCAGACGGCGTAGTGGCGACTGGCGGCGCCGGCGCGTACGTATAGGGCGGGCTTAGGTCAACGGTGGCCGGCGTGGTGGCGACTGGAGGCGCCGGAGTGTAGGTCGGCGTGGTCGTCGGCGAGGTCACCGTCACCGGCTGCGGGGTCAGCGTCACCGGCTGCGGGGTCAGCGTCACCGGCTGCGGGGTCAGTGTCACTGGCGGAGTGCTCACCGTCACCGGCGGAGTGCTCACCGTCACCGGTGGGAAGCTTACAGTGACTGGCGGAGTGCTCACCGTCACAGGCGGCGAGGTCACCGTGGTGGGTGGGGTGGTGAAAACCGGAGTAGCCGGCGGAGAGACCACCGTGGTGGGTGGGGCGGTGTAAACTGGAGTAGCCGGCGGAGAGACCACCGTGGTGGGTGGGGCGTAAACCGGAGTAACCGGCGGCGATGTTTCATAGACCGGCGGCGCGGGGGCGTAATCAGGGGTGCTTGGAGGGTAGAACTTGGGGATGGGCTTCAACCAGGGGAAAGGGGTGTTCCACACGGTGAGAGAGGCGCAGGTCTCGGAGGAGGAGAAGGTGAGCTTCATGGCGGTGGAGAAGGTGTGCTTGTGGCCGGTTCTGTATTTGAGGGTGATTTTGGAGGCCGCAAGGCGGCAGGGAGAGTTCCGGGGGCCGCCATGAAGCTGAGCGAAGCAGTCCTCCCGCAGCTCGCCGTCCCTTCGAAGTAGTTTACTCGGGAGCCTGACTGTGAACTTTCCGTTCCTGTCTAACTTGCCGGTGCCTCTCACCTGGAACTTGCCTTTTCCGTCCTTGCAGCCGATAGCCACCCGCAGGCCTGTTGGAGTAGGCTCAGATCATTATGGGGAGAGAGACAGAGATAACTCTCTAGAGAGAGAGAGAGAGAGTACCTTTCAGAGCATCGGCGCTGTTGATGTTCCGGGAGGCGCAGTCTGTACATTCTCCGATACCAACTACCGAGACGATCTTATTTCTGGGGGAGGCTGCGGTGACAGCGGAACAATGGCTCACTGCCAGGAACACTGCCAAGAAGGGCAGGAAGAGGTTTCTCCTCATGGTGGAAGCAAACCCTCCACCCGGAGAGAGAGAGAGAGAGAGAGAGAGAGAGAGAGAGAGAGAGAGAGAGAGAGAGAGAGAGAGAGTAGAACTGAGGACCTTTCAGGGTTCTACTTCAGTCGAGCTCTATCTGCAAGCTCTATATAAGGGGAGGAGCGAGCTCCGCCGACGCACACACCGCTCTTTAAGGCTTCCCATGTGGGAGACCCCATCTCATGGAGGAGTAACGACGATCCAACACGCGCCGGCTTGGTAGCTCCGGCGCAATTTGCTCATTTAATGTCCCTCCTCCTCCCACAACCAGTCTCGTCTTCCTTCTTCTCTCTCCCCATGAGCGAGATCCGGGGGGCTCCTCCTCCGACGCGGTAACCGGTAACAACGCTCAGACGAACTCTGAAACAGGGAACCCTCCTCATGGAATGCTTCATTATGAACTCCACCCACCTCGGTGGACACCGCGGGGCGTGAATAACACATGGCGATGGAGAGAGACGACGATGGGCCAGACCTCGTTCGGGCAACCTCCAGAAAACTGATCAGTCGCAGGATGTCTGTCTGGTTTTGGGCTCAGAGACCGCGCCCGGTTGTTTTCCCTTCAAATGGCAGGACGGGTTCCCCTCTGAAGACGCCTCCTAGGGTTTGCAGAAGAACCCTTGCCATGCAGAGGAACAGGCTCCGTAAAGTCAACGACAGAAACTCGAGCTTCACCAGCTTATTTATCGGCCCCAGGGAGAAGCCCCACGGTTTAAAGCAGCACAGAGGAGCAGTCCCGCGAGTTAGTAGCCCGGTCCGAGCGGAGGCCCCGCGACAGCGCGGACGAGTCTGCATGGGGCCGGAGAGGCCTCGCCGGCGGCGGCTAACGTGTTCTCCTTCTTCTCCACCAGAGGAGTTGCAGAGTGGAGGATTCCCTGCTGGTGCTTGTTACTCTTCCCCCCCTCCCCCACCTCTCACCCTCCCTCGCCTTTGCTCCGGTGTCCATGGCCGCGCCAGCGGAGCTTCCCCCGTTCCTGGGGCGCCCTAGTTAATCAGAAGATATCTAGAAGCAGTCTGGAAGAGGGAGAAACTTGAGTAGCGTGCTAAAAAAAAGAGAGGGAAAGACAAAAAATCGATTGCTAGAGATAGAGAGCGAGAGAGAGCGAGTTGGTGGAGTAACAGTGCCGCTGAGTAATGAAACCCTACTGCGAACCCGTCTGGAGACGATGAACCAGAAGAGCCAAGAAGATCTAGGAAGAAATATGTGTGTGTGTGTGTGTGTGTGTGTGAGAGAGAGAGAGAGAGAGAGAGAGAGAGAGAGAGAGTGAGTGAGTGAGTGAGTGAGAGAGAAGAGAGAATTAAACACGGAATCGTAGCCTTTAGTATGGTATCGAAAATTAGCGGTCATTCAATGCGACGTCTATCGATAGTATATTAATCATGCAATACGATAACACTATTATATTCAAGAATTGCCACATTTACTAAAGAAATCACTGCTCACAATTCACGGCAGCTGAGGGGGCTCACAAGATCAATGAAACCTTCAAGCCAATGAAGACGAGAGGGCGGCGCCGAGCGATCCCTGAGAATTTGAATGGCCTTGTACAGGCTCACATCTTGGGGGCGTTAACTGACAGTCTGGACTTGTCCTCCGCCATGCCAAGCCCAGCACAAGTCCAGACAGAAGCTCGGCGAAAGGCTCCAAAAATGGGCTCACCGAAAGAACCCTAACGAACCAGTAGAGAGAGAGAGAGAGAGAGAGAGAGAGAGAGAGAGAGAGAGAGAGAGAGAGAGAGAGCATGCAGGCTGACCCGAGACTGCTTTTTCTTTCCAGATTTAATTCCAGGGACCAAGCACAGAGAGACACGAGCAGGCTAAGATCCGGCTTTCCCAGCCTACGGACTACCCTCCTCACATGCCAAAACGAGATGATTTTAAGATAAACGAGAGAATTCAAAGATGGGTCTTGTGCCCGAGACTTGAGGGTCAGCAGGGTCTGACGCTGACCGAGCTTGCAGCCTCCAGTGGCCCCCACATAAGCCACCCTAAGAAGTCCATCAATCTCCACCATCCTCGTCCATGAAAGCAACTAAACCCGGACGTCTCAAGTGAGAATTGGATAATCGTCTCGCATCATCCCTCATAGACTCATCAGACCGCGTGCTCCGCTGACCTCATTCAAGAACTGTTGCAATTTTTCAGCTTTAATAGGTTTTAATGGCTCACCTATTCCTCTTGAATTCGGGCAGATCATTAAAAAAGATGCAAGCTTGAACCGGGTCAAAGCTCGGTTCCCGTCCAAATTCATTACGAGCCCTTCATTACTCTTACTCCCCCCCTGGAACCAATGGGGCACATGGCGAATCCCCAGTTTTTTCTCTCTCTAGAAAACAAGCCACAATGGAGCGACACCCACTGAAGCAATGCTAAAGATATATTACCAGAACAGAATCAGGTCCTTTACACATTGAACGACACGATAACTCTGAGAGAGAGAGAGAGAGAGAGAGAGAGAGGTCTCGCGTCTCAGGCGCGAGCCTCTTCTTCATAGAGCTGAAACCGTGGTGGGCGATCAGAAATCTTCTTCGCTGCGGCTCCAAGCTCCGGCACAAGCCATCTGGGTTGAAGAAAAGGGGAACCCTGAGTTCATCCAGGCGGGGGCTGTGCATTCGGAGCGTCGACGTCATTGGTGGCGAGACGAGGCCTCAATACAGTAACTCTTGAAGCTCAAACACTCCTCCGCCAGGAACTCGCTGGCACAATTTTCGTCAGTTTGTAAACCATGGAGTCCTGATTAGGGCAGAAAGAGAAAAACAAGTCGAATTAATGTCTCGGGAGGGGAGCTCACAAGATCCGCTCGACCATATGGGTTGGTTCCCATCTTGGGCTCCACGGATATTCCATCATCGGCGTTGACTTTATTGGCCTTCCTTGGAGATCAAAGTGCTGCAGAGTGACACCAGTTCAGCTCAGTAAATCTGGACACCCAATCCACTATATATATACATATATTTATTTTTTCTGTATCATCTAATCCGTTTCCACTCAAAGTAAAATCAGTAATTTGATTACTCTAATTTTCTTGCCTCAGTGACTTCTACTCTGAGGCATAATAAACACAGCCGCCAAAGACTTATTAGCACTTTATTATTCATTGAGTCTCGCTCCAAGGCATTGGGAAAAAGAAAAAAAAGAAAATGAAAGAAAGCAAACATGCATGTTCCCATGATGCACACGAAGTGAACAGAGTGTACGCATGGGAACCATACGACATGGAAAGGCGCCACTTATATAATCCGATCAAACGCATAAATAATTCCAAGTAGATCTGGTTCAAACACAAGAACAAGGGGAATGCTCTCTTACCACAGAACTTTCCAGGGTCAAGATCGGTTGATGCTTGGGAAACTGAGTCGGAATACGAAAATGTACCTGCAAAGGATGAAATATTTGATTATTGGAGACTGTGAGCCTCAGGAACATGCATTTCCGAACAGAGTTTCGGTTTCGCCCAGAAAATCAAGGGGCATTACACATGATTTCGGCTTCGTGTACATTGTTCAACCATTTATTTACAAAACCCAATAACCGGGGGAAAACCCTAGAAAAATATTTTCTCGTTACTTTCTGCGCACTGGATGAGGGGGCTCTGAGAAATCCCGATGAAAAAATGCACCCACTTTGGAATAAATAATTGGAAATAACCGATTTAAAAAATTCGACGGAATTAGAGACTTTGATTAAAAAATATTAATTAAAAAAATTAAATTTAAGATTTACTTAGATGGGCCATATCAAGAATGGAAAAAAACCAAGGTAGTTGGAGCATTTTGATGGGGTTGAACCTGTGGATATTCGAAATGAAATAGAGTATATTAAGGTCTTTTCATCTCAACCTACAGCTCCTGCCAGCACTAAACCAGAGAGTGTCGTCTCTCACAGTTTATACAGTAAGAAGACAGGCTTCATATCATACCAGAAATATAAAAGCCCCAGAGACAGAAAGAACGGTGGCACTTCTGCAGAACACCTGCATACGCGAATAACCTGTAAGGTTCATCGGCTTCAAAATCAACATAGTTTAGAAAATACTAGTCGAATGTGCACCATCATACCGGATCAGCTTCAAGTGGCCTTCCAAATATTGGCGCAAGGGCCTCAATGAAATGTCTTCTGGCACCAACTGCATTCACTGCTTCCATAATCTTAAAAGATAATTATCTCATTAAGTATATCGATAATGCCATCCACAAAATATAATCTAACGGTGCCTTTAATATAGAATTTCACTGCACAGCGATTAAAATCCAAATTTGCTTTCTGAGTTCCAGCAAAGATCTCCTTTAAAAAAATCCTCAGGTTTACACCTAAAACTTGATCCAAGATGATGACGATTATGGATGTTAAAACTAGGCCTACCATGGAAAAATAACTACATGCCTATCGAAACTCAAATGCAGGACGTACAAAACAAGACCTTCGTAAATATATACCATGCCGGGAATTTGGAGAAATAAACTTGCAGAATCATCCTGAATAAATTAGAGTATTTTAAACCACCGAGTATAAAAGTACCAAACGTGCCCAGTTATATGATCATTCTGTGGACTAGAGGACAACAAATAACTCATTTATAACTCTTGCCAATTCATATTGATGAATCTTATATGTTAATCCTCACCACTAAAACTAGCCCCTAGCTAAATCCAAACGACGATGCAAAAAAATAAAAAAGCCCACCACGTTTGGGCAGAGTGCCAATAATGTGAGAGTGAGATTGAAACAGATCCTTACTATAAACAATGCCCCTGCCCCCTTTTTAGATGAGGCTTTGACCCCAGAAACATGGGAACTGTCTGACTGAGAAAAATAACAGCAAGTTGCAGAAATTCATGCCGTGACAAAAAAATCAATGAAAAAAAGAAAATTTCATGCGTGTTCAACATAGAAAAATGACTCCAGGGAAGAGCACATGGGATTTTCAGGACATAGGAAGAAGCGGTTGGGCCCTATGATTCCAGGAAATATAATTGAGAGAAATCGCGGTTCTCTTCTTAGTCAGTTTATAAGCAACGATGAACCTCCCTGAATCTTAAGCTTATCATTCACATGGTTGGCAAGGATGACATCCCTAGCCTTTCACTTTCTCCTTCGTGTGAGTACTAGACTTCCTGCCCACGATAATCAGTGGCGGTCCCATCCATTTTTAATTTATCATAGAGCATCAGAGAGAAAATTTCAGACGACTCAGTAGACTGTTCGACTCTTACTTTCCTTAAAGAGAAACCCCAATTCCTAGGTATCATATATCGATATTACTAGTAGTTCATCATATAGTCGAGGTTTCAGTCACATCGTGCACTCCAGATGAAACTAAGTGTTCAATACACTGTCACAGACCCCCAAAATATCTTTGAAGAACTCCATTAGGAGAAAAAAATGGACAATTTTATAAATTTACAGAAAAGAAACAAAATCGCAGTTTTACCATTCATTATTTTAGCCAAAAGGCGTACTATTTGGCTTTAGGACAACAGCACTTATATGCATGAAAAGTCTAATTTAAATCTCAATTTCCACAAAAAATGGCCTTACTTGTTCCTGTAGTTTCTCTTCTAAATTCGGAAGATATTCAGCCATGCACCTAAAACAGAAAAAAGGGCGGCAACATTTAGAAAATATTTGATTACTGTTTATGGCTGATGCTTTGGTTGCAAGACTACCAACAATATCTCCCTTACGGATAACCAAGCACATTTCTTATATTGCACTGACAAGAGAATTTACAATGAATATCCTCAATGTGGACCTTCGTACAAGAAATCATGGAGGATGAAGCCCAATCCAAACTTTCTTCGTAAAGGAGATTCATTCAGCCATTTGGGAAAGGAATCGTGATCAGGTCATCTCGCAACATATCTTTCAGGTTGGTACTGATTTAGTAGGAATTTAATATCAACATTAAGAAGTGCCCAATGCACTCCCTCGTTAAAATTTAGTTTAAAATCCCAGTAAGAAAAATACTTTCGATGAAATGATGTATACAAAGTTGGAAAAAATTCATTGAACTTTGACGAGTCTTTGAGTAACTTGGAAAAATGAGGATTTTCTGAAATCTTCATTCATATATAGCGATAGTTTAAAGTTTTTCTTTTTATGATTCTCTAAGCATTATGTAGTTTTATTTGCCTCAGACGTTTTGTAGTTTTGTACATTTATTTTTAATCTTCAGCGAGAAACAAGCATATTTTCTTATTGTCAAAGTAAAATCACTGTATTTTTCCAAGTGTAACCCGTTCAATGACTAGAGCATTTTCCCTTCACTGACGAATTGCTTTTCTGGTAAATGTTTATCTTCCACAGGATGAATTTGGACACACCTAACCAAAAAATATTACCACCATACGAAAAATAAAAAAAGTTAAAAAACAGAAGATGCCGGTATAAATGCGAAATAATTGGTAGTATGGTATTAAAGACGAGCCTTACATCCCGTTTAACCATGGAGGAAGCTTTACGTCATCAACATTGAATAACATTTTTAAATCTGGGGAAGAAACCAATTTTATTTGTGGGGGACTAGGTGCAGACAAGTGTTTTCTTGTAACAGGGAACACAGCCTGCATATTTCACAGTTAGTGATCAGCATAAAAATAAACAAGAGACCATCAATCATTCACCAAATTAGCCAACTGAATAATCAACCAGATGATGGCATATAAATAGGTTACTTGAGCATTCTAAAAAGTCATCGAATTAAAACTGGGGCCAAGACACACAAGAAACATACAAGAATACTCAGAAACAAAAGAAAACCGAAAATATTGGCCATGCTACATGTTCAGAGAGCGTTGTCTGCATGTAATGCAAGTGAATATTCTTTTAAATTATGCAGTAAAATTGCTTCATTTCAATTATTATTTTCATCATGTCATATTTTTAATTGACATAAAAAATGCCTCAACACTTTACATTAAAAAAAATGTAAACATAAATCTGCAAACTCTATTTCTGTGATGAATCAATATGTTTTACTTTGATTTAATGTATAAATGAAAAAAAATAAAGCTTTTAAATCCTTGACCGGATCACTTCATACCACTGCAATTTGGTTTATCTGTCAGTCTATCAAAACTAATCGACCAGTGTTAAGTTTTGAAGAGTGTTCCACAGTCTTAATTTTCTCATATAAGAGTTATTGATGCTCACATTAAAATAAGAAAAAAACTTGCAGCAAGCCAATGAGATTCAAAGGTCGAGAAATGAATGGAAATATGTTCAATTAATACACCAGTCTTTGACTGAAGATCTTAAACTCAAAACCAAATAGGCGAAACTCGAGAAAGGTAAGAAAAACTAAACTATCGTTTTCACTTCAGCAGTCAGTGAAAAACATGTCATATCAGTAACCAGCAATCATGTTCATGTTTTGATTTATCTACGTTATATCTTGTAGTTGAACCTGATTGAATATGCATATATCACAGTATAGGCCATAGGGAAGGCCTTGAATCAAATAGGAGAGCAATGGCTGGGGTAAGGCATGCTCTCAAACAATTTGAATTTTATGTGTACACGTTTCTAAATATGCACACGTTTTTTTGCATCATCCTTGGTTTTGACCAATATTCAATTGCGTTTAACGGCCTACATAGGAAAATTTTGAACCAAATCACATTTGTAACCATATTACAAGAACACTTACAATTACAAAACCGAAAATATTGATAGAAAGAAAATAAGCACATTAATAAAACAACCTAAATATTTTCAGCACATAAGACTTTGCTAATCAGAAAACAGTTTTCTTTTTGTGGATAAATTTCATAACGGAAATGAAGTTATGAAAATGGAGATTCAATAATTCTTGTCCTACATCAACTAAGAATGATAAATACCTGTAGATGGATCTTTTGCTGCTTCCTCCAAGGGCATCCAGGCACCAGTTTGTTCATGTCCATATCAAGTAAGGGCACAGCAAATTTCACTCCTTCTGTCTATACTAGAATGACAAATTTGTGTCATGAAGGGGGACTCAAATAAATAAATAATATCTAAACCCATAGAAAAGAAATGCGAGCCCTCAGACTCTGGATAGGGTTATAAAATCTGTAGGACTTACCTTGTCAGTACCAGAAATCTTACATACTTCAATCCCCTGCTTGAATAATAGAAATTTCAGAGAAAGAAACCATCACAGAAATTATTAGAATGCAAAAATACACATGTTTAAAACATGTCAAAAAATGATCAACATCAATGCACATCCACAAGCAGGGTGATCGAAGTCTCCGAGATTGGAAAATAACATACAGGATTACTTGTGTCGTGAAAACTTCTACATCACTACATAATAAAATGCAAAAAATATAAATGCATAGTTATGAAACCAAATATAAAAATGATGGGAACGAGATGATGAGTATAAACCTAGATATAAAGTAACAAATAAATAAAATGCATGCTTAAAAGTCACAGCTTAAATTGACATGTATCTTACAAAAACCGGACCTTTTTAATTTAAATAATATGGTACATCTTTATTCCCTTCTAAAATTCTGTACCCTATTTTTTTGTATCAAACTACAATAACTACAAAGAGGCATTCTGGTCTGGCAGGGGACAGACTGCTGCCAATAAGGCCAGTACAGATTTCAACAGCAGGTCTATTTTACTCAGACTTCAAGCGGACAGAATTAAAAGAGAAAGATTACGAGCGGAAAGCATTTATGACGGCCTCCCAACAGTCCAAATCATAAAAAAAAACAGACGAAATGCGAACTCTTGGATGATACAGATAATAAAAGCTATGATATGGAAACTCCCTGCACTCGGTGTCAGGGAAAAAATAAGAGTCATTGTATATCTGTAGCGTTGTTGAACAGATGAGAGATTCTAAAATGGCAGGACAGGGAACTATCCCGAAAGAGCCATGCGTCAATCGACGGGTTTGACTTTGGCCACAAAACAACGGTAAGGAAACTGTGTTCCCTTCGATGCAATAATGAGATGAAAAACCATTCAACTTGAAAAACTATGAGATTAGCATATTTAAGGTTCTACCGAAAATCCTCAAGACATCACATGGTGTCCAAAGATCCAGTGGGACCATAAATTAAAGTTGACGACGGCTCTAATAATATATAATAAAATAGATTCTGTAAATATTACATAATTTCGAGAATAAGGACAATACCTACAATAGAATATCTTTAGAGTAGACCACAGGATAGAAAGACATAAGACAGAGACCTTGGCAAGACTGGAGAAGGAAGTAGAGATACACCACTTATTCCAGAGTTTTCCCGTCAAATCTCTAATCGGTTGAATAAGAGGTTCAAAAATTAAGGTTTTTATTCTCTTAAATTGTCTGTTTCATGTAGCCATGTAGAAGAGTGGGTAGGGCCTTTCTTGTTTTAAACTACAATTTCAAATCACAATTAAGACAACCGAAATGAGAGAGTAGTGAATACGAACAGTGCAGAAGCATAAAATCACGCACCACTCTTTGAGCGCAAATGATTATGCGCCATCAATGTAAGGTATGTTGTGGTTTAAGATATCTTTACCGGAAAAGCCTAATTATGAGTAACCAAAGTTCAGACCTATTATTCAAGTTCTCCCGAATTCCACATCCCTTAAGTTTCATCAACTGCACAGGCGTAATGACTTGTACAAGACAAGAGTTCAAGGGATCACATTATGCAAGAAGAGAGCAAATTCTTAGCAACTTCTTTCAAACATAGCAACTGAATCATATTTTAAGGAATGGGAGCATCATTTAAGGAGAAAATGAGACCATAAAGTCACAAGCTAAAATGTTTTTTTACATAAAATACTATCAATAATGAGTGATAACAGACCTGATAGGTTGATAATTAAATAAGATGACTACAACTCACCTCCCTGGAAAGAACGGTATTTATCTCAAATTTCAACCTAGGATCGTCAAGTTCTCCTACTCGTCTCCTTTGGTGATGAATGTACAGGTACCTGGACACGAGCACGCAGGAAGATGAAATTACTTGGCAAGAAACGACGATAGCATCTATAATAAACCAAGAGGCCGCATGAATCTTAGAAACCTTATCTCATGAATCAGAGCCAACAGTCGTGAAGGATCTTTGCCATCCCAGTCGCACAAGCTGCTTTTGTCCACTCTGGCTTCACCTCCCTCATCATCCTCGAGGAATGGGAGAGGGTGGAAGTCCTCATCTTCAGGAGGAAATACGACGTCAGGTGCCGCGGAAGGGTAGTAAGCGTTGTAGATTATCTCCCCTGCCCATAAGACCACAGAGTAACAAAACATCCCCAAAAATAACGTGAATTAAAGAAGGAAATAAACGAGTAGCAGACATTAGATAGATTAACCACTGACACTTGATATGATCCAAGCAGAAGGGAACAAGCAATGTGAATCGGTCCGAATATTGGGCGTTCTTGCATCCGGACCATATTTGTTCGACCTGCGTGATCGCAGTCCATCACAACCACAGCAATTATAGGAAAAACGATGTCCAGGAGAATTTTCTCCTCGATTTCTCTCAGCACGCACAGCGTACCTTTACGGGGAGGGAGGAGTGAGCGACGAGATAGTTGAGCTGTGCGGCGATCAGAGGGGGCAGAGATTCGAAGGTTCCAGACATGCTGCCGAGGAGGAGGAGGAGCCCGCCCTCCGCTCTGCGGCGGGGGCCTTGGAGGTGGAGGACAGCTTGGGATCGAATGCGTGACTCGGCCGGGTCGGTCACTGCCGGTCCCCGATTCCCGTTCGACTCAGATCGGTCGATCGGCCGATCCGCTGACCAACTCCACTTCTAAGAAAATTATCATTGACTAATTTCTTACGTTTTATTTTCTTTTATCGTGGACGATGACTCATGCAGCGTTGACTTTTGTACGTCTCCTGTGGTTATTGGATTCGTTGGGGGGGGGTCAACCTGGCTTGCTGTCGCTGATTCCTCCGCTGACGGCTCCTTCCTCCTGCTCCATCCCATCCCAGAGAAGTTGCACCAAACTCATCGTCATCATCTACTTCGACATGCAGAGCAGGCTCCTCTCTCTCTCTCTCTCTCTCTCTCTCTCTCTCTCTCCTCTATCTCTCTCTATAAAACGCGCCACTGGCTTGGCCTCCCTCACCACGCAGCCGGCAGAGAACCAGTCCTTCTGAGTCAGTCATGGAGTTCATCATGATGGCCCTCGTCCTGCACCTCTCGCTGTTGTCCTCGCTCTCGCCGGCCGCGGCGGAGGGGGCGCAAGCGGCGCCGCCTGTGGGGACGATCAAGCGCCTGACGAAGCAGGACATCCTGGCGAGCATCCCGCCGGGGGAGGAGCCAGGCGAGCGACCGTTCATCACCTCGCCGGCGGGGAAGTACGCAGCGTACTTCGTACGCAGCGCCACTGCGCCCGGCGCCGGTGGCTTCGGCAACGACTTCTGCTACGTGCAGGTGAGGGACGGCGGCACGGGGCGGAGCGTGTGGGAGTCGCCCTGCGCGCCGGCGAGCGTGGTGAACACCTGCAGCCTGGTGTTCACCGCCGCGGGCCTGGAGGTGTTCGACGGGAGCCGCTCGGCGTGGGACACGGAGGTGGATGAGCGGTACCTGGAGACCCTGGAGCTGGTGGACGAGGGAGACATGAGGATCAGGACCGCCGGCGGCGACCTGGCGTGGAAGGCAGCCGACTATCCGCTGGCCAACCAGCAGTGCGGCGCGCCGGGCTCGCCGGGTCTCGCTGCCGCGCGGCCGCCGTTCGCCGCGCCAATCGGGGACGGTGGGAGCCTCCCCTTCGGCCAGCCGGCGGAGGGCGACCAGCCGCAGCAGCCCGGCGCCGGCGAGAACCAGCCTCTGGTAGACAACACCCCTTTCGACAGCGCCGGCCTTAGGGCGGCCATGGGGGGCCCCTCCTCCGTGGCTCTGGCTCTGCCCCTGGCCCTCTTCCTCTTCTGATTCCCCCGGGCGCTCGCCGGGGTTTGGTCTTCTCCGTCGTCGTCTGTCTCCTCTCCAGTGGTGTTATGTGTCTTCTTGTCCATTTTTCCTGAGCTCTGTATCTTCCAGTTCGTCGTCCTGTTTGCTGTGTGCTCATTCTTGATTAACGGTACCGAGTTGACCGATTGAAGACTCCGTGGGAGGCCGAGAGAGAACGAGGAGAGAGAGAGAGAGAGAGAGAGAGAGAGAGAGAGAGAGAGAGAGAGAGAGAGAGAGCTGGGTATGATGGTCAACCCAAGAACAAGAACTGTGTACAGATCAGGTCGCGATTCAGTCAACCTAAGCAAGCACACCTTATGATTCCCATTAACAGCGGATTCAAGGAATGGAATTTTTTCAGGATATATCTAAATAAAGCTTGATGTCTACAGGAACCCGGTAGACCATAAATTAATAGATTTGTCTCAAAATCATCAATAAATTACCGATTTAGTTTATGAAACCTAATTCATGGGTCTCACCAAGGACGAGGCTCAGATTAATCATAGTGAGATGGAAACCGAATAGAAGACCTGAGAAAAAAAAAATCAATAAAATGAACCACCCCTTCTTTAGTAATGACCCATTCCTGATTCTAAATGATAATCCCCGCGATCAGAATCACGGGTACCGCCAAGAACAAGATTCATGTTGCCATCGTGAAACGAACGCCTGATAAAAGAACTGAGAAGAAATAAAATAGAATGAACCGCCCACTCTGAATATTCTGATTTTATTCAACTGTAATCGAATAGCGTCATGTAAGAAACGATGAGAATGGCCAAATAACAAATAAAAGGCTCGATTTGCACTGCTAGAGGCCCCGATTTGATCCAAGAATGATACCCACTGGAAGTATTACATTCTGAGAGAAACAGCGAGCACAGATGGTGTTCATACATAGTTGCAACCATGTTCATCAGCCACTGGAGTGTTAAAAGAAGAATAATTCCCCATTTGACGGCATGGTAGAGGTGGCAAATCACAGAATAGAAGGCGAATAATCTTCACCTTGACGCGTCCAGGACAAGAAAACGACGCAATGGAGAAAGCTCAAGATTATTGATGATGAAACGGGGAAAAGGAAAGCGTAGGCGGCCATAAATCACTCGTCAGCGGATCCCCACCCATTCCATTAACTATATTTCAATCAAAATTATTCAATCCTCTACTAAGAAATCGGCTTGTTTCGGGAAATATTCAGACAGTAATTGAATTCCAAAAGATTTACAGGAGAACACTTGGATGAAGGCCCTTGATGTGGAGCATCCTTGAAGTTAAGAGTACATTCTGCAAACTTGGTGATCAAATTGGGGAAAAAAAAACCTCTAAGGGCACAAATTACTCAACGGCGAACCCCCCCCCTCTCCTTGCCATGCTCTATAATAATATCAATTAAAATCATTCAATCGTCAACTAAGAAATCAGCTTATTTCAGAAAACACTCTCAACAAAGAAGTGCTCGTACCAGTCACTTAGAACCAAAAGGTGGGTAGCACAGAAAGCCTTCTTCCAGCTGAGAAATCCTCGATTCCACGCCCTCGCTGGCCGGCTACGAAGAGAGAGAGGACCCAAAAGAGAGCATCCTCTGGATCCCCTTCAGTATAGGAACAACAGCAATCAAAGCTATCTGGAGCTGCTCCGAGCTGTTCACGCGGATGCCAACTTGCCCAGAACCTCTGTTGTTCAAATTGGCATGGCCGACCAGGTTGGTATGCCGCCCGATGGGGACCTGTGACTGGAAATTGCAACCCACGGCAAGATCGCCATGCCAATCCACGACCGACGCTGCAAGAGTTGTCAGCGTCCGCCCGAGCGGATAGTCCTTGTCTCTCAGAACGGCCTCCACACGGCCCCCATAAGCAACATCGCCTCGACCCGTCATAGCCCCTCCGCTCATGACTATCCTGAGCCTCTTGTTGAGGATGAGCTTGTCTTCAATCTTGAGCCCGGCGGAGAGAGCATCGCCGAGGAGGGTGGCCGAAATGCCAGCCGCAGTGCTGTTGCACCTGAAATTGTCGAACCTCGTCTCCCCACGCACTGTGTACGCCATGTCCTTGCCGACGGTCTGCAGGTCAAACCCCAAAGAGGTGGCCTTCCCTTCTCCATGCTTGATCGAGCCCGCCGTCTCCATCTGGAGATTGCATTCCTTCTTGTCCTTTGTAAGCTGGCCAGAAATAGAAAGAGGGACCCTATCCTTGACCACGAACATCCTCTCAATGTTCAGACCTTCGTACCCAACATCGTGGTCCCAGCCCTGCGTTTCCAGGACGGGTCTGACGATCCACGGGCTGGAGGTATCGAGAAACCGGTAGCGGTGGCTGGGAGTGTCCGAGTCGAAGGAGGCAGGCAACGCCAGGTCCGCCATTGGAACTGGCACAGAAGCTGGGCCACCATTCTCATCTTCAAGGTTGTCGTTGATGTGATCATCTGGCACGTCCTTGGCCGACGCCCCCATTTTTTTCAGAAGCCTCCTGCGCCTTCTTTCCTCCTTCAGCTGTTTCTTGTAAAAGAGCTTCTCTCTGTAGTCCAGTTCTTCATAATATGCCTTCTTCTGTGCCCTGCTCAACTTGGCAAGCTGCGCCCTCGTCAAGCACTTGAATGGCGGAAGACTGTCGTACTCAGACTCATCATCCGAATCAGACGCATCATCCAGATCATCTTCCATTGAATCATCCTCACCAAACTGCTCCTCTGGCAGCTTCAGCTGCGGCCTTGACTGAAGAAGGGAAGAGAGAAGGAAGGGCAAGGGAGGCACTCTAACTTGACCAAACGGTTTGCCTGGCGGGCTGTCTTGCAACTTCAGGAGCTCATTGGCTTCGGCCAAAATTTTTGATGCAAATGAGAGTAGCAGCAGCTGAGGCTTCCAAACTTGGCCGTTTGGCAGGACTCGCTGCCCAGCCCTGTTCATCCTACAAGCCGAGTGGTTCTCCACCAAGGAAACGGGGTTCATAAGACGCATGTCACCAGCAGCCTGACGAATCGCCTGCTGTACGACATGAGATCTCTGCGTCACAAACATTTCATAACTCATGGAGGTGCCATTGTTCCCGTCAGGAGGAGCAGAACCAGCATGAGTTAGAACTATGATGGCATTGAACCAAATGGAGGCCCCAAAAATCTCAGTTATGGTGCGCAACAGAGGCACATCTCCATAGTCTCTGCTCTGCATGTCCAGCCGATCAAGATACAGAACGATATCAGGTGGGGACTTCTTGATGAAGTGCTTGACAGAGTGGAGAATCTTCTCGTTTTTCTGCTGATCTGAGGACGACGATGACAGCCCGGGAGTGTCAATAACTCTAACCTTGATGCCCTGGACTGTCCCCACTATATCCTGGACCTTCTTCGTGCCTTGCTGGAAGGCATTCGTACTGAACTTGACCTCATCAAAGATCGAGTTGATGGTCGCACTTTTTCCAACTCCCGTCTTCCCAATGACCATGATGGTGCAGGAGAAGTCTAGGGGCTCCTGCCCCGCTGCCTCGAGATTTTCTGCCATGGCACTTGCCCGGTCAAAGCTGAAGGCACCAGCTCTGTTTGTGTTTCTGCTACCCCTCAGCTGTTCAGCTAGCCCGAGTCTGTACAACACCTGGGCAACGACGACATTATGGGGGGTCTGGCCAAGCCTGTGGGCAAGGCGTAGAAACTTCACCCGTATCATCTGAAGTTTCTCACGGGTTTCGTCGTTCTCCTCGGCTTCCCCATTGGCAAGGTCGTCTAAGACTTGAGTCTGGCGCAGAGGCATGGATCCATTTGCCCTCGGTGGCTGAACCGACCTTGAGGCAGGCTCCAGCAAGGGAGCAGAGGATCCCAGGCCAGCTGGCTGGGCAGGCAGCGAGGGACCTGAAGTAGCTGGTGGAGGCTGCCTGGAAGTTGCATTCCTGTCAACACCAGAAGAAGTTGCATCCGACCCTCCTGCCGTTACAGAATCTCTCTTAATCTCTTCCTGCTCTGAGGAATTTGCATCCCGTTTTTCTCCCTGAGCTGGTGGCTTCAGTTCTTCAGAAGGACCAGCAAGCTGAGATTGTTGAGCTTCACTTGCTTCCACATCTAAATGACGTGAGGCAGTCTGGGCTGCATCATCTTCTTCCGGAATAGCTTTTGTGAGGTCAACATGTTCATCCGGCAGGCCGCCAGCTTCCCCATCAGCTAAACGATCGTCTTCAATCATGCCCTCATCTGTTCGATTCATCTCACTGTGGCAAGATGCCAACCCATTCGACTCAGAGGTATGCTTGTCTTCTCCAGATACCTCACTGAAATCCTCCCTTTCTTGAACATAAACTGCTGAAAGATTTGTGCCGATGTCTACATTCTCCGATTCTTCATCACAATCAATTTCGGGCTTCATTTTTCCACCATTCACAGGAGCAGAGGGGGATTCCTGTTTAGCAATGTCTTGTGTGGAATTGAAAGGGGCTGACGTTTCCTCATCAAGCAAAGCAACATCCTTGATCATAGACTCTTGTGTTTGATTCATCGCATCATGAAAATATGGCGATGGGTTCAACTCAGGAGTATCTGTCCCTTCGGCAGTTTCCTCACCGGAAGTACCATTTTCATGATTCTCAACAGGTGAATTGTTCATTTCAAGGTCTGCGCCTTGTGATTTTTTTTCTCCATCATTCACAGAAGATGAGGAACTTTCTTCCGTGGCTAAGCCACCAGCTACAACGCCATTGATCTCCACACCATTTGAGCTCCTTGCAGTCGCTCCATCTCCGTGTTCTTCCTCCTGCACACGGGCTGGATCACCCGAAGACGCGTCCTTTCCACCAGAAAGCCCAGATTCTCCTCCCCCCGCTGTTGTTGGATCGGGGAGTTCATCATCAATCTGGCAATCACCTGCGTCGTCAGAGCTTTCTCGTTGCTCATCAATCTTCTCAGCCTCATGGGTCGAGCCAATTTTTCCGTTGCCCTCGCCCACCTTTCCGCTATCGTCATCATCAACAACGCCACAAGCCTCGAGCTCATCCTCTGACGGTCCACTTTGGAGTGGCTTCCGCTGCTCGCCGTCCATCGTCTCTCCCGACGGCTCATTATCGTCGGAATCCTTCAACGCGACGTCCACCGATGCGCCGTCTACCTGCGAGTCGCGCGGCAGCTCGCTTGCCAAACCCGGCCGAGACTCTCCGGCTGCGGCCGCCGTCTCCGCCTCTTCCAGGCGCGACTTGCCGTTCTCCCTCTCGTCCTCAACATCCATGTTGGGCTCCTGATTAGGTACAGCAACCCCCAAACCGGAACCCGGAGCGCGAGAGCTCGGATGAAAAACCTGCCCCTGGAAACCCTAAACCGCAGGACAGAAGCAAAAAAGAGGGGAGACGAAAACGAAGAGCAAACTGAATAAGAAGGGCGTCTAATGGCGCATCAAGGAATCATAGAACTCCTTACCATCTAGATCAGGAAAAAAGAAAACCAGAGTATCCTCCTGATCGACAGTTCGAGATGACCACAGCCAACTACTGTGATAGAACCGCGAAGAACGGGAGAACGGAGAAAGAAGGACAAACCTGGGGAGTCGAGCCGCCGGAATCGTCTGCGGCGCTGACAACGAGAACCCTATTCGGCCCCGCTGAGCTCCTCCCGTCTCCCGGGTCACCCCGCGCTATCTCCCAGCATCTCTATAAATAAATAGAACGAGCAGGGTGGGCGAGGGGGAGATGCGCTCTCCTCCCGGGGTCTCTCTACCCCTGCTCCGATTCGGCAGCGTATCTACTTAGAGAACCCGCGAGGAAGGTCCATGGCGACGAATCCGCGATCCGCTTCCTGAAAGCCGAGCAGCTCCGCATCGGACGGCCAAGGTCAAAGAGCCCCCAACCCTAGGGGAGATCCCCCGGATCCTGCTCATCCTCACCGCCATCATCATCATCGTCATCTTGACAAATGTCGGTACCCTTAGAATATAATTTGGTCTCAATTCGGGAATCTTAACCAGGTAAATGCTCAAATCTGCGCCTCCGATTGTCAACTCAATCGAGAACGGGCATCACAGATCGGCCAATTCCCATTGGAACTGGCGATCCTCAGTCAGATCTCGGTCGGGGAGACCCGATCACCGCCGCCATTGCCGGGTCCTTCTACCAATGCCGGGCCCGGCATCACTGCCATTTTCACCGATCAAAGCCCCGCATCTCGACGCAGTGCCTGGAACAGGAAGAAGATAGAACGAGGAAGAGAGGAGGCCACGCTAGAGCCACACCGCTAGGTAACTCTACGCTGATCAAAGAGAGGGAGGCATATATTTCTTGTGCCCTCTCAATATATTTATAATGTGTATATACTTTCATAACGTTACACATATATTCTCTTTTTTTATTTTTTATATAATTTGGAGGCCTCGTGGGGGGGTTGGGTATAAACACGCATTAAACTTAAATAAGGTATAGGTATTATTGCTCGAATTATAAATAAAGCCCCATTTTTATGTTAATTATGAGAAGGATCCACATAATGCAATTATTGATACTTTAAGTAATTATGTTAATTTTATTGGAATGGGATTAATACCTTTAGTTGTAAAAAGAGAGGGGCTCTTTAGTGCTTTTGGAAAATAAATGTGAGCCTTTGACTGAGAATAAATTGCTTTTTAAAATAATAATTAAATATTAACTAGTTTTGACTGTACTAAAGTCAATATCCTTACATATTAAGGGCGAGAGCGTAAAGAACTTAATAAAAGAGGACTAATATAAAATTAAGGTGACATAGTATAAATTCTGAGACCGAGCTTGGTTGATCCTTTCGCGGGCTCGTCCTCGTCGGCGATGGTTCCTTCTGCCCTAAGACCTCCACCTTCTGCGGCCTCCGGGGGGGAGCTTCGCCTATCGAGAAGGGCGGGGGAGAAGCTGTATGTGCCAGGAGTGAGGGCGAGGGTCGATTTCTTCCAGAGATGCTGAGCAGGAAGAGGCGGCGGGTGGAGCCCCCGAGGAGCCACCCTCGCAACCGGTACTCCGACAAACCGCCCGACTTCGGGCTGTTGGCCTCCCTGTACCCCTCCTTCCAGCCCTTCGTCTTCGTCTCCCGCAGTGGTCGCTCTACCATCGACTGGACCGACTTCAATGCCACACGCGAGCTCACCCGGGTGCTCCTCCAGCAGGATCATGGTGTCCAGTGGTAACCCAGTCTCTCAGACTGTTTGAAAATCAGGTTCACTCTGGCAATGTTCCAGAGGATTTCGCATTCTCCGCCGCTGCAATCTTAGTTTGGACGGCATCCTGCAGGTGGATTCCCGACGGCCAGCTCTGCCCCACGGTGCCCAACCGGTCGAATTACATCCACTGGATCGAGGACCTGCTGTCATCTGGAATCATCCCAAAGAGTAACAACGATGGCCCTGATGCGAAGGTGAGGGGCTTCGATATCGGGACTGGAGCAAACTGCATATATCCTCTTCTCGGCGCGTCGCTCCTGGGCTGGAGCTTCGTTGCGACAGGTGTGAGCTCCCCATTATCTCTGTACGAGATCATGTTCTATCCGGAATCCCGCAGAAATGGCTTCATCTGGTTTCCTGCGGCCACCTTGTCTTCACAGATGCTACGGACGTGGCTTTGGAATGGGCTAGAAAAAATGTGCAGGACAATCCCCATCTTTCTCATCTGATCGAGATAAGAAACGCCAATCCCGAGTCATGTCCTGACGAGTTCAGGACGGGCTCTGAAGGAATCGCAGACGTGAAGGTCGAGGGACCGGACGCTCCTGCAGGAGAGTCTGTGGATCGGAAGGCCCCTGAGGATTGCTACAGCGGACCACCCATTCTCCTCGGTGTCGTTAAGGAAGGCGAGGAATTCGACTTCTGCATGTGTAACCCACCATTTTTCGGGAGCACAGAGGAGGCGGGTCTGAATCCGAAGACTTCCTGCGGGGGGACGCCTCAGGAAATGGTCTGCCCTGGCGGGGAACGGGCTTTCATCACCCGCATCATAGAAGATAGCCTGGCGCTGAAACACCGCTTCAGGAAAGCGTCGAAACTTTCACCATAAATGGCTATATCGATCATCATGAAGCATCTCCATGTCTGGTTCTCCCTTCTGACCCTGGTCATGCTACAGGTGGTTCACATCGATGATCGGAAGAAAGGTGAATCTGAAATTCTTGATCTCCAAGCTTCGTGAGGTGGGGGTCTCCATAGTGAAGACGACTGAGTTCGTTCAGGGCAAAACAGCTAGATGGGGGCTGGCCTGGTCATTTATGCCTCCAAATATAAAGTCCGTGGCATTGCCTTCATCAGAAAAGAGTAGCTATTCGTTCATGCTACAGGTTTCTTCAGAACAAATCCCTCTCTTTCCTCCGTTCAATCCTCGGCTCCATTCAGTTCTCCAAGGCTGTATCTGGGGCAGAAACTAGGGCGTCATCACTGATTAATTATAGCATTTGTCTAGGGCAACGGGTTCTATCTCTTGATTGTATCGGTTGGTGACTCATGCCAGAATATATGAGGTCATTATTTTCGCTGAATGCCGCATCAATGTAGATGCATATTACGGGTATATTAATCATTCATGATAATAATATATGCTGATAAATATCCTCAAGTTAATTTATATGCTGCCTGAGCAAGCGTGTTTATTCCTATTCTACTGTTGAATTTATGTTCACAAATTTTTCTACCGGCCACCTAACACGATTTAATTTTTCTGCAGATTTTATTACTCTTTTCCCACATTTGCTGAGTGTTCTGCATAGCAACTCCTTCTACTGCATAAATCATGGAAAGAGGATCCGTTATATTCTTTATCATCTCTGTTCTGTGTGATCTCTTTCTCGTCCCTTGCTCAGGAATGCATGATTCATTATCATATGGCTCCATTTCCCATATATCTTCATGCATGCATGCTTCTTCTTGGATAAAGACTGGGGAGTTGACGATTATTATCAAGAATTTCCCCTTTTTTTTTTCTTCAAATACTCTATTTTTCATCACACCATTTCAAGGCTCCTGTATCCTGATATTGCTTTTTTCTTGATGTTACAGGGTCTTAAAGGTCAAAATAGCGCCTTTCAGACGTTGAAAACTGTGGAGTCATTTTTCCTGGCTTGTGGCTCCTGTAGATCTGATACTTCATCATTTTCCGTTCATGTCAGTTTCTTTTCTCGGCCAACAAATCAAAATCCTCTAGTTTTTCCAACTGGGCATTTTCTCATGTGTAAAATTTATTTGCTCCCCCAGGTGACCCTGTCCAATGAACAAATTTTTGACCTAATCAGGAAGAACCTGTGTGATTCTGATCTACCATCCAGTGTATCAACCAGCATCGAGCATTTATCAGGGGAGCAGAACTTCAGCATTTCAGTACGCCCACGTTAGCTTTAATTTCTCTTCCTTTGGTCATTTAATTGGATTCATGTCTTTCAGAAGAATTGCTTCTGGTAATCAGTTGGGCATCAATTTATTTTTTTATTTCAGGTTTTTGAGCAAATTCCCGGGACCTTATTAGTGAAAGGATCATTGCAAGATAAGGAGAGCTCATTTACAGGTTACTATCTTGCGGAATGCTTTATTTATGTGTCTTATGGTTTTATCCCTTTAGTGGCTATCTTTTGAATGGTTGATTTTTACCATGATTTAGCTGTTAATGTTCTACTCAAAGGGGGTGAAAAAATCGGATTTAGAAAATTTTGCAGACAGGCCTCGCTTATTTTTCCAAAATTAGATGGGTTTCCAATTAAATTTGAATCAAGGATCTTGTGGGTATGATGTATCGGATATAATTCGATGCCAAACTTTGGAGCCATTTTTTATGGAAGTACGAGGATCAGATGATTCGATGCCACTTACTGTGTTTGGCATGATCTTTTGAGCATTGATTTTCAATGAGAATTTGCTGATCTTTTATGATCAGCAGCCATATTCTAATTTCATAATGCTGGCAGATCTCAAGTCAACTACGATAAGAATTAATAGCGGTGTGATTTGGTCTTCTTTTCACCTTGCGTTTTATGAGAAAATTTCGATCATACTGGGCCCTGACAGAATTCTCCAATCGCCTGGGTATGATTATTAACGTAGCACTAAGGAGAAAATGAGAATTAATTCTGACCTCACTGCTCCCAAGAGCTTTCTTGATCTCACCAAGGGTGGGTATTTTTTGTAAGTGAGAGAGAGAGAGAGAGAGAGAGAGAGAGAGAGAGCAGAATAGTAACCAATCAACGTCGGTAGCTTGGTTTGGCAGGCCATTTCTTCTTCTGGATAAGATTTCCAGGCCCAATCTCCATAGAAGTTTGACCGGACTTTGAGCTTCGACAGCTTCCTTTTATTTCTGGAATATTTTATTCATCCCAAGGGAGCCTTTTTTCTCCTTTTTTTTGTTTTATTTTCTCTGTTCTGTGCTGCATTTCCCACGTCTATTCACTAATATCGGGAAAACTAAAGAAATAAAAAATAGCAATTCATGATCCTCACGCCATGTCCTTGTGCTTCTTGATGCCCGCAGCGGTGTTCCCATGGATATTCCAGCTGTTAGAGAGGGCCCTGCGACAGGAGATCGCCCCAAAGCTCCATGGGCAGCCATAATCTTCATGATGACGATGATTTATATGCTCATATGCTTTTTTTGATGATGGCATAGGCGCTAAGATGTAATAGGAAGAAGACTGTAAATCAGGATCGATGGAGACCACAAATCGGCTTGTTCCCGGCTCCGTGGAGTCAAGCTTCTAGAGAGAGAGAGAGAGAGAGAGGCCTTGGTTTTTCTGCCAGGTGTTCCTTCTCGGAACCTTCTGTATGCCACGGAGGTAGAAGGTCCAGGAAAGCTTGAGTCTTTCAACGAGCTTCAGTCGTCTCATTATTTATTTCTGTCTCGGACTCCCTCTCTCTCTCTCTCTCTCTCTCTCTCTCTCTCTCTCTCTAGAAGCGTGACTCAGCGGAGAAGGGCACAAGCTTGGAGGCCAAGACTGAAGACTGGGAGAGAGGGAGCGAGGGACCGTTTGGCTCTTCTCGGAGGAACCTTCCCCATGGAGCTGGAGGAATCAATAGGAGTCACCATCATCGTCCACCCAATTAACCTTCTCCACGAAGCACTCACCCTTTCTTCCTCTCTCTCTCTCTCTCTCTCTCTCTCTCTCTCTCTCTCTCTATCAGTTCCGCGGTCAAAAAAACTGTCAACTTTGCCGTCGTCGGCTCTTCGCCGGTGCCTCCCCTTGTCTCATCCCCCTACAAATACCCACCACCGATACGATAACATAATGCTTCATCTCTCTCTCTCTCTCTCTCTCTAGCTCTATTGCACTCAGAGGATATGAAGGCTGCTTCTCTCTCCCTCTCAGTTTCCTCCCTCCGAGAATCCCGGAGCTCCTCTCTTCCTCAGACTCGGCAATTGCGTCCTCCGCGGGGCTCGAGGTTTTCCGTCCTTCGCGCTTCTGCAGTAGAACGGGAGCCCGCGATGGCCGAGAGCGACTATTGTCGGAGCTATGGCCGCGGTGGGTTGGCGGCGGCGGAGACGCTGTACGACGTGCTCTCTCTGCCGGCGGGAGCCGATGCTGGGGAGATCAAGGCGGCGTTCCGGCGACTGGCGCGGCGGCGCCATCCGGACGTTGCACCGCCGGAGCGGCGAGCGGCCTCCGCCGAGGAGTTCAAGAAAATCCTCGCCGCCTACTCCGTTCTCTCCGATCCCGTCGAGCGCGTCGAGTACGACCGCCGGCTGATGGCGGCGGAGGTCAGCCGTAGAACCTGCCGGAGTTCCTCCTTCAGTTCTTCGTACTCCGCCGGCTTCTCCCGGAGGACATGGGAGACCGACCAGTGCTGGTAGTTTATCGGTGGGACTCCGTTTCTCCATTAGAGGATGGATGCTCTCCCTTCTTCTTCTCGGATGGAAGTCTGTGTGAGGAGAGAGAGAGAAACGGACACGGAGACACAGCTGTGACGATCTGGTCTGTGAAGATCTTCAGCGGAGGCCGGTGAGAGTCGTCACCGTTGTCGTCATCAACCTCTCTTATTTCTTCCTTCTGTCGTCTGGACGACTACGAAGAAGCTTCCGAAAGTCGGGGAGGAAGAACCCGCCGCCGCTTTTGAAAGTTTTTACTGGAATTTATTGATTCAATGATTTCCCGATAAACTTGATTGAGAACGATCAAAGGATGAGATTGATAAACCAACAGAAGAAAAAAAAAAAAAAAAAATTTGATGACATTATCCAGCGTCGGCGGAGAGCCGAACGCGATGACGGACCCATCCATTTCAGTCTTCTTCTTCCCCTTCCTGGAAGCGGAGGTGCTTCCCTTCCGGCGCCGGCAGACCCTTGAGCAGGAGGACGCCCGGCGAAACTTCGCCGGCGCCTCCGACCTCCTCTTCTCCCACAATCTCGTCGTCGCTGTTGTAGGTGAACCTGGTATGCTTCCCGTTAAACCGAGGTAGCTCCCTCTGGCCCATCGACATCGTTCTCAGCCCCTCGCAGAGGTCGTCCAGAAGACCAGCATCACCATCTTCTTCTCCTTCCTCATCATCCCTCTGAGAAGAGCCCTCGTTCACCTGCATCGACCACGCGGAAGAACAGTCGTCCTCTTCCGGCGAGTCGAACAGTAGGGCCCGGCTGATCAAGCTCTCTGCAGCATCGAGGGTTTGTTCCTCCTCCCTAAGATTCGCCGCCCCCTGCAAGCAGCAAGAGAGAGGAACGGAACCTTCTTGGTTTCCGGGGGGGCATGTGATCTGGGGCGTGTTGGCGGGGGTCGGAGCGAGGAGGCTCGCGGGAGACCTCAGATGACCGAGGAGGGCAAGAAAAGGGCCGCCCCATTGCTCCGACGAGGGTTTCACGACTTCCACCTCCTCCTCCTCGACCTTCTGCAACAGGGTCTTCACTTGGCCGCGAAGGATCGCCTCGCCAGAGCCCGGCGTCTTCCTCGCCGCCGCCTCCGTCCAGGCCCTGCTCTTCCCGGCGGAGGAAGGCGTCTTCAGGCTCCCCGCCGCCAGGCCGACGATCGGAGAACTGTTGGTGATGTCGACGAGCGCCGCTGGGTTTTCGAGCTTCTTATTCCCCCCTCTTGATCTCGACGCCGATGTCTGCGATCTGGTGACTCTTCCCATGGAAGACGGCGTCTCCATCGCTCGCCGGAGAGGAAAAAAAACCAGAGGTACAACGGAGGGCGGTAGGAGGAGGAGGAAGGAGGACGGGATGAGGACGATCGGCAAGGAGGCGGTGCGGTTTTAAAACGTTCGAAACTGCGAGCTCGGGAGACCGTCCCTCTTCTCGGCGGCGCAACGGTCATATGACCGTTGCTGCAGATCGGGGAAAGATTTCCCGACGATGATGAGGTGGACAACTTGTCAGCGCGTACAGTAGTCCGGAATTATTTTCCGAAAATAACGAATATTTCTATAACGGCTCCCCAAAAATATTTTATAAATTGTATAAACACGAAATTTCGTAGTTTATCGACATATCTCGTCTTTTTATCTTGTAAATATGTATGTAAAACCCCCCTTCGTTGGTATTTTTACATATATAATTTTTTTTACATAAAAATTTTATGCACTTACTATTTTAGGAAAGTCAACTCGAAAATTATTTCCGGGTTTGGTTGCGCAATAAGTTATTACACATTTTCAACAGTGAAAATAAATTAATTTGAAAAATTATATATATATATCAAATAACAACTCGACCACTTTGCAAAATCAACTTGATCAAGCTGTCAAGATAAATCGTCATAAAAATACTTATTTTTATATTATAAGGGAAACTTAGCGGAATTGCTAAATCGAAAAAAAAAAAAAAAAAAATATATATATATATATATATATATAACTTTTCCCAGGATATTTAACATTATCGAAGGCTCTAACCATCATCCAATTAAAAATAAGCAACATTATGTGTTAGATCATCCAGGCTGAGGCATACAGACATGTGAAAGAACCCAAAGTCACTGACGGGTCAAAGAGTCAATATCCGGGCAATCAAGTCAACGGCCTAGTAGTCAACATTCCAGGCCACCCCCACAGCAATACCAACGATTGGAATAAGAGACAATTGGATAGAGAAAAAATTGCAGCAAGTTACCTGTTTGTTGACAATTTACAGGGCTCCCACCCGTGATCTGGCTCCTTGCGCTTCAGCGCCATTCCTGTGCCAGCAGACGGATGCGAGCTGGGCCTCACGGGCTCCTCCGCCAGGCTGCTGCTCCCTGACATGAACAGCTGTCTCAGAGGCCTTCCTCCGGTCAATGCGGCGGTGCAATCCAGCTCCAAGTTGAGCGGTGGGGGCCCAACAGAAGTCAACGCTGATGGCGCAGCTGCCCTGCTCATGGTGTCAGCTGCGGCAGCACTCTGTGGCATCATTGCAGCTGCTCTTGGATCCACCATGTATTGGAAGGACCCGGGTCCGATGGAGAGTCCACTGTAGCCAAATGGCGGCGGCTGGGGGATGGGAGGATAAGGCGGCGGCCGCCTGGAACCGGCCGCCAGATCCACACCCAGAATGCCTCCGAGGAAGCCCTGTGAATTTTCAGCAAAAAGCTCCCGTCTTTCATCCTGGGCTCTTGAGCTCATGATCAAAAAGTCAGAGTCTCCATCTGGGTAGCTTCGAAGTGAGCTCGTTCCTCTTGGGGATATGCCGAGGATGCTTGAACCACTGGCGGTGAGCGCAGATGGGTCGTCATTTAGGTCAAAATCCCTCGGCGAGGGCAGCCTCGAAGAGGAGGAGGAGGCGGGGAAGAGCCTGAGGCTCGGTTGGTGGTGATCAGGGCTCCTGAGAGGCGACTGGCGAGGCGATGCATCTTCATTTCCAATGCAGTTGAGGTCGACACTGAATCTTTCTGCTCTTCCAGAGCTAACTTCCATGGATGAGTCTCCTCTGCCCGACAGCTTGCCCACTGCAACACCGCCATCATCGTCGACCACATTCAGATCGATGTCCATGAAGCTGGGCTTCGATGCCGATCCGGACACGGCCCCTCCGCTATCTGCCGCCGCTCTCGGCGGGGACGAAGGAGAAGAACCCTTCCTGCAGAGCACCTCTGGAAAACCGGGTGGGTTGAAAGCTATTGTAGGCTCGGCATCTTCTTCAAGGGAGATATCCTCGTTCAGGTCAAACCCACAGTCGCTCTTGCTGGCATCGCCACGGGATTCGGGAACCCTACCAGATCTCGGGGGCTCTGGTTCTGGTTCACCCGCATCTGTACAATCAGCAGCATCATCAGAGGCTCTCGAGCTGTTCCTCGGAAGATGATCATGAGAGAGATCTTTCCCAAAAAGGGGATCATTCCCCTCGGAAGGCCCAGTTCCAGCTTCCTCAGCTTCTTCTCCCAGATCAGGACCCCGAGAAGAACTGCAGAGTGGGTCCTTGGAGACCGGCGGATCATCATCCTCTTCTTCAACAGCGCCGTCTCCCTCACTCACTCCAAGTCCGACGTCTGATCTTCTCTCCATTCCATTTATATCTGCGTCAGCTGCCGGTTTCAAGGAGGCAGACGAGGCCATTGAGCCAAGCCCCTCATTCAATCTGGCTTTTTCTTCTGCCTGTTTAAGATCACCGGTGGTTCCTTCATCACCCACATTGTTCCTAGAATCGTTGACTTCTTCCATACTCACCTCGGGGTCTTTTGACCCATCTGATGGGTCTTCACCACTTGAATCGTCAACCCCGTTGTCAGCGTCTCCCCCACCAGGAGACAAGCCAGCAGCGGGGTCCGTGCTTTCTTGATGAACGGCGGGGGAAGGAGCCAATGGGTCAACCTTTGCATCATGAGACCGAGAATTCTGATCAGATGGAGGTCTCGCATCTTGGATAAGATCTCCAGAAGAACCCTCCGAACAATTATCACCATTCTCACCATTCTCACCGGTGTCAGAAGGGTTGACCGGCTGCAGACTCCCCACGTCACCACATGACGCTCCGTTTTCAAGTCCACTCTGGGGCTTTGAATCCGTACCCTCCTCATGATTCCACTTATTAGTCAAACTTCTCGCCCTTTCCCGGATATCATGGCTCCTGTGACCACACAGTTGACTGACAGTTGACCCAATGCCCGAAACAGCCGACTTTTCCCTGTCTACAGGGAGCCTATCCAGCACTCCGAGTAACACATTGACCAAGCCCTCAGCAGACCCGCCGTCACCATCGTTGGACCACTTTTGAGTCTCCCGAAGCCACTGGTTTAGAAATGAGAGGCCTTTCAGCTGTACGAAATGATCGAGACACTCACTCTTCTCTGTGGCCGCTAAGACGCTTCCAACAGCTGCCCACTGTCTGGCTGCCTCGCTTGAACCAGCTCCTTCAGAATCTACGCAAGCTTCCATAACAGAAAGGAGCTCCTCGACTCTAGAGAGAGCTGCCAGCCCGTCCTTCATCTCAGCTGCGGTAAAGAAATCTTCAAGAGTCATCGCTCCCCAGAGCTCCTGAGTTCTTCCGAGCTCAAGCTGAGACACGTGCCCGGCTGATTGCCCACCCCATATGACGAGCAGTCCAGGCTAGAGCTGTCGCTTGGCCCTCATCATTTTACATGCTTCTTTCTGTAAATATCCAAAAGAAGGCGGTTCAGTTTCAGAAGAGCCCTAAAAGCTCGGAGATACTTCATGAAAAAGGGAACTAAGACACAGTTTTCATCTGAAAGTGGAAGGGGGAAGCAGCTCGTTCTGCTGAAAACAGGGAAAAGTGAGGAGCTTTTAAGAATGTGATTACGACCCATGGCCATGGTCAGATGTAGAATCAAAGCATGATGCCACTAAACACATAGGACAATGTATAAACAACGGCAATGAGTTTATGTATGCATGTGTGTGCATGTGCACGAGGGAGGGAGAGAATAGCAGGATAACCAATGGCGCTTAAACTATGATTTAAGGGTAAATAGGAAAATTAATGTGCATCACCAAATTCCAACTTTGTGCATAAAAAAGGAAACGAAGAACATCCTCATGGTCCTTCCAGATGCGATCTGAATGGGAAAACCAAAACAGATCCAAACTCATGAGTTAGACTGGTTCGAAATTGATGGGAACTCGCCCAACCCCATTAAGATTTGCCAATCGTTAGCTGTTCTTCAACCCACATTTCCCAGAGACTCAAGGCCAAGCCAAACCTAGTTTAAGAGGCTCTTGAGCATATTGCGACAGCGAGAGTAGGAAGAGAAGACATTGAAAGAAAAAAAGGGAGATGAGAAGAGGAGTTTGGGGCCTCCACATATAGGGATCGAGCCCACACAACGGTGACCCATTTGGGGAGCTGGACTGACTTGGCCGCCCATGAACATCATATATGCTAAAAAATGTCAAGAGCTTCAATAATATGCACATATTTTCCCACTGTAAACGTCAAGACCTTGCGTTGATCAAAACTCTTCATATGATTTGATTGATATTATGGAGCCAAATGATTTGATTAAAGTATGTACTCAACGGTTTTGATTGAACAGATACTGTCGGCAACTGATTGGATCCTTACTAGTTGACATGGCACAATAAATCCTTCAATCCTTGACCTATTATAAGATGCAAGTTTCCTCAATAGCTTGACTACAATCTGCCTAGTTTATGAAAATCCACATTACCAATATACAATCTGCCTTCAAAGTTCCAAAGGACTAAAAAAATCAAAATTTTACAAAAAAAAAGGGTTTCCGAGGGAACACAGAACCTTTTCAAAATACCGGATAAATGTAAAGAAAGCAAGTCAAACCAACTTCAGAGCTGATCATTCCCGAACAGAAATGATATCCAAATATCATTGCTCAAGTCCTAACACAAAACCATCCTGGTTTGAAGAATCAAGCCACACCGGTGAACCTTAGGTGGCCTAAAGAGCTGAAACCCACTTTCATTCGAAAATAAAAGGCATGATTTGATTTCGCAAGGAGGATGAACAATAATCTAATCCCTTTTCTCCTTTGAAACTTTTAGCTCCCTTCCGTGGAAAGGTCAGGGATCCTCCAGCTGACCAGAATAATGTAGTCTACCCAGGAACAGGACTCATCAGTCCACACTTGACATGGGTTCATTGGTCAATCCAGATATCCAACCTGATCATAATTATCATACCGGCATCCTTCTTCCTATGGAATTTCACAAGCATCGGAAATCATAATCATTGATCATATATGATGTTGAGCACTCACTATTTTTCACCGCTGCCTGAACACTGTCCCAGTAAAGGAACCTCCTCTGAGGCCAATGATCAAGCAACGGAACTAGTTCTGCAGCTAAATTTTCTTCCAAAGGCAATAGAAACTCCAGAACCACTGAAATAAACATTAAGAACACAAGTTCATGAGAGGCGGCTGATCAACATGATTATAGGACACTATAATTAAGTACTTCAACTCTGACCAGTTACCAAACAGTTCAAGGATACAGTCTTTATGGATACAACTGATCCGGTATTAGGGAATCCCAGTGCCATCCTAATGGGCTTTCCAGCGACAAATCAAGGAAATTATCTCAGAGGTTCCCCGCATAAAAGAAAATTATTAACTTGCTACATCAGTAATTGCCTAGAATGACAGAAACCCATTTTTGTATTTTCCATATATAGGTAAAATATATGAAAATTTCATATCAATCATAAAATCTACCGTATTAAATAGATGAGGACCTTCTATACTAAATCTCTGAGGGTCTTTCATGTGTGTGGAGGGATAGAACAACGAGGACATCGAAGGGGCAGTCAGAATCTCATTCATGTGAAGCTCCAATGCCCCAACCAAGAAAAAAAAAGAAAAGAAATATGCATGAACCTATATGTCAATACAGGGATCAAATGAAAGGAGAAGATACGTTATCGTAATTCAAATATGTAAACAAAAAATCCGGAATATGATGTATCCAAGAAGTAGAGAAAAATGCAGATCAAGGCGCACTTGATGACGCGATTTTAGCAGAGGAATTTCGACCAAGTGAAATGGAAATGAACGAAAAGATAGATCGATCAACAGAAGAACCCTAAAAAACTGGCGTGCATAACAGAGAGGCCAGACAATGTGAGGCATGACGATAATTGAAACCATGAAAGGGCTCTGGCTTTCATGGTGTACAAGAAGCAAGCCTTGGTTATGAAACAAGTCAAGACGAAGGTGAAAAAGAGGAAAAATTTTTATAAATGGAAAAAATGGAAGCGATTTCGCGAAAGAACAATTGGCAATGAAGCAGATGAGCATGATAGCAGAGAATCACATAAAAGTAGACTGGGCTGGTCGAAACCCTAAGGCTCCACGACGAGGCTCCAAATCCAGGGCAAACCCACCTCCAGAACCGAGCACCAGACCACAAGTTCTATCCTCGACCGCCTCCGTATGTCTCTCACACCCCGCTATTTCATCCTCCATCACACACCGTCCCTACGCCCTCACCCTTCTCGTTTCAGCCGTCCATGGAACCCTCTATCCTCGACGGATCGTGTACAGAGCCGAGCGCAGCCACCTCCTTCTGACCTCTCTCTCTCTCTCTCTCTCTCTCTCTCTCTCCCCCCCCCGGCGTTTCCTTTCCGTATTTTCTTCACTCCATGGAGATAATCTGCTCACCTTCACTATCACGTGCGACGAGCAAGAGGATCGATCCGGGGAGGTCGACGTCAGACGGATGGGAAGGGGGTCGGCCGGCGGTCGGCCACAAGGCGGCCTGCGCAGCCGGACGAAGCAGTACGGTGGTGCCAGTCGATAAAGACAACAGCTTTGAAGGTAAAGGACAACGGCGGCCGACGGAGGAGCCGCAGTTGCAGCGCTTCTGCCGCCGACGTCGCGGGCTTTTCAGGGGAAGGAGAAGAGAAGTCAGGGGGAATGGCTGACCGTAGCGGACGGCTCGGTTGGGCCCGATTTGGGCGGGCTGCTCCGCTGCCGTCCCCGGCGGCGCCGCGGGCCTCGGCTACTTCGCCGCCTTGGACCACCGCTGGGGCCGATGGTAATGACGCCGTTGGGGGGGGAGGGACCGCAGGACCGTCCAACAGGAAAGGAGGAGACTTTAAGGCTTTAACAGGGGATGCCCCCCTTGTCGCCGACGTCGGCCGTCGATGGTCAAACGGCGGCCGCCGGGATCGCGCCGTCGGTTTCCGCCGTCGATCGGGGTCGGAGATAGGCTGGGGGAGGAGAGGGTGACACGATCGGCGATCTCCGTCTCAACGGAGACCTTTGTGGGCCCATTTTGTGTGTGAGAGAGAGGGAGATTATGACGATGTGGGGTCCACATCCACGTGTCTCAAGATACGTAATGGGCCACACAGATCAATGCTCGCCCAAAACGAGGCACCTTGGGAAACCTGGATCTAGGCCCAATAATAGCCCACTAAATTTATCTACGGCCCGTTAAACCCCTGTATCGGCCCACTCTCTCTCTCTCTCTCTCTCTCTCTCTCTCTCCTCTCTCTAAGCTAGAAGTCTCTGACAATAGAATACCATTGAGTCAACACCGTGAGATCAGAGAGCCAGATTCCGAAGACTTTCTCTTCTGATTGGAACAGTGAAGACGATCTGATAGGAGCACAGGTTCTGCGTCTAATGAGAGAGAGAGAGAGAGAAGTCGACTCCGGTCTCCTCCGGCGGCGGCGGGTGCAGTCAAAGCGAAAGCTACTGCCCGTTGCAAGTCCAAAGATGGTTGGAGACGGCCGCTCTTTTCTCCTCCGGCGAAAAACGGCTCTCGCAGTGGCACCGGCGGGAACTTGCGCTGACCTCCAGCATCAAAGAAGAGTTATCCTGCCGGATCTCCTCTCCCTCTCTCCTCCTCTCTCTCTCTCTCTCTACTACCTCCGGGCCATCGCCGCCGACCCGCCGAGACTAAGAAAAATAGGTTCGACGCAGACCAGAATCGGCAGGTTCGGGGCCCTTAGGATGCAGACTGATCACTCCAGCAGCACGTATGATTGCATTCCAGTGATTATTGAAGTGTAATACATTCGATGTATCATCATCATCATCATGCCTGATCTCCTCGAATTCAGTCTCCACTACATAGCCGTATCGTCATAGTCAGGATGGGGTGCATGAGAGAAAGGAGATGGAGAGAGAGAGACAGAGAGAGGGAGACACAGAGAGAAAGAGGAGGAACATCGAGGTGATCTGAATCTTTGTCCTATAAATAGCATATGGGCTCTCGGATAATGTTCTTTGCATAGCCTGGATCACCTAAATCTAGGATCTTTGAAGGGCCAAATCCTTGTCCCTTACCTTTCCTAGTTTTATAGGAGGAGCTGGTCTCTTGCTTTAACCTTGGCGAGCGAGCGAGCGAGCGAGCAAGCGAGAGAGAGACGCCACGTCGTCGGATACTGTAGAGCTCAGGCGAACGCTTGTCCTGATAGTGCATTTTTTTAAGTAAAGGAAGGTAAATTCACTGGGATGATCGATGCAGCCTGGCCCAGTCTTCGTGTTCCTCCCACCACCAGCCCGCCGCCGCCAAAAGGCGGAGGAAGGTTCTAAAAACCTTTCCTTTCCGGCTGCCCGCCGTCCTATTCCCCTCCTCTCTGCTCCTCAACTTTGCCGCCACCGCCGCTGCCGTGGGAGATAAAGCAGCGGGAGGAGGCCGAGATTCTGCAGACGTGTTCTTCCCACCATATCTCCCCACGGATAGAAGAAGACGCCGCCGCCTCCCCCTCCGACGGTAGAAGAGCTTCTTCCTCTGGTGATCGGCCGCTGATACGGACGATAGAAGCATATCCGAGGCAGGAAGGTGGGGAGTGACGGAGCAGAAGAATAAACAATCAAGAACACGAGGATAGATTAAAGGATTACAGGGCGATTCATTTCAGTCCTCTGGTCTTCCTTCTCCGGCGGAGGTCTTCCCTGTTGCAGGAGGGCGGAAGGATGAACGGAACAGGAATGGCTGAGGGGCTTCCGTGGTCCTCGGAGAATTGGTGCGGCTTCCTCGGTGCGAGGGAGCGCCGCCGGCTTTCCCTCTGTCGGCAGCGGCGGATGCTCCACCACGAGAAGGAGACGGAAGATCTCCGCTACGACAACGCTCCGCGGTGCCTCTCTTCCTACTACAGCGTCTTCGTCGCACGTCTGGCCATCATGGTACTCAGAAAGTCAACCTTCAGACAGAGAGAGAGAGAGAGAGAGAGAGAGAGAGAGAGAGAGAAAGAGAGATAGAGAGAGGGAGAGAGCAGCAGCAGCAGAAGAAGATTACTCATGCAGGGCTGTCAATTGTAGGTGATGCTGGCGATCTTGATCGCGACGATGACGATCCTGACATGGCACTTCAGCAAGGTCTACACGACGAGCTCCATCCAAAGCCTGGCCTACGGGCTTCGGTACGAGCTCCTCCAGCGGCCCATCCTCCGCATGTGGAACATCCTCAACTCCACCGTCGAGATCACCGTCGCCCAGGTGAAGCTCTCAGAGTATGTCATCGACCGCTACTACACCCCCGCCGCCGCCGGCGAACAGAACCCCCAGGTGCGCCGCCGCTCTTCCTCCTCCTTGCCGGTCGTCTTCTTCCTCCGCGCTGACTCAGGTTTTTTCCATTGAGGCAGCTCTACGAGGCGATGAGGAACGTAACGTGGGCCCTCTTCGCCAGCAGAACGGCGCTCGCCTCCATCACCGTGAGCCACCGGGACGGCTACGTCCAGGCTTTCCACAGAGATCACCGGAGCAACAGCACCTACTACATGTTCTCCGCACCGCCACCGCAGGAGAAGCATGGGAAGAACGTTTCGTCGGTGTGGTACAGGTTCTCACTCGACCCGGCAACGGGGAGGGAAACAGGCATCCGGCGGAAGGTGCCCCCCGACGACCTCATCAGCATCGCCGGGCTCTCCGAGGTGAGCGACGGCACGGCGGCATGGCGGGTCGCCGTGAGCAAGTTCACCGACTCGCCGCTGCTCGCGGCGGCGCTTCCAGTCCGGCGACCCGCCGACGGCGCCATCGTCGCCGCCGTCGGCGTCACCACCTCGCTGCACAGCGTGGGCCAGCTCATGCGGGAGCTCGTGGGCTTCCACAGCGGCCACATGTACCTGACCTCCCGCGAGGGCTTCCTCCTCGCCACCTCCACCGACGCCCCACTTCTGCGGAACTCCGCCGCCGGGCCGGCGCTGATGCAGGCCGCCGACTCCGACGACCGTATCATCAGGGCCGGCGCAGAGTGGCTGCACCGGGCTCACGGGGACAACTTCCCCATCCGCCATGAAGTCCACGACGAGAACGTTAAGATCGGACGACAGAGATACTACGTCGACTCCTTCTTCCTCAACCTGAAGAGATTACCTCTGGTAAGCAACCCCCATGGCTCTCCATTCCTGGACCGCCCCTCACCCCCGCCGTCTCCTCTTCTCTGCAGGTCGGCGTCACCATCATCCCCAGAAGGTACATAATGGGGAAGGTTGACCAGATGGGTACGACCACGCTGATCATCCTGGTCAGCGCCTCCGTGTGCGTCCTCGCCATCGGGTGCGTCCTCATCATGGTGCTCACCAGCGGGGTCTCCAAGGAGATGCGGCTGCGGGCAGAGCTGATCAGCCACCTTGACGCCAGGAGGCGGGCGGAGGCGTCGAGCAACTACAAGAGCCAGTTCTTGGCCAACATGAGGTCAACGAGGACTTCCCCACGTAAAAAGTCCACAGCTTCACCTTCATTTCCCTCATCTTGATGAAGTGGAGCTCGCTGTTGTTCTGGGCTGCAGCCACGAGCTGAGGACCCCGATGGCGGCGGTCATTGGGCTGCTGGACCTTCTTATATCGGATGATTGCCTCACAAATGAGCAGCTTGAGACGGTGAGCCAGATTAGGAAGTGTTCTACGGCCCTGCTGAGGCTTCTCAATAGCATATTGGATCTCAGTAAGGTGAGCTCTTGCTGGGAAAATAATCTTCGGTCTGGCATGCTGATTAATACACAAGTAGAAATATTAGTTAAGGTGAGCTTCATTCCAGATGTCACATATGGTAATGAAACCTTGGTTGACTAAACCTAAAGAAAGGGATTATTAAATACTACATGAAATTCAATCTGGGATTACAAGGTCAACCATCTCCCTGTTTTCAAGCATGCAAATTTTCTCTGTTATTCTCCTTTTTCGTTTTATAGTCATAATCCATGAAAAAAAACCAGATTGTGGATGTTTTCTTCTCTTTTTGGTGCTTCAAAGCGTGAAAATTAATCACATTCAATGCAAAATATGGAAATTTTTTCCTTCAGTTGATCGTCTGATAGAATTTCAGATGAAAGGAAATACCCTACCCTTTTGCAGAAGATTCAGCTTCTACTCCATGTATTCCAATAAATGAAAAAGTCAATTATCTGAAAGCTGAGTATGATTCCCCAAAAGTATTCAGACAATTTTACTCACTGCACCTTTTCTGTGAACTCATAAACTCTATTTCTTAACACTTCGTCAATGATCTTTCTGAAGGTTGAATCAGGGAAGCTAGTTTTGGAAGAAGCTGAGTTTGACTTGCAACGAGAACTGGAGGGGCTGGTGGACATGTTCTCAGTGCAGTGCGTAAACCATAATGTGGAGACTGTGTTAGATCTCTCTGGTATGCTCCTCCACTTTATACTTTTCAGATCTGATTTCCCATTTTTCAGGGGACCAGGAAAGAAAAAACCGCAGTGATTGACATGAAAGAAACTACTGAAGAATCAAAAGATATTAACTTGATCCGGCGAAGCTTGGATAAATCTGTTTTATGGAATCATTGTTCTGGCAGAAAACTTGAAATAGATGTGATTCCTGAATTCTGAAAAAAGATTAGTTTCAAGGGGGATGGTATTTTCTAGCTGATTATTTGATTAGAGAATGGATACATAGAAACCAAAAGCTATCCAATGTTTAAACGAAGGAAATAATGTGTTATCACTTGTTCAAAATTAGGATTCTGATTTTATTACTCAACCAAGGGCATGATATTTTGTGCTTTTATTTGTTGCAACTTCTGCGAGTGGTTCTCCAGAATTTATAATTGAAATTATTTTTGGATCTAAAAAAACAATTATTATATATTCAATCAAATTATTCACAGCTTCTGAGAATTTCTCAAATTCAGAATTTTTCGTCGGGAAATTATGTTATTGAAGCCGGTATTCTCGGAACTACATCTTTCCCACTGCAGTCTGACCCAGGATAAACTTAGCATCAACAGAAGGGAAGAAACCACTAGGTGATCCTCAGAAGCTTCCAGTAAGAAAAATCTATTAGTGCCATTAAATTTGGTAGATCATTATGAAAGGAAGCCCATGAAAGACTTACTATGCGATAAAAAGATCTTTGTGAACAGAGGACTGAAAGAGAGCATTTTATTTAATATAAAAAATTCAAAAATTACCTAAAATTTGGCTGCACCACAAGGTAAATGAAACCTTGCTACTTTGCCAATAAAATGAAATTTTAAGCGCAAGGGTTACAACATCCCGATCAAACAGCTGATGAAGGGGATTAGCGGAACAGGGAGTCCACTGGATATATGAGTAGAATGAGTAGACTTTGGAACATGGTAGGTGAATGAGTAGACTTTGAAGAGGGTACCGTAGGTATTTCTTATCAAAAAAGGAAAATTTTAGAAGCCAAGATCCAGATTAATTTGGATTTCTTTATCAAATTATGAACTTTGAAATTTTTAAGCATCTTGTTGTTTAATTTTTAACTGATGAAGTGGACTGCATTCTGCAGATGATATGCCAAAAGTTGTTCGGGGAGATTCTGCTAGGGTGGTTCAGATATTCACAAACCTCGTCAGCAATTCCATCAAGTTCACATCATGTGAGCCGTGCTTCAAATTTATTTTCTTAGTGATTATATTCCTTGAACCCACAGTTTTGACTGAAACCTTGTGCTTAAGGGACTGAAGGAACACATTGCAAGGTATAGCATCCGAAAAATTATAGATGGAGTAATAATTAAAAAAAAAAGAAAAAAAGGGGCTGAGTCCTTTCGTATCCATGCATGGCACGGCAATGGGATAAAAAGAGATTATAGTACCATTTCAAGGGCTGTATCTGATTGAGAGTTGGTCCATTTTCTCAAAAACTCTTCTCTGTCCTTCTTAACATGTCCGCTTGTTTCTATTTGATTTCTTCACACTTGTCCTTTGCATTAACTGGCAGAGATTGTGCTAAACCAGAAGGGTCGTGCTGCTTCCTTCTGACCGTTTCTTCATTGATTCTTCTCTACCTCTCTTCCTTCTTTGCACGCCATGAGTATTTCCATTATATTTCTTCATAGATGTCCTTTTATTGACTTCTTGAAGTTGCGCTTGAATCACAAGGGGGGAGGAGAACCAACAATTCTTCAATCATATCACGAATATTCTTCTAGGAATGATGTTCCGAGTGCTGTAACGTTAGTTACTAAAGTTGATGGTTCTCCATTCGCATGAAAATCCACAGATATTGCAAAAAGAATAATTATAAAAGCGGATTTCAGATGCAGAGTCTAATTCCTTATATATAGCATGTAACCTGGTATAGTACCAGTAATCTCTACCACTGAAATAATTTGTTTGCATATCGGTGAAGAATCCTTTTTATCTAACAAACTGAAATCAACTTCAGCTGGTCACATTATTTTGCGAGGATGGTGTGAACATGGCGAAACTAGAAAACAAGATTTGCCACAGGAGAGATGGTCCCAATGTTTCATCAAAACCAGAGTAAATCAGGATGGATTTATCACAAAGGAAGTGCCTGAAAACTACAATAAAATCACTCTTCAGTTTGAAGTTGATGACACTGGCTGCGGTAAATCTTTTTATAAACTGCATCATACCTCATTCTTCCACTTAAAAAACCGCAGAATTTAATTTTCTAATCTTTAATAGGTATTGACCCAAGCAAGTGGGAATCTGTTTTTGAAAGCTTTGAGCAAGCTGATCCATCAACTACCCGAACGTAAGTCAATGAATGACATATAGTATGAAAATTTATAATCTACCACCTTATGCAAATTTCGAAAATTCAATTTCTACAATAACTTTTTTTTTTCAAAAAAACATTCTAAAATTTCCCCAACTACAGGCATGGAGGGACTGGTCTTGGCTTATGTATTGTGCGCAAATTGGTGAGTCTAGATAATTTCACTCTCAAGGATTGTGTTGCGGAGACAGAAGATTGTATCATTTACAGCTAGCTTCTAGTCTGTCCGCACTGAAATCATCCATGAATAATAGACTATATTGAATGACATGCTATCTAATTCCAGGTTAACAAGATGGGAGGGCAAATCAAGGTTGTAAAAAAGGATGGTCCAGGAACCCTAATGAGACTATCCTTGGTCCTGGGATTACCAGTGGCCAACCCTGGAAAGCATTTTGAATTAGAACCTGATCAGCATAATTTAATGGTGAGTTCTCCACCATATATCAAATATCAGCCGAGTTTAATCACTGCTTAGTATTATCTTTGAATTATTTATATTGGTCTGATAACACGAAAGCCGCTCTAAATTCGTTAAAAAGTAGACGGTAATCATGGTTTCAAGTTATCATATCTTCTCCTCATAGTTTTGTTCCTTTTTATGGTATTTGATGGTAATATGCCTTTTTTGAATTACCTGCAAGCTGGCACTAGCAAATTTAGGCTGTAAACGTCTAAGGTGCTCATAAAATCTGTAAATTATATGATTATCACATATAATAGGTCAAAAAAAGTTAATTATCAAATATACAATGCTCGTTTGATGGTCTAAATCTTAAAATTATAGTCTATAATGTTATTATTATGTTCAAATACAGACGGGGGATTTAGACTATCAAACACTTTCAAAGCCAAGTCTCTTCTTATCTCCTTTGGGAAGTTGCAAAAATAGTCCCAGGCATGAAAACTCCTCAGCCTAAACATCGTTCCACCAGTTTAGAGCAGCTAGATCCAATGGTTTACAGAGGTTTTGACAAATCAGGTATCCTGTCCAACATCAACAGTCTACAAGTTTGTTGGGAGAATAGGGCTTATCAGAAGCATGCGACCATCTAGCATGTAGTGCATTAAGCTTTTGAGACTACCTCATTAACGATTCCCAAGCTCTGAACAGGGTCCAGACCAAAAAGGGGAGCTTGATGTTGAGGTATGAGAACTCTGGAGGAACTATATCTTAGAGGATTAATGAGAAGGTGATCGCTACTAAAAGAAAAAGGCTTCCTTTTAAAGATGGGATAATACCATCATAATTATTCAATGATCGAGTGAGAGCCCTCAAAATTTAAAAATTACTGTTCACTGGTCTCCGATTCACTGGAAACATTTTCCTTCGTCTTTTTCGTTACTTATCACCAAAATTAGTGATTTTTTAAACGCTTATCTATATTGAATTATATGCATTAGACCTGACAGTGCCATATTAGTGGCATCCTTATTTACATGTACTAAAATTCCTTTCAGAAAGCTATTTGATTTAGATACCACGGGAAACTGATTATAAATTTTTACATGGCCAATTTTCCATCTTTGAAAAGCCAATTAGAACGAGCAGACTGGAGACGCGTCCAGCTGATATACTTCAATAGGATATAAACCGCCCATTATTTCTTGTGTGATTCTTGGATGTGTCGTCATTTTATCTTTCCAAGGAGACCATCAACATAATTCCTTCACAGATCCACGCGGGTCATATATGAGAGTCACTGATACATATACCACATGCCAACGTCCTTATATTGATCAACATCATACAGTTCCTTATTCTTAAATCTAGATTACATGGAATTCTATCTGTCATTTAAGCTAGATCCTCTTGGGAGGAGGGAGAGAGCGTGGTGAGGATGTATAACGAGAAAAATCAAATTCTTACTGATTTAGGGCTTGCCACTATCTTGAGTTTTGATCATTTTTTCTTGATTAAATGAAGAAAGTGACACTTCAGGTAAATACTATGGATAAGCGTTATGCCTATTCTAATGAAAAAAGACATTTATTGTCCCCCAAAAAACATAGAGTGGAGCCATTTCCTCTTTTTCCCCAAGGAAGCAATCTTAAAACGCAGTATAGTGCTAGGAATTATCTATGAATTCCTTACGTAGTAACTGGTGCACATACTATTACTAACCGCGTTGGTTATCATCGTTCTTGAATTCGAACAACGCCTCGTCCATACAGCCAGATTCCAAGAATCATGAATTTAAATGAATGACGCATATCAAGATCAACTTTAGGTGGTTTCATGTGCATCTTCATTAACAATCAGACACAAATGCCTCGTGTGTCTGAAGATGATTAAAATTTTGACTATAAAAATTACACCTACAATTACAAAACGGAGGTTTATGGGTAATAACTTACATCAATGGGGTATAATAATGAAGAAGAATAAATGCGCATAAAACAAGGATGCATTCTTAGAAATTATCCAATTCCTACTTCACAGCTCATTTCTTTACAGAAAAATTTCGGTCTCTGTTCCTCAAGTACTCATCTCTTGTGATGGTCTTAATTGTACACGCAGGTATTGCTTGCAGTAAAAGGCACGATTGGCAGGTCTACCATTAGTCAATGGTTAAGTAAAAAAGGAATTCCCACAATTGAAGCGTCAGACTGGAATGCCTTAACACAAATACTTCAGGAAAGTTTGCGACTCAACAAAGCTGATAAAAATGGCTATGTAGCATGCTCAGAGAGTGAAAGATTGAAAATGAAGATATTGAGTTTTCTGCCTGAATATCGCAGTTGTGGCGGCGGGATGGTGACTTCTAATACTATCATTGTGGTAGACACAGCGCTGTTAGATCTCAGAACTGATATATGGGAAGAGCAGCTGAATTTCCTAGAAAAATATCGTCACAAGGTGCAGTTTGCATGGGTACTTAGTCGTGACACATCCAGCAACTTCAAGGTCGAGCTGAGGAGAAAAGGACATTTTTTATTGGTCAATAAGCCATTATATAAAGCAAGGATGATGCAGATCTTGAATGCTGTTCTAAAAGAGAGAAGTTCAGAGCATGAAGGAAATAGGAGCATTCAATGTTCAAAAACTGACAACGATTTGCATGAGTGCCATGAGGTAGATCCCATTAAAGATGGTGTTGTCAGCTCAGAGAGGTCTGATAAGACTAATGTGGAGAGGAAAATAATACACTCTAACAGAGAAGAAGGCGAAAAGGCCCAGGTACGCCATTATCCTAAACAATGGGTTGGTAATTCAGTGAGAGAAGCTTTAAGTACAGGTTGCACGAATAGTGCTATTCAATTCTCCAGTTTTCCAGGCGAGGGCACTGTCACAAAAATGCCAACTAGTTTGCATGTTCTTGAGAAGTATGAAATTGGGAATGGACACATGCATACCTTGGAAGAGAATGGGCACTGTGAAGCACTTGGAGGAAACACAAACGACGACCAGAGGGAGGCCTCACTGATATCAAAGCCAGAAATCGAACCCTTTAAAATATGTAGAAATGCCCGGACAACGCCCAGTCAGGTGGACCAGATGGAGATAAAAAACGTTGAACAAGATCTGTACAGGATAGATCAGACATTCCCCGATTTGGATAGCTTCAAACCACATCCAGAATGGGAAAGTGAATCAATCGTGTCCCCAGATTTAGGCCGAGCAAGTAGCCAGAAAAACAGTAGAGGATTAGATCAGCCTTCTTACAGAATCTTGAAACCCGATGTACATCAAGTTTCCAAGGTAAAGGACTCTAAAAATTCAATTGTAGATGTTTCTTGCCTGAGACCTCTTGAAGGCTTGTCCATACTGCTTGCGGAAGATACACTGATACTACAAAGAGTCGCAACAATAATGTTGCAAAAGATGGGAGCAAAGGTTGTACCCGTTGGAGATGGACAACAAGCAGTGGATGCTCTGAGATACATGCTTCATGAAGAAGAATGTAGAAGACAAAAATCAAATAAACAGCTGCAGAGGACAAGTTTTGATCTTATTCTCATGGATTGCCAGGTATGACAATATAAAAAAGGAAATTTTCATATTTTATTTTTGTATACTTTATTTGTATTTATGAGTATTTAGCAATAGTTTTTTCGATTTTTGTTATGAATTGTGCTAGCTATACCTAATATATCCTGTAAAGAAAGAGGCCGTAATTAAGTTTAAGTCAAAACATAGTTGATATGTCAAAGTGTTTGAGTCTAATGATGTTAATGAGATTTTCTTCCGCGAATCATCTTGTAAAATGTTCTTCATGCGATACTTGTCCAATGAACTAGAACGCAAGCAACTCTTCTCCAATCTCTCAAGCAGAGAAAAAACTGAAAATAGGCTCTAGCGTATGTTTCAGAGAAAACCTGTGCAATTAGTCCCATTAACAGTGGCTCTATTTGGTTTTTTAAGCACAAATATAGATTTGGTGGAAAGATTCGCTCGAGGATTGATAGTTGGAATGCCAAGCTCTTAGGAGTAAGATTAAAAGGTTTTGCACAGGTGTCTCCTATATGTACTCAAGTTTATTCGAAGTATCCCTCACTAGGCTTTTTGCAGCTTAAAAGAACGATACGAGTAAAGATAGATTGATTGAAGCAACAAGCTGATAGAATAATGCAACAAAAAAATACTTACTGTTAGAAGCTCTTCAGCTTCTTCAATAGATGCAGGAAAAAACCTTCTGTTGGTCGGGTATCCCTTGCATAGGAGATGTCATGATGTCTTCATCTGCAATTAACTACAAACACACCGCCATGGAATCTGTGTTGTCCCCTTGATGTACAACAATAAGCTAGGAAGACTCTTAGGTTGAACGCAAAAATAAATAGGTTTTCGTCGATTGGAGAATGTAATTGCAAAATTTTTGTTAAATTAAACTCTGTCTATAGATTGGAAAATTTTGATAAAAAAAGGGAGATTGGATGCCGGCTGGAATTTTGACCCATAAACTCGAAACCAAAAGAGTAGCTACCTACGCTTACAATGGGGTTTGATGCATGTAACATCTTCATCCGAGCATTGTGAAGCTTAGGAATAAGGGCTCCATAGTTTTTTCACCTTTCATTGGTCCTAATGGAGTAATGCACCAATCCTCAAGACTACCATGCATTCAAGAAAACCCAGAAAAAAAAATCCGAAACAGAGCTGGCCGACTCGGTCGGAATCCGAAACTAAAAAAATGAATTTGTTTTATCAAACTCATTTGACCCGGTGTTAACGGGCACATGTGGCTCTGACCCATAGAGTCTACACAGCCAAATTGATGAATGAAATATTTGACTTAAAATAAACCCTCAATCATCAAGGACTTTTGCTAAAACCATTTCAGTCAACCCAAGCTGATTCACATTGAAATAAACTTTTCTTCTCCGACTTCATTGTAACTCTGCTGTGTAGTATCCCATTCACAGTACCCAATATATTTGAAATGTGTAGGAAGATTTCCAATGTTTTTAATATGGAATAGCTTAAATCATCAGTTTATATAACTAAATCACAGATTCATAGATGCTAAGAATTGATTTTTCAAAGGCCTTAAAAGGCACATCCTCTTAATATTAGAGAGTTAGTTTTGAATCACTGCCAATGAATGTCATCAAATTATACTCCACAGTTTTGGAGGACGCTTTCAACGTCTCAGATGTCATTATGTCCCTCTAGTATTAGAAACCACTTGAACTTGTGGCTCATCATAATGTTCTAAAGCTTCACAATTGTCTCTTAATATCTGGTGATTGATACCAAAGTGTCAGTAATAAGACAAAAATTTCTTTTCATGTCTTCAAAACTGCAGATGCCAAAGATGGATGGCTACGAAGCAACAAAAGAAATTCGGAGACTTGAAGTTGGGACGGGTTTTCATATTCCAATTGTTGCACTGACAGCACATGCAATGTCATCTGATGAAGCTAGATGCTTGGAAGTCGGGATGGATGCATATCTGACGAAGCCAATTGACAGCAAGCTAATGGAATCTACAATTATTTCCCTGACAAAGAGTTTATCTTAGAACACAAGAAGCAAGAGAACCAGTCAAAAAAATTAGCAACTTTGGCGCTTTTTTGCATAAAATGTCAAAACAACGATAGAAAGTTGTAAGAAACGGATTGGGTGCCTCATAGGAATCTCAGGTTGACAAGGAATCTGGTGATTCAAATGAGATTGGTCAGTTTCCCCCTTATTGTTCTAATTTTTCTTGTATTTCAGGGAAGAGAGGGGTTCCCCCTTTGAAACCAGGATTAGATATTTCTGTTCCTGTGAACCATGTCGCATCATTATCATTTCCAAATTATCAAAATAATTTTCTCCAAAATTCAGAAATTTTCTAAATTTGTTGAAGGAAAAGGAGAGACAAACTGAAGCTGACTAATTCTAGCACCTTCTGTTGAAGAAGAAAGACTAGCATGGAGTGCAAATTTTGTCATTTTAGCGCCTATAATGTTATGGGAAACCCTTCAAAGAGCGTTCTTTTTTTTCATTGCTCAACTATGGATTGGCGTGAATCATTTTTTTTTCATTTAGTTCCATCAGATCCGGAAGATGCATACTTTTCATCAGATAATGATCTTTGAAGTTTCTCTTTTTTTAATGACATACCGTTGTACTCAGTAGCATTCTTCTGAATTTATGACCATCAACAAGTCGCCTTCTCCCCCCCCATCGTTGTTGATTTATTTTCGGTTCTTCTCTTAAGGGAAGACAGATAGCTAACATTCAAACTTCAAATTACATCCATGTGATTACTGTCGAGAAGAGCCTGAATCAAAACAGAGAATTTAAGGGCCTAAGAAAACAGAGTACACAAGATGCCACGAATGCTCATAAGATATATGGCGGAGCACATGGGCTCGGACAGAACCTTGAGGACTCCACATAGGTACATGCTCAAATGAAGGATGATGAGATCGGTTGTTATTTATAGCTTTAAAAGCTAGATGATATGTGCAGCATGTACCATGGACACGATCAACACCACAACAGAATCAAGATTTTGTGGCCAATGGCCTGCAGATCAACTGTGCTTCTCTCTGAGGGCATATTCAAACGTGGTCAGCATTGGTTTCTAGACTGAAGCTTTCATACATAGATATCCATATAGGGAGTGGATGCTCAAATTTTTGAGGCGACTATCCACTGATATGGACTTGAGTGTCCATGGATCTCCTTGGACATATTCGGCATGTAACAGCTATCCTTTGGAAGCGGATTACACTTCAAGATGATCAGTGAGCACACGCCATTCTTGTAAATAACTGTTTTTATGAATCTATCTTTTCTGAGAGTTCTTTTTGACGTCCAAGGAACTTGATCATTTCATCTAAATCTCTGGGCTGCCGTTGTTATTGACTGCCCAAACTAGTGGGTCAGAGATAACACCCCAAAAACAGAAGAGGTAAAAAGGTAAATGCAGATGCTTGAAGGTGGAGATCTTGCTTGACAAAGAGAAAGAGGTAAGTCTTTCTTCTCTTTCTTATTAGGCGTCTCTGGTGTGATCAAGATGACAAAACACTTTCACTCCAAGCGTTGGGAGGAAGGAGATCTGAAATAAACATTCTCCTTCGTTTGTTTCTCCACTTAAGTCTCTATTATTTCTCTTGATGTGAATGTATAGGAGGTTTTCTCCGAACCACACAAATAATGTATCACTTAATAGATATTGTTGTAAGGTAATTTGTAGTTACCTTTGCCATTACTTCAGATTTGTGACATTGTGTCCTGTTGGCTCCTTGGAAATACCTTTTTTTAAGGGGGGAAATACATCCGACATTAGTTCGGTTATGCTGTGGCATATCTTGTCATTTTGGTACGCTTTGATTATTTGCACAAGTACATTTGGTATATGAAATCCAATTTTGACGTATTGAATTTTTGTTTCAACTATATTTTTCAAAGTAATTTGTCACAGCATTTGGGATCAGAGTCAAACTAGTGTTTCTCTTATTTTGTTTTCTAAAGATGTCAATGACATAGTTTGAGGTTGTAAGCTTTGATGAGAAAATTTATTTTGACTTATGGCAAAAGAAAGGGAAGTTGATCATTCTACAATTTTTTTTATAAAACTCTTGAGTTGAAATACCTTTATAAATAAAGTATATGGTGGAAAAAAATAAAAAAAATTAAGTGATCAAGACTGGTGTGGATTAGATTTGAAAGTTTTTAGTACATTACAAGTGTCTACATTATGTTGTTATGTAGAATATTATTGTTGTAGAAATTATTATCAAGATGTTAGATAAATTATAAATATTATACATGTCAAGGATCTCTACCAATAAGTTATGTTTGAATAAGAAACTACATAATTTATGAATGTGTGAGATAAATTTGTTGGCCACATACATACTTTTAGTAAATTGATCTCACTACTTAAATATAGAAGATTATGCTATTCTTCTTCCCTCATCATTACCTCAGTCATAAGACTATTTGATGGCTACCATTTTATATGGTAAAGAAGCTTTAAACTTTGAAAATGTTAAAGCTATGTTATTATTAATAATGCTATAACAAGCTACTCATAATTTGTGAAACCTGGTTGTTAAATGTGTGGGTCAAGGAAGAGTACTGAAAATAAAATTGACGAGAAAAATCATTTTTGATCAAATTTTAAGGAAAGTGATATTTTATGCTACTATAACAAAGAAGCTCTTTGGAAATTTGATTGTCTTAAATTAAAAAAGGGTAAAGGACTAGTGTTACATTTGATTCAGAAGTACAAGAAGATATTCCATCGATCTCTTCAAGCTTGAATTACTTCAAAATGTGGACTCTATATTCATATTATTTGTATGACATGTGTCCATTTCAATATTGGTTTGAGACAAACAAACCTAATGATTCTTGTAAACTTATAATGAGAAATAATATATAATATAAAACTATTGGGATTGAATAGTGAAAATCATGATGTTTGATAGAAATTTAGATATGTAACATATTTTAGAAAGAGTCTAATATATTTTGGTAATTTTGATATAAATGGTTATATTGAAATTGTTGGAAATGGTATTCTAAAAATAAAATATGATGTTTTAATTACGAAATAAGAGGAATGAGTCACTATATAATTTTTTTGAGACAATTATATCTAGTGACATATTTATTACATCTCATTCAAAAGATGAAGATACAGCTATGTTATACTATTGTAAGACTGAGCATGTAAATGAGAGAGGGATATTACATTTATAATTACAAAGTATTCAGGAATATTACATCTTGTAAATTTTTTTTGTAAATCTTGTGTTTTTGGCAATTAGTATAAGACTAAATGTGTTACTTTTATTAAGAGAATTGAAATTTTATTTGAGTAAGTACATTCAGATATCTAGGATATATCTCTAGTCACTTAATTGGGAGGAGCTTGAAATTTTGTTACTTTTATCGAATGTATTTTTTGGAACACAAATTAAAGGTGTTTGATATTTTTCAAAATGTATAAATCCAAAGTTAAGAAACAATCTGGTAAGTAAATTAAAATCTTAGTTACCAATAATATTAGTGAGTACACCTCCAAAAATTTTAAACTTTTTGTTTGAAAGAAGACATAATTCATCATGTGATTATTCCATAGACAACACATTGTAGTGAAATAGTTGAAAGGATAAGTAGGTATTACCTAAGAGAACTTGCTGCATAAGATTGTTTGTAGATTTCTTAAGTAATTTTTGGTTGAAAATGTTAATATAATCTATTATTTGATAAATTGGTTGACTTCTACATTTTTGAGACTTGAGATATCAAAAGAAGTTTGGTACAATAAATTAGTTGGTTATTCTAATGTGAAAATATTTGACGTCATACACATGTTTTTTTACATGATAATGAGTAAAAAAAATTAATTCTAAAGTCAAAACTCTGTTTTCTTATGATACAAAAAATGTGTCAAATAGCTTAAGTTATAGAATCTTATCACTCCAAAAACAAAACTTAGTATATATATCTAATTTGATGAAGCGTGAATATTGAAGAGAATTAATATACAACTTCTAGTGAGAATGCCACTAGTAACTTGATTAAGGCAATATATATATATATATATGAGAACACATATAGTTAACAAAAATTTACAAAATTCTCTGCATCACAATGAGTGTTTTGTGCATCTAAATCATAGTGATACTTTATTTCCATGGGTCATGTAAAAGGAGAAGCAAAGATGTCACTAATATTTTTGAGTTTTGTTGTTTATGTATTTTCTATTATTTCTTTTCATCTTGTAATATTTTTGGAATTAATGGAGTATAAGGAGAAAATAGAATGAAATATCAATATGGAAGAAAAAATGAATCTATTTAAACTAATGAAATTTGAGAATTAGTAACACTCTCGAAGAATAAGAAATCAATCAATTATAAGTGAATACGTACAAAGAAAGAAGTTTTTTCTAGAACATAATCAACTAATTTAAGACAAATAGTAATCATGAGACTCAGACAAAAGAAAGATATTTATTATAATAATATTTTATCACTATTGTTTAAATTATAGTTATATTTATTATAGTAGTTATGTTTGATTTAAAATTAAAAAAAACTAAAAAAATGTTATCCTATATAATTTTAAATGAAGTTTATATCCTGCAGTTAGAAGATTATGTTTAACAAGGTAAAAAAATTTTGGCAAGTTGAAGAGATCTTTCATGATTTAAAGCAAGTTTATTGTAAATTTTATATGAAATTTCACACATAATTACTCAAGGCTTAAGTATGACCATTGTATTTACTTTCACTCTCTTGATGATGTTTGTTTTATTCTTCTATACTATATGTTGAAGATATACTCATGAGATCTAAATCAATAGATGAGATTATTAAATTGAAAAATCAATTTGGTTTGGAATTTGAAATGAAAAAAATAATTAGCGATAAAAAAATCATGTATGAAAATTTTAAGTAAATGTGTGACAAAATATTGTGGCTGATACATAAAGATTACATTGAAAACGTGATGGCCAAATTCAATATAACGTAGGCTAAAATAATCAATACATTTTTAACTCAGCACTTTATATTACCTTTGCGGCAATGTCCTAAATTTAAGAAAGAATATGAAAAGATGCTCAAGTTTATTATATGTAAATATGGTTCATTGCCTAATGTATTTAATGATGTATAATAATACTTTATATATTTAGGTTAGTGTTGTTAATGGATATATGATAAATGTAAAATTAAAGTTTAGAATGTAATAAATATATTTTATATTATTTTTAAATTAAAATTAAATTATAATTTATTATTTAAGTAGAGAAAAGTTAATATTCATATTGTGTACATTAACTCAAATTATGCATATGATCTCGATAAGAGAACTTATCACACAGTACTTTTTTCTTTGAGTAAAAGTTTCATTAAATAATATGCATATTCAAAGAAATTGAGCACATTTGTCCAATTAAGGACCAAATTAAGCATTTTAGTTGAAAGGTTTGACAACAGAGTTTAACATCAATAAAAGGGACCTACCTCTTACTTATGAACGTTTAAATATAATTTTTCTTGCAAATGACAAAATAGATTGATGAATTTAATAAATTACAAATTTATTGTAGGATGTGACATATAGCTTTTGAAAATCTCTAATTTAAAAAAATACTATTAACATGATAACCACACCCTTGTCAATAATGAAATATCTTCACCATTTGAAGTTTGGAAATGTTTATTCATGCTACGGAGTAAAGACTCAAATACAAAGATACTTATCTTGATAAATTTATTTTTTTGGTATTTGTTGCAATTAGTTTGCCCAAGTCAAAGGTAGAGAATGTTGTTATTGACTATTCAAAATAATAAGCCATAAATAATGGCTCAAAAGTAGAAAAAGGAGAGTGGCTTCCCCTCTCTATTTAGAGTAATGGGGTACTGGAAAAAGGTAAATGAAAAACATTTGTGATAATCAGTGAACTCCAACTCCTCTAAAGAGGAAAGAGTTGACTTCTTCAAGTAGAGATTTATCTCAAAAAAGAGAAAGAGGTCGGACTCTCCTCTTTTTCATTAGATATTTCTGTTGGCTTGAAGAAATGAAAGCACTTATGCTCTAAACACTTGAAAGAAGGAGATCTGAGATAGGCGTTTGGCTTTGTTTATTTCTCCACTTAAGTTTATATTTTTCTTAATGCAGGTGTAAGAAGTTTTTTCTGAACTATCAAATAGTTCTTATAAGGTGGTTCATGTTCTTTTTTGCTATCAACTTGAGACTTCCCACATTGTGTGTCGTTGACTTCTTGGAGAAATATTTTTGACATTAGCGATGCATTTTACCGTTTATTAATTTTATGGTGTGCCATGATCTCTTTATGTAAGTAATAAGTAAGAAAATGATAAATATTGGCATGGGTTCTCACTTAAATTTATATATTTACAGGGACTGCGCAATAAATCTCCTTATGTTAATGGTATGATTTGGTCAACCCCTCAACGCCTCACATAAGCTAAAAATCCAAAGATCGGGTCTCGGATCCCCTTGTCCTAGATCCGACTAGGAGGTGATGGGTCTAGAATATTCTAAGAATATTCGGACACGAATGGGAGATTAGATCATCCCAGCGAGAGAGAGAGAGAGTTTGACTATATCGGATAAAACCGGGTTTGAGACCCAATAGGATATCGGATACAAGTCGACTTATTGGTACAATCCGAGGCGGGGATCCGATATTGGTCAATCCGAGATGAACGGGGCGGTGTCTTGTTTCCCAAGCCGATGGCTCTACTGCTACTCTACCTGCGTGCAGTGTGGGAGGAAGAAGGCGGAGGGGCGGCGCGTCGGAGAGGAAGGGGGAGAGCGATTTCCGCAGGCCTGGAACCCTTGGATTTCTCAGCGTAAACAGATCGAGGCAGCTCCGAGAAACAGGGCGGCACCGGTTCTATGGCTCGCTACGACCGCGCGATCACGGTATTTTCCCCCGATGGGCATCTCTTCCAGGTTGAGTACGCCCTGGAGGCCGTCCGAAGGGGCAACGCCGCCGTGGGTGTCCGCGGCACCGACACCGTCGTTCTCGGTGTGGAGAAGAAGTCCACTCCGAAGCTCCAGGACTCCAGGTACGCCCTCCCCAGTTGTAGGTTTGCCATGACGGCCGTTTGCGTGCTCGACATGTCTCAGTCAATGTTTTGTCTGCAGAACCGTGAGGAAGATCGTTAGCTTGGATGACCACATAGCCTTGGCCTGCGCTGGGCTCAAAGCCGACGCCAGGATCTTGATCAACAAGGCACGCATTGAGTGCCAGAGCCACAAGCTTACGGTTGAGGATCCCGTCACTGTCGAGTACATAACCCGGTACATCGCCGGGCTCCAGCAGAAGTACACTCAGAGCGGAGGCGTGAGGCCATTTGGTCTGTCGACGTTGATTATAGGTTTTGATCCCTACAAGGAAACACCCGCCCTCTACCAGACGGATCCTTCTGGAACATTTTCGGCCTGGAAGGCAAATGCGACTGGGAGGAATTCCAATTCGACGAGGGAATTCCTTGAGAAGAACTACAAGGAGACGTCGGGGCAGGAGACGGTGAAGCTGGCTATTCGTGCTCTACTTGAAGTAAGCCAGCTCCTTATTATTTATTTTTCTGGGCATGCCCATTGGTTTTTTTTCTCTCAATTTTGGTGCCATTATTTTTCATTATGCTGCCCTAAAAAGTAATCCCCTTGGTGATATCATTGTTAATGTTATTTACCTAGCAATTGCATAACCTTTAATCTTCGTGTGTGGCCCTCAGAAAACATAGGGTGAATGGCCATGTATGGACGTTGTCACAACGTGATTTACTTTCTTCCATGTGGAACATTGATTAACTATTTTTTAGTTGGCGAGTATGGCTCACCATAGTTTTTTATCGATTCAAATGACCTTGTGTGAGAGATAGGATGAATATAAAGGTGTCTTTGGTTAAACAGTCCAATTTTCGTATTTTTTTGGCCGGAAGGGTGAAAATGTGATCGAATCATGTGGGTTCATCATCCATTTTAGTGCACCCTTTTGTTTAGAGCATGATATCTATATCTTTTGATGGGGCTTAACAGAGACCATATTCCACTGGCCTACTCAGATATAATCACTCAGCATGGAAAATGTGTCACAATATGGCCATTCTACTTACATAGTTCACGTATTCCTTTAAAGTTTGTGCATCTAACGGTGTGGAAATAGCAAATCTGAGTTGACGAATCATCGATCAGCATCCCTGCCATTAATAGTTTGCTGCCATGGGATGGCAGCTGTTGTCGTCGAGCATAAGATGACGGTGCCAATCATATGGTCGATACTTCAAGGAGGAGATTTCTTGTTTTTACGGGCCTCATGTCTTTTCTCCTTATTGTGGCGAATACCCAGTCTTGTGTAGATTATTTGATAGGAACAAGGATTCTATGGATAGAGGGGGTCTCTCCAATGGAGGAATGGACATAGTTGCTTGTAATAATTTTCTGATGGAAAGAGTGTAATCTATTTAGAAAGTGAGAAACTTCAATGAATTAGTCTGGAAAGTGCCTGTAGAATCTCCATAATCAGAATATAATAGTAGAGAAAGCGGTGATTCTATGTAAATGTTACAGAAGAGAGACTATTGAGGTTTGAACCGGACTCCCAAAACAGCAATAGCATGGAACATCATTCTGGTGATGCACGAGCTCCGAGGTAAGGTGCACCAATGTAGGGCGAACTGGCAGAGCCCTGGGTGATGTGTATCAACATAAGGCTACATCCCACTATGTCGTTTTCTTCATTCTTATTTCCTTCTGGAAAAGGAAACGGATGGAGTTTATAAGGTGCCTTTTTCTAGTGCGTTTCTGTTCTTCCAAGTTTGGTATGTGGGGAGATATCATTATTGCTGAACCTAATGCCTACATTGCATTTTTGGATGGAATAGGTAATGGAGAAATAGTCACTTGAATCACTCCTTGGCTTTGATTGGAATACTGGAGAAATAGGAACACCTTGGTTTGGTGGTTAATATCCTGATTAATATCCTTAATACCTTCTCTATGTTTGCAAATGTTTTCTCTCCACGATAACATGTTTTTTGTTAGGAATAAGCAATAAATAAAATCGTGGGAAATTCCCTTAAGATTTTGGAGGATTTGCAATTCAATGTATTTGCAGAGGTGATAGAATCAAGTAGTTAGAAATAATGTTGACTGACGTAGAAAGAAACATGACTTTACTCTTGTTATTCTATATCACCTGACGCTGAAGGTCAATAAGTTTAAGTACCCGTGGGTGATTCCATTGGTAACAGAGTAACAAGGTCATCCTGCATTGGATTCCAGGTTGGTACGATGTTTCCAACAGAATCCTCTTGGTTTTTGTAGCACCAACAGTGAAATTCGTGAGTACCCAGTTCGGAGGAAGATGCATGGGGAAATAAGCGTAACATGAAAAATTAAAGCATGATAGTCGTGTGTTCTTTCGGCTTTGTCATCGAAAGTGGGAAATAAATTGTGTGAATTTTCGGGGACGATTTCGAGCCAGTGACAGTTTTTCTTCACAGTATATTTTATAGTGAGGATTACCATGATCATTGTCATATTGATGTTCCGAAAATCTTTATGCCTTAACAGCCTGGTTCCACTTGGCCTCCTCTTGCGTGACTGGTTCTACGCCATCTTTCTGCCGTCGTTATTCTCTTTGAACGTTGAAATAGACCTCATTTAGTCAGTTTTATCCAGTCTCACCCATCTCCTTCTAAAAATTTAGCCGATGGCGTTTCCTCCCATTTCTGTTCCAACCAATATCTTTTTTTTTTTAAATAGAACCAGTATCTTCATCCTCTAGAAATTCATGTCTCATTGATGCTGCAGTTGTTGGATATGCATCATCTGCCTTTGGGATTTACAGTAAAATGCGTGTTTGTGAGGGGTTTTTTTCATCTCCCAGTGAAAGATTGCTGATCATTATGTTTCCTGTAGGGCTTATTAGTCCAATCTACTAGACCATAAGGGTGGCTAGATCCTTGTGCCTGAATATTTCCATTCAGTTCCATTGATGGTTTGATGAGATATTGGCAGAAAGTGAAAAATTGGCTTCCAGTGAGCGATGGAAGAGGGGATGGGCCTGTGGGTTTTCCATTTCTAGTAAAGGGATCCATTTTGTTATCAATCATTCATGCAAAGTTTCATGTTTATTGCGTCCGATTTTATCTTCTTAGATGGTTATTCATGAGCTTGTTATTCATATATCTTCTTCTTATCATCATTTTATTCTTCTGGGTTCATTCGTTATGAATTTGCTCGACTTTTTATCATCACCCATACCAAAGTTCCCGTCTTTATTGTGCCCAAATCAACTCTCTCTCTCTCTCTCTCTCTCTCTCTCTCTCTCTCATCACCGTCTCCGGCGAGCTCCATCGGAGGGTTGTTTATATGATTCATTCAAGGTTGGTTTATGGTTAACCTTCGTCACCCATTATTTATTATCTCGATCCGCACGCAGGTCGTCGAGAGCGGAGGGAAGACCATCGAGATCGCCGTCATGACGAAGGAGGGCCTCCGGCAGCTTGAAGAAGCCGAGATCGATGCCCTCGTCGCCGAGATCGAGGCTGAGAAGGCGGCTGCCGAGGCTGCCAAGAAGGCCCCTCCCAAGGACACATGAGCCGCCACCGCCGCCGCCGCCGCCGCCGCCGCCGCCGCCGCTGTCGCCGCCTTCCAAGATCTTCTCCTTCTCCTTCTGCTTCGCTCTTGCGGATTTGCTTGGGTACACAGAGATTGCTTCGTCGGTGTGTTTCATGGAACCAGGGAGAGGAGGGGGATAGCTGGTCTGGTTGGCCTCGCCGACGGGATGAGATTGGGAGTGGGGATGGTCCTGGAACTCTTCCATTAGCCGAGCTTGACTTCTGACACGATGAGTCCACCCGCGCACATGAACCCACCGACGAGAGTGAGAGAGAGTAGAGAGAGAGAGAGAGAGAGAGGGTCGGTTCGGTAGAATTGACCTTTACCTACCACGTGGACAGCGACTTAGCCGTGCAGGGTGTAGTTTCGGTGGGGTCCCTTCCCGTCTGGCATTCCGTCCTCTCTCGTTCTTATCGACTTGTCATTCAACGACGCGTCTCTCTCTCTCTCTCTCTCTCTCTCTCTCTTGGTTGAGCAGTCCGTCGAATCTCTCTCCGTGGGTCCGATTATATCCGAGGTCTACATAACAGTAAGCTGGATGAGTTGGAATCATGTGTGATTCTTGGATGGAAAGCTCACTTTGATGGTCATTTGTGGGGCACACATGCGAGCAGTCGCAGGTGGTTCCAGTGAGCCGGGGGGCGTAGCTAGAGAGAGACTGTGCCGGGAGATGGCTCGCCTTGGAGGAAGATGGGTGGTCGGTCCTCTGCCACCACGTTCGCCGGCGGTGCTCGGGCATCCCTCCCTCCTCTCGCGCTCCGAAATCTGTTCGTTCGGGGAAGAATATGGTTCACAAGATTTCTGAGGAGGAAGGAGGGGAGTCCCTCCCCGCCCAGCGCCGCTGATCGGACCCAGTGATCGATAAAAAACATAAGTCGCTTCCGTTTCGAGCTACAGAGATCAACATGCATCTCGCAGTTGCAAAAGTGAGAGAGAGAGAGTTCCAACAGGTGGAAGAAGAGAGAGAGAGAGAGAGAGAGAGAGAGCGATTCCGCTTCTTCATCTGTTCTTCACAGATTCATCTGAAGGCTTCGGTAGTCCAGAGCGCCCCTGCGGAAGTCGTTGCACTCGCAGCCATCGCTTCCCTGCAATCCCAAGCTGCAGATGAAGCAGCGCCCGCGCCGATGCTGCTGTTGCTTCTGTTGCTGCTGCTGCTGCCCGTAGGGCAGGCTTATGGAGAGGTCGAGGTTAAGGTCCGGGGACGGCGGATCCAGCGGCGGCGGCGCCAGCTCTTGGCGAACTTCCTCCGCCTTCTCCTCGGCGACGGAGTTCTCTCCCGAAACAGAAGCCCTGCTGGGACGGTGCGTGGCGGGGTCTATGCCGCCGCGCAGAAGCTTCTTCTTGATGTGGGAGTTCCAGTGGTTCTTTATCTCGTTGTCCGTTCTTCCCGGCAGCCTCCCGGCGATCAGAGACCACCTGAATCACCACAAAAGATCGCCGATTAGCTTCGTTTTCTTCCCGGGGATATTGAAGGAAGGGCGATTCTCGGTGGGTTTTCGCCGGGCACCCGCCTGTTGCCGAGCACGCGGTGGAGCTTGATGATGAGATCGTCCTCCTCGCCGGTGAAGTTGCCGCGCTTCAGGTCGGGGCGGAGGTAGTTGATCCACCGGAGCCGGCAGCTCTTCCCGCAGCGGAGGAGGCCGGCGGCCTTGGGCAGCGACCGCCAGCAGCCCTCCCCGTGCGCCCGTATGTACGCCACCAGGCGGTCGTCCTCTTCCTTGGTCCATGTCCCCTTGTTCGTGTGCCCTTTCTCGCAGCACGGAGACCTCCCCATATCCTCTCTCTCTCTCTCTCTCTCTCTCTCTCTCTAGCTCGATAGCTCGGTATGTCTGTTTGTCTGCTGTCTATGTTGGGTGAGGCTTATGGGCGTTTGACTGGAGAAGAGGAGGAAGAAGAAGCGAAAGGCTCTGGGGCTCGGCGGGCTGAACCGGTAGGAGACCCGAGTTGGTGGGGAGGAACTGGACGGAGGAGAGGGGAGAGCGGCTGGTGGTCATCTTCATGACCTGACGTTGACCCTCCCCTTGGTAGCCAGGTCCTTCGTTGGGAGGCAATCTGATCTGAGGTCGCCGCTTGGATCTTGCTCCCCTTCACTTCTCTCACTCTTATCCTAGAGAGAGCGAGAGAGAGAGAGAGAGAGAGAGAGAGAGAGAGAGAGAGAGAGAGAGAGAGAGAGAGGGTAGGTACCAACCGTCCTGTGATAATCACGGGGTACCTCCTTGGTCCTCACATGGTGGACGGATGAGACCGACCAGGCCTCGAGGCCAATCCACACCTGGAACGAGCTCTCCCATGATCAGCTGTGAGGTCTGATAACTTGAGAGAGAGAGAGAGAGAGGAGAGAGAGAGAGGAGTAAGCGCCGCCACCGCCACCCACCTTGGCTCCGTCCCCCTTTCATTTCTCCTATAATAAATATTGGCACGACACCATTTTTGGTGTTTACCGAAGTTGAGAACAACCCAGCGTTGCGCGTCAAAAAAAATGGAGGACCAGATAAAATTAGATAACCAGGAACCGTCAACCATATTTTACATTACGTAAAAAAGTAATTTTTACGGCATGCCGGACAATTTCTTGTCTGCCCACCGACCCATGTCGGCAGTCGCACCGTCACAGAGTTAGAGAGAGAGAGAGAGGTGATTCATCCGCCGCCGCCCCCGCCCCCCCGCCGCATTCACGGTGGCGGGGACGACGGCGACGACGTTTTTCGGCGGGCTTCCGCGTATCCTTGCGCCACTACTAGATAAGGAAGGAGGGTGTTAACCTCAGTTCCTCGCGCGCATTCATTTGCCATTTATGGGTTGGTTGGTTGCTCGCCCCCGGCTTGTGGGGGTCACTGGGGAGTCAAAGGTTCCCATAGGAAGAGAAAGTCAACGCTTTTGCCGTCTTGATCTATGAAAGGTGGAAACGCGGCGTGTATGACGTCATCGATGCGCTCACGTGGGGTCCACAGCAAAGCCAATCTCTTCCCTTGAAAATGTTTTATATTTAATTTGGCATTATATTTTATTTAAGGACTGAATGAATAAAACGATAACAGAGCCCATCCTGAAAAAAATAGTATTATTTTTTTAACCTTTTTCATGAAAAGATAAATTGCGTGCGTACACCTAAGAAGGACGGTCACTAGGGTCCAGTCGTGAGTACACGTGGAAGGGATCTTGACCTCTGGCAAGGGAACAGGTTTATCAAAACGGGCCACGAGAGACACCGGACCCTCGCACGTGAAGCCCGGGTCCTACTGCCGCCCGACGTCCTTCCCCTCTATTACCGGACCTCGCCCGCCCCAACGGCTAGATTTTCAAACGATCGGCAACGGTCGAATGGTGCCCTTCCGTGCCACCAATATTACCCATGCGGCTCCAGTAATTCTACCTCCTCCTTCCCACTCTCTCGCTCTTCCGCTGCAGTCCTTGCCGACTCCTTCCGTTAGAGAGAGAAAGGGAGAGAGATAGATAGAGAGAGAGAGAGAGAGAGAGGATGATGCAGCACCCGTGGAACGAGGCGGTGATCGGAATCAGGGCGACGAAGTCTGCGCCGTGCTCGCCGATCAAGCCAGCGGCGGCGCCGCTGCGGCCGGAGTCCTTCCACGCCGCGCTCAAGGTGCCCGTGGGGGACACGCCGTACGTCCGGGCTAAGCGGGTGCAGGTGGGTCATCATCGCCGCCGCCGCCGGAGAAATGGGCGGCTCTCCTTTTTCCTTTCTCTTTCCCTCTCCGATGGCGGCAGCGAAAGCTGCTGGCTTCTTTCTTAACTCCTCCCTTCTCTGTCGCAGCTGGTGGACAGGGACCCGGAGAAGGCGATAGCTCTCTTCTGGGCGGCGATCAACGCCGGCGACCGGGTCGACTCGGCCCTCAAGGACATGGCCATCGTGATGAAGCAGCAGAACCGGGCGGAGGAGGCCATCGAGGCCATCAAGTCCCTCCGAGTCCGCTGCTCCGACCAAGCCCAGGAGTCCCTCGACAACATCCTCCTTGATCTCTACAAGGTCTCCCCGCCCCCCCCTCTCTCTCTCTCTCTCTCTCTCTCTCTCTCTCTCTCTGTAGATCTTCTTCTTCTTCTTCTTCTGGTCTCACCCGCGAGGTCGTGCAGAAGTGCGGAAGGCTGGAGGACCAGATCGCGCTGCTGCAGCACAAGCTGCGGCTGATCCAGCAGGGCATGGCGTTCAACGGGAAGAGGACGAAGACGGCGCGGTCTCAGGGGAGGAAGTTCCAGGTCTCCGTGGAGGAAGAGGCCACCCGCCTGCTGGTAAGAAGGCCGGAAGTCGCAGGTCGCCATGGAGCGAATCCATGGCGGGTCGAGGAGGGGGACGGGCCATACTAATCTGGGCAAAGTTGTGCAGGGGAATCTGGGGTGGGCGCTGATGCAGAAGGAGAGCTACGCGGAGGCGGAGGTGGCGTACCGGCGGGCGCTGCTGATCGGGCCGGACAACAACAAGATGTGCAACCTGGGGATCTGCCTGATGAAGCAGGGGAGGGTGGCGGAGGCGAAGGAGACCTTGGAGAGGGTGAGGCCGGCGGTGGCGGACGGGCCCAGAGGGGTTGACTCGCACCTCAAGGCCTTCGAGAGGGCGCAGGAGATGCTCCGCGACCTCCAGTCCAGAACGACGGCGGCAGCGGCGGCGGGGCTCCGGTGGCCGGAGGGCAGCGCCGGCGGGGGCTGCTTCTTTTTCCCGGCGAGCTCCGCCGTGTGGCGCCCGCTGCAGCCGGGGATCGGGTCGGACCCAGCCTTCGGGGACGAGAACGCCGCCGAGGTGGCGCTGAACAACGGGAGGAGGGCGGTGGCGCCGCCGGGCAAGGCGGCGGAGCAGGCGTATCGAGGAAGCCCCTCACCGCCGCGCCGCCGCCCTTCTACCCGAAGCAGCGGGCGAGGAAGCCGGAGGAGGAGGAAGAGGCCCACCGCCGCCTGTTCCTGCAGGACCCCCTGGGGAACCTCAAGCGGACCAGGTCCGCCGGGGCGGCGGAGAAGGCGGAGGACTGGTTCGCGGTGGCGGCGGAGCAGACGCGGCGCAGCCTGGAGATGACGCTCCCGGACGAGGAGGCCTTCGACGAATCCATCGTGGCGGCGGTTCTGGCGCCGGTTCTGGAGGCGGCGGCGGCGGCGGAGACCCCCCCGGCCGCCAACTCCTCCTGTCCTCCTCCTCCGACGGGCGGCGGCGGCGTCGTCTTGGCGGGGAGGAAGGTGGGGAAGCGGCTGAGGGTCTTCCAGGACATCACCACGCAGTGCCTCAGCCCCAAAGCTTAGTCAGTTAGTTAGCGTCGAGATCTCTTCTATCTTTCCATCTACGTCCAATAGATGGATGGATAGATAACACCGCCCCCCATTGACTTGGTCGAATCCGGTCCTCTCCGGAGGAGATGAGCTTCCTCTCCTCCCTTTCAGCTGTCGCTGTCAGTCAATTCAGCCAGAGAGAAGGAACAATAACAAGCATAACCCCATTTGATATTATTATTGTTATTACTTAAATTGTCAGCTCCCTCCCAGCTGCCAGCTTCGTCAACGGATCATCATACGGAAACTGTTGATTATATTTCAGCTCCGAGGAGCTGGGAAAGGAGAAGAGAGAGATCTCAGCCAGACCTTGGTTCACTTCCTCCGGGAGACCTCGTAGAGGTAGCTCAGAATGACGACGGCGGCGGCGGCGGCGACCCCCACCGCGCTCTGAGCCAGCACCACGCTGGTCGCGGCGGCGTCCGACTTGCCGGACGACGCCCTCGGAGTGAACCCCAGCTCGGAGAGCTTCTTGTGCGACTCCGCGTAGTCCTTGAAGAAGGCGTCCTCGTCCTGCCCAAAACGGATGCATCATCTTTCTACTTTAGAGAGAGAGAGAGAGAGAGAGAGAGAGAGAGAGAGAGGAAGATCGGGATTGGGTTGGGACTGATTGGAATCGGAGTGTTTTCAGGGAGCGCTCGAGCTCAATACCTTGGCGTACAGGCGAACATAACGGGCGAATTCAGAGTCCTCCATCAAGGCCTTGTCGGTGGGAAGCTTGAGAAGGCCCTCGTCGTCTCCATGGACCAGCTCCCTGGAACAAGAGCCAAAAATCCAAACTCAGAGAGTCTCTTTTCCTCTTCTGGCAGAGGCCCAGGAGAGTCAACGAAGCTGTGCGATGACTACAAATCTTACACGAAGTAGGAGTTGTCAAACTTCAGAGGCTCCCTGGTCCACGGACCGTCGAAGCCGGACCTCTCCGGGTGCGCCTTCCCCTGTTGAAGCGAAACACAAGGCACCGGCGCGAGTCCATCAACACCCGGCGCCAGTCTCAGCGAGTGAAAGATTCAAAAAGTTTGCTACTACCAGAGTGTGACCGCCGGACAGAGCCACGATGTCCTTGTCAGACAGCCCCATCCTATAAAAGATATCCCTCAGATGCGCAGCACCTATAATACCCAGGGACGAGTTCAAGACTGTGTAAGTCAACCATGGATAAAGCAAACTCCCTGAATCCTGCCCAGTTAAATTAATCTCCTATATATAGATCATAATGAAAAATCCGTTGTGACGGTGAAGAAGATGGGTGTGGAAGGAAACCTTGTTTGGCATCAGGGAGACGCCCTTCTCTAGGGCAGACAGAGGAATCCTGATAGGCAAAAGGAACCAAACATCAGCATACTTAATCGCCGGAAACGCCGACTGGTTGAAGGAAAATGGCGTTTCCTACCCTTCGGCCAGGTACAAAGTCAACGGTTGGTCCTCCTGTAATCTCGACTGCGACAACTCCAGCAAGCTGGTATACCAATCCATTTTAATTAGGTTATATTAAAGCAACCATCTCGCGAAATAGAATTATAAAGCAGTTTATTAATGACAGCAATACATGCAAAACTAAAATAAATAAAGTCATAGATTCAATCGATTTCAGAACTCTTAAAGTAGACCACTGTTTATTGTTCTGATGGAATTGTGCACTCAGAAGAATGGCAGTCTTCTGTGCGTACACATATGGACCCCTCAAAGTGGTCAGCAAGTCTACATGCTCCTCCGGAGCTTATTAATGGCATTAATGTGTACAGAAAAAAGAAAGAGACAAGGTTGGAGTTCTTCTAACATCTATGTTTTATAAATAGGGCAACTATCCACCCCCTTTCGTGGTCCGACAGAAAAGTTGGAGCAGCAAAATTTAAAAACTTAATTCATACAAAAGGTATTTACAACAGGGAAAATAATTGAAAATGCCCAATTAAATCATCACCTGATAAAGGTCCGCATATGTTATCCTTGGATGTTTAACCTTCACAGTCTCTGGTAACAGGGGAGAAAAGGAGCACGTCAGAAATCGGATAATCTAAGACACGACTTAGTCTACTACAGTAACAACCTACAACGTTCCCTGCTTTGAAGGGTTCAAGAACGTCATTAGAAAGCAATAGCTTAAAGCATTTCAATGAGCAATTAGAAGAACGAATTAGGAGAACAATATAACCTTACAAAGATATACAGTAATTGGCACCATCTATTCTAAAACAAAATGCCGAAAATATAAAATATTTACGCGAATTGGTCCTTTAGATTACTTGTAATAAGGAAGTTTGTCTGCAAAGAGTACAGACAGTTGCAAAGGAGACAAGGACATTAAAAGAAAACCATGAAGTGAAGGAACGAGGAGTCGAATAGAATCAGTATCACCAAAGAGCAGGGCAAAAAGAAACGTACACAATATATCTGATCTGTATAATCTTGAGGCACATGTAGCAACAGCATGTGCCTCAAGATTATAAATTGTGCTGTCTACATCCTAGTATCTTCCTTTTTAACGTTTCCAATTACAATATGATCAAATAAGTAAGAGGTCTCCTCATCTGTCCCTTAAATTCCAAAATCCCGACATAAATCGACACAAAAATGGTATAGAAGCTTCAGCCAGCCATAGCCCATGGCAGAAATTCTAAATCCACCGATGAATTTTCACGAAACCAAAGCCATAAAAAAAAACCGGAAATGGCAAAAAATAATCATAAAAATAATTTATCTTAAATTTTCTTTGACAAGCTGGAGACAAACACTGAATATGATACGGCAGAGAAGGATAATGCACTGAATCACTAGAAGGTATAGTTTAAAACGATCCATGAGTTGATAAATATGGATACTAGCTCACCACATAGGTCTATAGCTATCTTTAATCCAGCATTTGCACCATGTTTGTACTCTTCCTCGTGCCTTATGGAACCATTTGGACCACCTGTCTTTGTGTTCACATCATAAGTACCAGCGTCATGCCAGCTGCAATGGAAAAATAGTATAAACGAATGCTGGATTGAGGTGGAAAAAAATAGTTTCAATACGTGAAGAAATATAACACAAAAAGCTTGAAAAATAAAAAATGTAGTAATGGAAAAATGAAATTTACAAGTATCTTAATTGTAGTGCTTACGTCTGAAATTTCAGTTCGAAAATATAGAAAACTGTAACATGAACACAGGAACCAAATACTTGTACCTAATACTAGTAGAGGAATTTAGAATGCCCACAACCACCAATCCTCTCAATCAACAACAACTAACCATATAATGCCAAGCATACCCATCATCATCATCAAACCTAAACCAGATGTCGTCCAAGAGCTAATCCTTTCCAAGGCGGCCATAATTGACAAAAAAAGATGTTTCTGAATGATAAACAGCACGAAAGAGGAGACTTAACTTAGAGACAATACAATCATCAGCTTGGTGATAAGTGCAGAGAACAGAGAATTCAAACCACTACTGATTATGGAGAGATCATGCCAGGCAAAATATATAACTTCGGCAAAGGATTTCATAGTTTAGAGACGAAGTCAGCAATGATGCTAACAACACGAAAGCATAGAGAATACTTCTCAGTTGGGAACTCCTCTCCAGGCAACACGACAAGAGATCGATCAAACAAATAAAACTGGGACCAACAATTCTGTAGTGCAGTAAGCTGTCCTTCGAACTCTATCAGCATTGTATGACGCCGGAGAAAAATTAACAACCATGGATTGAAATCATCATATTCCCCGTTCCTTCTCGCAGCAAAAGAACAATGAAACCGAGTATTCTAGCAATAGAAGCAGGAGAAACGAATAGAATTCTCTCAGGGCGCAACCAGCGATTCCACGAACATAACCACGAGACGGAGCATAAGGCATAAAGAACTCATGGAAAGAGACTGACGGAGAGCTAAAAAATATATCGCAATAGGGAGAATAAAATCAAGTGATGGAACTCGACACGGACTGTCGACAGTATTTCAACAGGCGGATATCCGACTGATTCAGCAAAGAAGGGCAGGAGAAAACAATTGGAAGCGCAAAACACAGCGAGTGAATGCCCCAAATCTGCATCCGCTAAGGGGAAAAGAATACACACAAGCAGAAGACACGAAGAGAAGCGCAAAACGAAAGTGCACACTCACGCGAGGCGCAACATGATCGGGGCACAGTTCTTGCTTGCGATGAGGGCGCGGAGCTCCCTGCGGGCCTTGTCGATCTCCTTGAGGTACGCCGCGTCCACCACCGGGGCCGCCATGGGACTGAGCACCCTCGAACCGCTGCTGCTTGTGAACACCGAGCCCAATGGAAGAGATAGGGCGAGAGGGAGCGTAGTGGTCGGAGCATATCTATCGCGATGAACTAGCACGTGGCACTTCCCCATTGGTTCGGATCTAACGACCCACGATGCATCTCGAAGGCTCGACCCTCGATGAGATCAAAGCCGTCCAAACCAGAGATTCCACCTTGGACGCCTCACCTGAACCGTGCGATTCGTATGGCGCAGATCGAGGACGATCTTTACTCACCTGCTGCCGGTTACCTTCTAGACTCTCGGTGACGTCATCCCCCGCCGTGTCGTCTCCCGCGCCGGCCGAAATCCCGCGTTGTACAGTATCTTACTAATAGTAATTTATCAGAGGTTTTTTGACAATTAAATAATATTTTTGGGCTTTTATTCAAAATTCGCCCTTCAACGGCCACCCGAGATTTCAAAAAACTCCAAGGCGCAGGCAGGAGAGAGAGAGAGAGAGAGTTCCTAAAATGCTCCCTGCTGCTTCCACTGGCGCGTTTCCCCAGAAAAGACGAGGAGCGCTCTGACTCACTGGAAATGCCATAACTACCCCTTTGGTCTCACGAAATGCTGAACAGGGGCACGTCAGGGAAGTGGCGACTTAAGGTCCGCCACGTATGCGCTACTCCGCGTCAGGCTACCGTTGGAATGTGATGTGAGGACGAAAACACCCCTGTTCTCTCCTCGATATTGGAGGTACTGAAGCGTCTAGGTCCGGATCGGGCCCGACTGATATTAATAGGCGGATGAGGGGTTTTTTGGTCATTTATGGCATGGGGGACTGGTGCGCCTTCGCTAGGCGACAAATATATGAGCTCTCTGCCCGACACCAGCCGTGCTGGTAGCGCACCTCAGAACTGTTTCCTCTCCCCCCTCTCAGAGCGCCCTTGAGAGAGCTCCAGCGAGCGCCCCAGTTCAGAGAGAGAAAGGGAGCAAGAGAGAGAGAGAGAGAGAGAGAGAGATTGAGGAAGGGAATGGGCGTTGTTGGGAGAGAAGGGAGGAGGGTTCTCCCTGCTGCGAGGAATCGGAGAGGCAGCGGTGGTGGGGAGCGAGCTTGAGCAGGAGGAAGGAAGGGTTTGCTTCATCTTTCTTCATCGAGCAGAAGTGACTGGTTGAGAGAGAGAGAGAGAGAGAGAGAGATGGGGTGTTGCCAGTCGAGAATGGAGCTGGAAGAGACACTGTCAAGATGCAAGGCACGGCGGCGCTACATGAAGCAGCTGGTGAAGGGGAGGCAGGCCTTCGCGATTGCCCACTTCCTGTACCTCCGCTCCCTCCGCTCCACGGGCGCCGCGCTCCTACAGTTCGCCAATGCCGAGACTCCCGTGCGCCACCACTTGCCGCCCATGGCCCCCTCGCCGCCACCCACCCCGCCGCGGCCGCAACGGTCCAAAGCGCCGCCATCGCCGCCGCCGCCGCCGCCGCCGCCGCCTCAGATGAGCCCCTGCTCCGACAACTGGACTTCGGCCACAGCTTCTCCACTCCTCCACCCTCTGCCGCCGCCGCCGCCGCCGCCACCGCCCTCCTCTAGCTGGGATTTCTGGGACCCCTTCCTCCCTTCTTCTCGGTCCGTCGCAGAGGAGTGGGAGGACGCTACCACCACCACCATTACCACCACCGCCACCGCCACCACCACCATGGCGTCCGAGGCGGTGGCGGCTAGCGCCGCCCCGCCACCGTCTTCGGTCGTCGGCGGGTTCTCGATCTCCGAGGACTCGGCCAGTGAGCTCGCCATGGTGGTCTCCAGGAACAAGAAGAGCCTGTCGGAGATCGTGAAGGAGCTCGACGACTATTTCCTCAAGGCGGCGGACGCCGGCAACCGGGTCTCCGCCTTCCTGGAGGCCCCCAACTGCGGCTTCTCCTCCGATCAAGGGCTGACAGGCAGGATCCTCTTCTTCTTCTTCCTCCTCTTACCAGCTCGATTTCTTAACCCTAGTTCGATCTGCAGGCAGAATTTGCAGCTACGGCAGGAGCCTGAGCCCACTGCGGTGGCCGTGGGGATGGAGCTCGAAGGCGAACCAGTACGGCGGCTTCGAGCGGCTGGGGGAGGCGTCCATGGCGAAGAGGGACGCCGCCGCCCTCTTCGGCGGCGACTTCATGAGCCACCGCTCCACCGTGGAGAAGCTCTATGCCTGGGAGAAGAAGCTCTACCTCGAAGTGAAGGTACCCACCACCCCCCACCCCTCCCCCCCTGCGGCGATCCGCCATTATTTCTACTTCTGTGGAGAGAGCTCACTCAGGGGCGGAGCTATGGCGGCAGAACGCGGAGAGATTAAAGGAGGAGCACGAGAAGAAGGTGGGCCTGCTGAGGAGACAGGAGGCGAGGGGCGCGGACTACTTGAAGGTGGAGAAGACCAGGAAGGAGATCGAGAGGCTCGAGTCCAGATTGACCGTCGCCTCCCAGGCCATGGAGACCACCTCTCTGGAGATCGTCCGGGTGAGGGAGGTTGAGCTCTTCCCCCAGCTCGTCGAGCTCCTGAACCGGTCAGCGCCCCTCCCTCCCTCCTTCTCTCTCTCTCTCTCTCTCTCTCTCTCTCTCTAGCTCTTGCTCTGGCTCTAATCCAGTCTCTTCCGGCGGCGGCAGATTGAGGGCCATGTGGAGGAGCATGTACGAGTGCCACCAGGTGCAGACACACATAGTCCAGCAGCTGGAGTACCTCAACGACGGCGGCGGAGGCGGCGGCGCTGACCCGACGTCGGAGCTGCACCGGCAGTCGACGCTGCAGCTGGAGCTGGAGGTGCAGCGGTGGCATTCGTCGTTCTGCGAGCTTATCGAGTCGCAGAGGGACTACATCCACTCGCTGGCCGGCTGGCTGCGGCTTTCTCTATTCGGCGGCGCCGCCGGGAAGCCCCGCCACCACCACCACCACATCACGGCGGAGATCTACTCGCTGCTGGAGGAGTGGCAGCTGGCCCTCGACAGGGTCCCCGACAAGGTGGCCTCGGAGGGTATCAAGAGCTTCCTCACCGTCGTCCACGCCGTCGTGCTCCAGCAGGATGAGGAACACCGCCAGCGGCGGCGCTCGGAGGCCGCCGGCCGGGCGCTGGAGAAGGCGGCGGCGGAGCTGATGAGGTCCTCGCCGGCGCCGGCGAGGGAGGGGAAGGTGGCCGCGGCGAGAGCCAGAGCAGAGGAGGAGAAGAGCAAGTGGGAGAAGTCCGCAGGGATAACCAGGGCGATGACGCTGAACAGCCTCCAGACCGGCTTCCCCAACGTCTTCCAGGCCATGACCGGCTTCTCCGGCGTCTGCACCCAGGCTTTCGAGTCCGTCTACGGCCATCGCCGGAGCCCCCGCGAGCTCAAGATGCTTCTCCCCTGAAGCAAGCTCAAGAAGAGACCCACCCCTCTCTCTCTCTCTCTCTCTCTCTCTCTGTGTGTACAGACACCATCTCCGATTTGCTAATTAATTAATACACAGTGAGGGTCCCCGGCGGTGGAGTTGCAGAGCCTTCTTCTTCATCTTCTTCTCCCTCTCTCTCTCTCTCTCTCTCTCTCTCTCTCTCTCTATTGGGTGAAGAAGAAGGGGGCGCGCGCCGCCATTAACGATCAGAAGAAGCAAGCAAACCCACAGGTAGAAGAAGAATATACAGAGGCATCTGATCCGATCCGCCGCCGATTATTGCGCGGTCAACGAAACAATCTGAGAGAGATACCTCTGAACAAACAGGAAAGCCGACGAACGAACGTCCTCCATTGGAGGAGAAACGCAGAGAAGCGGAAGCCCTTCCTTCCTAGGACGTCCTCCATTGGAGCTCGATCTGGAGGCGGCCGTTCCGGGAGTCGATCAGATGGTACCGCTCGTTGATCCGCCGGTTGTTGATCACGTCCGCCACGTTGATGTCGATGTACCCGAGCGTTTCCTGGTTGACCGAGCGAAGGATCAGAAGAGGAGAGAAACAAAGTCGCACCCGTTGACTTGGGAACACATCCAAAAGAAGAAGCCTCCCCGGTCTGCGCCTACCTTGGAGTGTATGCCGATGCTCGGCGGCCGGCTGACCACTTCCACGTGGATTCTGTCGTTCACAGGCGGCTCCTCGCACATGAACGTGAACTCCTCGTCCCATCTCGGATCCCTGTTCTTCTTAACGTGCTGCGCCCACATTTCGCCGGATGGGCGGGTCAGTCAACCATGAAAACCCACCAAATGGGGGAAGAAAAGGCGGGGAGGGGTGGGGGGGCAAAAGTCAACGGGAGGACCCGCCGTCACCTTGGTCTTCTTCTCCTCCCCCCGGAAGAGGATGCGGACGAAGGGGTTGGTGTGGTGCTTGCCCTCGAGGTCCTGGGCCTCGTGGACGATCACCACGAGGAGGCCGCCGGTGGCGGGAGTCCCCTCGGGGGCCTTCTCCACGAGGTCAACGCCCTGCTCCTCGGAGGCGTTCTCCAGCTCCTCCTCCTTGAAGGGCTTGTACGTCGCCTCCAGGACGATCTGCCCGCGGGCCTTCTCGTTCTGCGGGTCGTTCGGGTCCATGTTCTTCAGGAGGTCGAGGGTCAACGTCTTGGCCTCGTCCGGCGTCAGGTCCTTCAGGGGCACGACGTTCATGCCCATCTTCTCGTGCTTCCCAACCTGAGAAAAATGGCGCACATCATGACGACCACCCATGGACAAACAACACAGAGGAAGAGAGAGAGAGAGAGAGAGAGAGAGAGAGAGAGTGCCTGCTCCCAGTCGTAGACGACGAGCTCGAGAGTCTGGGAGGACGGGTCCTTGACGACGAGGTTGAACTCCTCGTTCCACTCGGGGTTGAGGTTGCTGTGCTTGACGGAGGTCTTCTTGGAGGGGAGCTTCTCCTCGGTGAGCTTCAGCTTGACGTAGGGGTCGGACTTGCCCATCAGATCCTTCTTCTTCAGCTTGAGGGCTCTGACGACCTTCACGTGCAGAATCCCGACGGGCCTCTTCATCGCTCTGCCAAGTCCGCCGCCCAAGGATTCAACATGGAGATTCTACCCCCCGTTTCAATATAAATCATGGCGAGAGAGAAGAGATCGCTAGTACTTGGACGGGTCCAGGATGGGGACTTCCAGCGTCTTGGGCCACAGGTACATGTTCGCCACTTGATCCTTGATAATCTCCTGCAGTGATCACGCGGATTGCTTGATCAGGGATAAATCGATAAATAAACAGATTTTCAGCCACGAACTTATTTTTCCTACGATTTCTTGGTTGATCGGAACCGGAGGTAATTGGATAAATCCTCCATGTATAAGCACCAGAGAAAGAATCATGCGGATCATTCAGGTTACTAGGAGAGGAGATCGAAAAGACAGAATAAATGGGTTTAATATACCGACCTTCCGTTCTCCTGATTCATGGTGAAAATAAACATCATAAATTAGAGTTTGAAAAAATAAAAAAATTCTATTTTTCGAATCTGCGGGAAGAGGGGGGAGTGGTTTAGAGAAAATAATAGAAAAAACAAGAAAACCAATGGTTAGGAAAGGGGAACTTCTTTATATTATTAGCCCTGATGGGGCTCCCCAGTTATAGACCAAAACTAGATTGTACTTTGAATGAAATCGATTGGAGGAGTTCAGATTAAGCTTCAATTCAAAATTACTATTGTTGTTGACCATGGGGTTTATTCAGTATTCCCTCGGGGATGATAAAAAAAAAAAAAAAAAGCCCATCTCCTAGTTAGAACGATATTGACAGCAAGAACAGACATGAGCCCTATACCTGAACTACTCGGTATAAACCAGGAATTGCCATAACATCCGCTCCAAGAAGTTTTAGCCCAAAGTCAACGTGTGGCTGCAGGGAAGGGAAGGGGGAAAAAAAAAAAAGTCAAGCAATGGCAAGACACCTTCTCATAGAGACTGAAACTGAACCAGCAAAGTCAAAATGTGATTATTTCACCGTACCTTTTCCATAAGTGAGACAATAATGTTTGCAAAACATGGGAAACAGGGGACCAATGGCTTTAACGTGATCCGTGGTGTGGCAAACACTTGTAAATCCACGACCTGAGATTTCACGAGAAAGAAAAAAATCCACAGCTAAATTTACAGACACTCGACGATCAGCAGCATCAGAAAAAAAAAAAAATCGTATGAAGCGTGAAATGAGTTGATAACCTGCACAGTTGCTCTTAGGCCAAATGCTTTAACCACAACAGTAATATTTGGATTCCCAGCCCATTTCAACGATGGCTCCATAATTAGCTCTTTCTCGTCAGTAGTGTATACCTTCATGCCTAAGAAAGACAGTGCGGTTTTAAACATAGGCTCATATAATGTAATATGAATATGATTCTAATTAAAAAAAATCGTCAAATGAACTCCGAAAATAAAGATGACTGATGCAGAATTGGACGAAAAAGACTTTATATTGGATTGTACAGAAAAGTCGAATCCCAGACGTAAACAAGAACGTCAAAGTGAGCTAGTTTCATGAAATATGAAAAAAAGTTCATCCACACATCGTAGTGGCTACGGGATTGCGAAATATCAGTTAAAACAGATGCCCCAGGTAAAGTTCACAGTAGATATGAAACTTGATTATCTTTGTACATGGACCGTAAGGTAGTTCTCATAACGGATCTCAGCATTACATTATTATTTATAGAGTAATCAAAAACCAAATGAGACGAGGGAAAACCAAATAGAGCTACGCATAAATGTTAAAGTTAAAGGATTCAATGAGAACTTCATCCAGAAAAGGACCAGTACTCTAGCTCACATGACCCCAAAAGACATTTTCTTATAAAATAAAATAAAAAGAGCAAAGGAAATCAACCTAAACTTTCTTACTTTTAAGTTCCAGAACCCAAAAATTAGCAAAAATCATGAAATGCTAATAAAAAAAATGGCCCACTTCAGTCCCCGGCTGCTAGGACTTGATCTTTATCTCTACTCATTTCTTTCTGGATGATTCTCACTATCTAACCATCATGTCAACATCAATTTACATAAGCTCGCGTCTGCTCCTTCTACTAACACCCATTGCACACAATATAGAGAAAAAATAGAAGTGGTTACCTCCACTTTCAAAGAAATAGATACTATTAAGATGCCATTTCAAAGTTGGCTTTTCCGTCCATTATGTATTTCTAATTTCTGTCCTTGTTCGCTATAGAAAATGTATCAGAAGCCAGATGCAACTTTTGCTAACTGAAGGTCCCCTCAAAATTTAAAAAATAAGTGTAGGGGGGCATTGTTTGTACTTTTTTCAAAATCATGGATTTCAACGTAACTTAGGCTGACAAGACATTTTAACTTTCCTTCCTCATGAAGGACGTTATAGATTAGTTTTAAAATTTGGACTGTCCCTCGGACTAATTCACATCACCCATTTTTTATGGGAATTAACCTGTGGAATCCAACCCCTAAAATAATTTCTGCAGACTGAAAGTGGACGAGCATCTACCTACCTTGCACACACTGAGAGCCTACAATCACTGAAATCCAATGTCTTTCCGCACACTAACCTAGCAGCAGTCTCTCGTCAGTTTTGAGAAGTTGATGTGGCAATCATATACGAAATTCCCACTCAACTATAACTGATAATAGATCTCAAAAGCCCACCCAAAACTAACCAATAAAAAACTTTACGAAGGTAAAATGACAATAAAACTACAATAAATAAAACACATAAATCTATCTGCACCATGTCACACGGACTAGATGAGTACAGAGACAAGTCTGTGAATAAATTTATTGACCAATATGTGGACAAAAATATCCATTTTAATGCCTATCACGCACAGCTGAAATCATCAACCTTCACCCACGGACGATCAAGAATCTTAGATAACTTAGATTTTTGAAACCATACAAAATCCAAAACTCAGATGCAAAGACATGCACCCTTTAGACTGAAGCTAAAACAATTGTTCACCGATTGGGCCTCTGAACAAGTCCCAAATTGATAAACAAATAGAGGACCCTGACGCTTTAAGCAGCTTACTCAATTGTTCGAAATTCTTATAAAAGGTAAAACGATGTATCAGAGATATTTAAAAATGACTATCCATAAAAAGGCAAAAAAGAAGAATGTCAACTGCTTTCACCGGTATGAAAGCTGGCAACCACACGAGACATAAATAATACCACAGTCACATAGATGCACAAAGACGAAAGAATTTTAACATAGAAAACAGACCATGAAAAGTAGGAGGTAATGTGCCCAATGTAAGGGTTTCAAATTCAACTGAGTCAATTTTGAACTTTGCGGTATTCTCAGCAATTATTGGTTTCGCAATCTCCTTAGCAGTCTTGCAAATCGCCTATTAACACAGACACAAGTAAGTTTCTGGTAAAAAAAAAAACATGGCACCATCATAAAGCTTAAAAGTTAAGCAAGGGCAAAATATTCTAACCTTGTCTAAATATGGCCACATGGTTTCCAGAAGTTTATTCAGCCAGTCGATCTTCAAGGGTTAAAAACCAATACTTAGATAATTAAGTTCATAAAAAACAAACTAGTGGATTAGATTCCATGAACTAGTCTCCAAATAATCAAGCTACCACAGATACATACTCGGTCGAAATCAGGGTTTTTTATCCACGACGGAATTTCAGGAAGCATACGCTGCAAAGTTTTTGAGTCTTGCTCAACAAGAGGTCGTACTAGCGGATCCTGATCAAGGAAACATTGATGAAAGTCAAGGTGCATGGATACACACGTTCAAATATAAAGCTCCACATTTCGTTGATTCTACAGGACAACATGATGTCGAGAAGGAAGAGCGAACAGGATTTCATGCATAGAAAACACATTCAATGAGCCACAACGGATGATTAAAAAAATAAGAAAAATATACTTCAAACAAAGTCAACCCCGTTATGAGAATGAATTACGTTTGAATGGTTCAATAGCCAAAAAAATTAGAACCGGTGAAATAAAAGAAAAAGACCCAATTTCGACTCTTGAATAAAGGAAAATTCTGTTACAATATACCTTTTCTAACTAATTGGTTGATATTTTATTCTGGATCACCTTGTAACAGCAACACAATAAAAGATCTTTGTTTTCCCAACAAAGAGGTATAGTACCTTTCCATTCCCAACATACCACATAATGGTATCATCATAAGATCGAAGCTAATTCATTCCCCTTGGAATCTCCGGAGGAAATGAACTATTATTAACACAAGATTACCGTACGTGCTGTTCATATAGCATGGACTAAAAGCCCCATTTTGGCAACTTGTCAAATAGAAGTTGGTACTTTTCATGGTCACCATTTGTATTCCCTAGAAGTTTTATGAACAGCCAACCGACGTCGTATTCATTAGATAAATAGAAACCCTGAGTCATCTGGTAGTTGTTGAAGCATCTTTCTATATGACATAAAATAGAAAATACTAGCACTGTTTAGGCGTCCACATCATGAGAGAATGAATGCTCACAAACATAAAACGCTGTATGTTACTATCAGCACACAAAAAAGTCTAATTTGTGAACCAAAAGTGCTAACTTCATAATACAGAAGTTAACAGAATGGTAAGAAAATAAACAAAGAACGAGATATTTGTAGGACTATGAGATAAAAATGTTCCCAACTCTCATCAAAGCATTTCTTCCGAAAAACTACCATATTGACCATCTAATTTTTCTACTAAAGCCAAAAGAAATGGTCATCTTCCTAAATGAAGTCTCAGTAAAAACAGAGGAGAGAGATACGTTTTCTCCACTGATCAACTCATGGAAGACGTGCTGGTGTTTTCAGAAAGCAAGGAAATATAAGTTTCATCTTTTCCTTCTAGAATCCAAGTCTGAAACCTCCAGAGGTGAAGTTCTGACAGGGATTGACGAACCGGTGAGATTAAATGATAAAATTTTAATTTCGGTAGAACATCTAATTCTGCTCTTTGTTACGCCAGTTCTAGGCGGAATGAATTCCCTTTGCTGCAAATTCAAAGGTCAGAAGCATACTTCTCCTAAAAATGAATTTCTAAGATGACAGAGGAAATACAAGGAATCAGGAATTCAACTACCCTGACACAATGCTGAAAGACAAAGAATAAAGGCAAAGAATATGGTGAGAGGTCATGCAAACAATTAGGCATGGCAGAAACTAAGAATAATGCAGTCCACTGCAGCAAAATGGGTGGAAGAAAAAAAAAGGCACTAACAGGTGAAAGAGAGAGACATATTTTTGACCTGGATAATTCTTTACCAACTACAACGAACGGACTTGCCTCCACCAGTAAAACAGGTGAAAATGGAAAAAGACGCGGTACTAAAAACTATATTTTGTCAAATAACCTTGTCAACAGCAGTGGAAACTATAACAATAAAAGTTCGATCAAAGCACGCTAAGAGAACGAATCGAGATCGAAAATCATGAAGATTACAGGTGACAGAGGCATTGAGGAATGAATAATTACTTCTCCCATCAATTCCAACGCTTTGCACAAATGACACACGAAACAAGGAGAGGAAGACCGGAAAGGTTTGCCACGGATGGCACGTACCTTGACATCGGTGGGCTGAAAATATATGAACAGGTAATATCCGATGACAATCCCGACCGAGACTCCGGTCCCGAAGCCGAAGAACCCCAGGATGGTGCTGAAGAAGCCCATATCCGTCGATATCCAACCTCACCCGAATCTCCAGACACGTTCGAAATAGGTGGGAAAGAAGAGGCGGGAAAGGACAACCGATCCCTTCCCAGACCAGGACAAGGGAGAAAAGCAGCAATCACTCGCCGAGGCTCCTCCCTCCCCCGGATCTCGCTTTGCTCGACAGAGAGGACACAGCAACAGCGGAAGAGGGCGGGCCTGGAAGGAGGAAGGGAAGAGGACGACAGACTGGGAGCCGGAACAGGATCTAAATCCCCACCCGGCGCATTAAAATCGCGAATGCACCTACCTGGCAGTGCGAGAAAAATTAAAGAATTACGAGATAGCAAAACGTAAAACTGTTCAACAGATCGCCGAATCCGGGACTGTCGGTAACGCACGGCGGCGCCCCGCGAGGGCTCGGCAGAGCGGCAGGCCTCTCTCGATGTCACAGACGGAGACAGACGCAGACAGGTGATGGATAGCGAGAGAGAGAGAGAGAGAGGGAAGGGGGTGATAATTATTTCGTTAATTTAAATAAGTAACCATATTATTCGGTTGTCACATTCAGCGGTGGAGACACTTTTTATTGGAGGCCAGCGAGAGAGAGAGAGAGAGAGAGAGAGAGAGAGGGGGTCTCTCTCAGTTGCGCACGTTTATGCGGTGCGCATTGATACGCACTCGATTCTGGGTGGGAGACTGTTAGACGAGGGATATTAATTATTATTTATTGTTATTATTAGAGGCCGAGCTTCGGCTGCCTGTCTGGTACGTGACTCATCTTCCCATTCCATGCGTCGTACCGAGGGAACTCGGAGATGGATATTTCCCCTCCACGCGTCCTGTTCTCGCGCTCCAAGCAAAATATCTGATCTCATACCGCGGCGCAAGAAAGAGACAACCCATTGCTCTCCCTCCCTCCCTCCCTCCCTCTCTCTCTCTCTCTCTCTCTCTCTCTCTCTCTCTCTCACTGCTCCCCCTATCTCTCTCCCTCTCTGTGGGGGGGGGCCTCGCACGTGTGGAAAAATGGGTGAATTTGCCAGAAGGTAAAATTTACGTGTCAATATCATAGAAGGCCACGTACCTCAATATAAATTAGGAATGAGATTATATTAATATCGACGTCACTGTCGTGACCTTATCCTCAACGATTCCACGATCCAGTGACTGTGCCGCCGTCCCTGTAATCCGACGTGGTACCCCACGTGGTCAACGGAAAGTCCGACCAGTTGACGGTGGGGCAGTGGTGGGTCCCACGATTTTTCTTTCTGCCACGTAAAGAGGGCCCGGCGAGGGGCCCGGTCCGGCCCACCTGCCAACTGGGCCCTATTCACAAAAATAATTCGTACAATAATAAAGAAAAATAGTCGTCCGAGAAGAAGTCGAGAGGCCACCGCTATAAAACGCCGCTGGGCCTTTGGCGCCACATCTCGAACCTGGAGAGGCAGGAGGAGCACCGTTCTTTCCTCGCTCTTCCCTCTCTCACGTCGTTAGGGTTAGGGTTTTCGCCGAGCTTGCGCCAGTTTACCGTGGAGATCAGGAGAAGCAGGAGCTTTGTCTCGATCCAGATATCGTCCCATCTGTATTTCGTGTGTTGTTTCCCGATAATTTGTCTCGCGGATCGGTTCCTTCGATCGTCCGGAAGGCTGTTTCGAGTTTCCTGGTAGACTGCGGATCCCGCGCTCGTATTTTCCTTCGTCGGATCTTCAGTGGATTGATCACATCTTGTGAGGCCTTGGATTCAGTTCGTCGTCTCTCGATCGGTTTGTTTTTTTTTTAGGAGATCTAGCAGCGGCTGGTTTTCGTTGATGGTCTGGTTCTCTCTTGAAGGGAGAATTACGGACTCTGGTTGCTCTAAGGGCTACGAAGGATTGTGAGAAAAACGTGCGTCCTCTTTCTCTCTGTCGCCCATTCTTCTCTCTTTTTTTTCTGAACTTAACGCAGCCGACCTGCAGAGATATTCCTGGGATTGCTTTTCGCTGTTTCGAAATCTCTGCAGTTATGGAGGCTGGGAGCGGCGTCCTGGTTGATCCGGCCTCTTACCCGAAGGGGAACAGCCCCTTCATTCCTGGTTTTGGCAGGAACGCCATGATCAACAGCAGTCTCCTTCTCCGATCAAACAGCCAGCGGGTCCTCCTCGACATCCCCGGGGGAGCCATCGGAGCTGACGCGGGTTTTTTGGGTCCCCGCCCTCCGATGTGCGCGTTGTATCCGCCGCCCGCTCCCACGTACTCGTCCCTCCCGAACCTTAACCTCCTCCAACAGCAACACCCTCCTCTTCTCCCCTTTCCCTTGGCAAAGTCCTCTTCCCTTCCGTCTCCGACTTCCCTGGCAAAGCCTACAAGGAGGACTAATCGCGCTGTTACTGCCCGGTCGCTCAACAAGGAAGAGAAGAAACTGACCAAATCCCCTGCCAAGCCACGGAGAGGTACCCAGACCGGCGGCACGAAGAACAAGAAGGAACTGCACCCCGCTGTCAACTTTCCTTCCAAGCATAAACTGCACCCGGAGGAGGACGACGAGGCCGATGGCGTGTATTCTCTGTCACCCCCACCGAGCAGCCTTCCAATGCCCAGGTTCTTCGCGCTCAGGACCAAGGCGCCTTCCTCCCCATCTCCACGGATCGCAGAGACGTTCAGGGGCGATCCTACCAAAGCTGACGCCGCCGGAGCCAGCGACGACCTCCGCCGCCTTCTTCGTCTCTAGCAGCTCCCAGCTGGTGCGGAGAGCGCCGGAACACCCCTCCGCACCGTTCATATGGTCCTTTGCCCCTCTAAACGGCGGGTGCCAGTATCTGCCTCGCTTGTGTGTGCCGCTGCTCCTGGATACGTCCGTGTATTAGAGGGACGGAGGAGCAAGACGAGAGATGGTTGGCCGAGGGAAGCCAGCAGTCCGAGGTCTGTCCCCTTATCCCCCTTTCCTGGAGTCAGCTCTGTGGAGCAGTATGAAAGGAGAACAAGTCTTGCGTTTGCAGTCTCCGATTCAGTCGTCGGCGCAGAGACCCACCATCGACCTCCTCCGATCCTCCCCAGACAAGTAAGCATCACCCTCATTTCCTTCCCATTCGTACCATCCGCCATCTTATTCATGCTCCCCGCTGAAAAGTGGAAGCAGAGAGAACCAGGTCTCTCCTGTGGCCACGCTGCGCCACCCACCCCGCACCGCTCCTTCCTTTCTTTTTCTTTTTTTTTACTCCCTTTCTCCGCCGGCCGCGGCAGCCGTCGCCGTCGCCGCCGGCGCCGGCCTTCTGGCTGCAGGGAGAAAGGCGGCGGCAGGGGACGACTTCACGTGGGTCGGCGGGATAAAAGAAAACGAGCCAAACGGAGTGGGGGGGGCTGGTCGGTTTGGAGGGAAGGGCGGTGGGCCCCGGTCTTCTGTCCGGACGGCGACTCCCCCTCCAAACGGCGCCGCAAGAGGGTGGGGACGGGAATGCGTGGCTGTCCGACGGCGACCGCCGATCTTGGGCCGGCCCCAGCCTTAACGGAAATTGGGCCGGGCCTCGCGTTGACCTCCTATTACTCCTCTACCCATCGATTGGTATCTGGGCTGGGGTCCGCGTTGACTCGCTAGCCACCGACTTCTCTACGTCGGTGCCGACTCTTCCGGGTCTGTGTTGGGCTGGGCCCAACGTTGACTTGCTACTCACGGGAGTTCTCCATGGTCGGTGTTTGGCCGGGCTGGGCCCAACATCGGCTAGCTAGCTGTTTACTTTCTTATGATAGCGCCCAAGTCGTAGGATTGTCTCACAAGCCTATCACCGTCACCATCGTCATCATCGTCATCATCATCATCATCCAGATCATGGGATATCAACATGAAATTATGTATATATTTTATCATCATCTGATGGGTTTACTAAAGTCGTCAGTTGACAAAGTTATTTATTTACCTTTAAATTGCGCGATTTAATTGTATGATTATATTTACTTTAAAAAGTTGATAGGATGGTACATATTGATCCCATATATTAGTAAAAATAATTAAAATATTTTTTCTTGCATCTGAAGAAAGTTATTTTTTCTCACCAAAAGATATATAGTTTAATTGAAAAATAATTTATAACTTGAGTAAAAAATATTTTTGTATTTAATTATGACTATATTGCAAACTTGATTGATCGTCAAGCAAGTCAACCACTAATCCGAGTACATGGCTGCGAAATTGTTTAATATTTTATTGCGGAATAAGCCCAAATTCCATCGAGCTTCCGCCTTATTTTAACACCTTAAATTTCACTAAAAAATTAGGCATTTGTTAGTACAAAATTGAGACGTTGGGTCAAAGGTCGGAGGCAACGCGGCGCGATGCGTTAATCCCGCTCGTCCGTCCAGTAACACCACCTCGAACCTCGAACGGATGGTCTCCCTCTCTCTCTCTCTCTCTCTCTGTCTGTTCGCTCTTCCGTTCCCTCGTTCTCGTGTGAAGAATCAGACAGGGACCGTCGGTTCTGTCGGAAGCCGGCGTCCGGGTTCCTCTGAAGAGGCGCACGCCGGGCTCTGCATGAAAGGGGAGAAGGCGGAGGGCTGAAGGTCCAACGAGGCCATGTCGTGTTCCACCTGCCGGCTCTGCGCTCAGAGTCTCCTCCTCTCGCTCCTCCTCCTCTCGGCTGCCGCCGCCCACGCCCACGCCCGCGACAAGGTCCTCGGGGTGACCTACGACGGCCGCTCGCTCATCATCAATGGCAGGAGGGAGCTCCTCTTCTCCGGCTCCATTCATTACCCTCGCAGCACCCCCGAGGTGACCTCTCTCTTCTCTCTCTCTCTCTCTCTCTCTCTCTCTCTCTCTCTCTCTCTCTCTCTCGCTCACCGTGGGTGCAATTGTGCTGGTGGTGTGGGTGAACAGATGTGGCCGGACGTCATCGCCAAAGCCAAGCGCGGGGGATTAAATGCCATACAGACCTACGTGTTCTGGAACGTCCACGAGCCTCAGCCAGGCCAGGTGAAGGTCAACGAACTCTAGCCTGTATTGCATGCACGGGATTAATGTAGAGCGAGAGAGAGAGAGAGAGAGAGAGAGAGAGAGAGAGAGAGAGAGAGTGAGGGGGGGTGGCCAGCGTTGATGAGGCCCATCATGAATTTCTCTCTCTAAAAGGCGTCAGTTAACATGATCTGCCGATGGATTCACGGCGGGCGCTGCAGCTGAACTTCTCAGGAAGGCGCGACCTCGTGAAGTTCATCAAGTTGGTGCACCAGCAGGAACTGTATGCGACTCTGCGCATCGGCCCCTTCATCGAGGCCGAGTGGAACTTCGGGTGCCAACTCCTTCCCCATCCTCCTTCCTCGGCGGCGCCGCCATCGTCCCTTCCGAGGCTCACTCATCCTCGTATGCATCTTACGATCATTCGTCTGTCGATTTTCAGAGGATTTCCGTTCTGGTTGAAGGAGGTCGGGAACATAACTTTTCGATCGAACAATGAGCCTTTTAAGGTGAATAATCGAGTTCTTAGCTAGATTACGATGAATAATTAAGGAAATATTCGAGGTCTCGTGTTGATCTCCCTCGTCTTGCCTGCAGCACCACATGAAGAAGTTCGCTGAGATGATCGTGAAGATGATGAAGGATGAGAAGCTCTTCGCCTCCCAAGGAGGACCCATCATTCTATCGCAGGCAGGCAACCCTGGAAGAAGCCCCGTCCGGTAGTCGCTTTATTGAGAGTCAGAGCGTTGACTTCTTCCCCATTGGTGAGCAGATCGAGAACGAGTACAACAACGTTGCCCTCGCCTACAAGGAAGAAGGGACGAAATACGTCCAGTGGGCCGCGAAGATGGCCGTGGGGCTCGAGACCGGGGTCCCATGGGTCATGTGTAAGCAGACGGATGCACCTGACCCAGTGGCGAGTTCCTCCCTGATTTTCCATGGGCTTGAAGAGGGGGGATGAAAAATTGGATCTTTAGGGTTTCGAGGGCCCGACGATGCGTACGAAGATGTTGATGAGACGATGACGATGATGATCTCTGTCGCAGATTAGCTCGTGCAATGGGAGGAATTGCGGCGACACGTTCACGGGTCAGAACAAGCCCAACAAGCCCATCCTGTGGACGGAGAACTGGACGGCACAGTGAGTCCCCGCCTCCATCTTGGAGATAGAGATTTGTCTTAGAAGCCAGCATCTCATTTCTAGAGGATCGAGTCGTCCCATTTTGCAAGCCAAATCGGTAATGGACGGAGTAGAATTTCCCATCTATATAAGCTCGGCCACACTGGTGGTACAAAGTTTAGTTGGATGATGTCCCATCAACGATCATCAACAAAGTTATATTCTTTTCTCGATAAAGTTTGGTTCGATGATGAGCCATCATGGATCATCATCAAAGTCATATTTATTTCTTAAGTGCGACACGATTCTTGAGCTAGAAATTTCATGAATACATATTTGACGATTATTCTCCATATGTGATCGTTATTCTGGGCAATTTCCCCGATTAAGCAAGATTTTCGCCAAAAAGATATCCCCCCCTGTTTGAAAAAAATCATGGGTTCGCTCTCATCTTGAGATGGTTCCCCTTGGAGATCTCAGGTACAGGGTCTTTGGCGACCCGCCGTCCCAAAGATCAGCCGAAGATCTCGCGTACGCCGTGGCCTGCTTCTTCTCCAAGAACGGGACCCTCGTGAATTATTACATGGTATCCATCCTCTTGCGGCTCCCTCTCTTCAGTCCCTTTCAGAGCTTGTCATCTCGGACGCTCTTCTAATTCTGGCCCTTAAATGGGTTACCTTACCCACATTCATGTGCAGTATCACGGCGGGACAAACTTTGGTAGGACAAGCTCATCCTTTGTCACCACTCGCTACTATGATGAGGCTCCTCTCGACGAGTATGGTATGGGACCCATCAGGATCATGCCATCTTTAGAAATACATTATTTTTCTCTCTAACTTAGTTCCCTAAAAGAGTTTTCTATTTATGGGTTTACTCTCAAGAACAACCTCTAAAAAAGGGTTTTTGTGCGCATATATTTATCGATTTATTTTACACCACCTGCGTGACAAGTCAGGATTGTTGAAGGAGCCCAAATGGGGGCACATCAAGGAATTGCACTCCGCATTGAAACTATGCAGAAAGGCTCTGCTTTGGGGGATTCCAACATTTCAATCCTTGGGCCAAGGCCTCGAGGTATTTTTCCTCCACAGATCTCTATAATTCTTGGCGTTGACCCGTTTTATGGATGCCATACTTTGTTAAAATAATCCCCTGTTAGTTGATCAGGAACAAGACATACCGTCAGATATCTGGATCCGATGGCCACAGATTAAGTAACAAGTTGCCAGAGTTCAGAGCTCTACCCTTTGACTATATGCACCCTTTTTCCTATTATCCGTGTGGCAGAACCAGAGCGAATTAATTTCCACATAAGGATATCCACTAGGATAATTCGACACACCAAAAAATAAAAAGCTAAATATATGGAACTATTCCCCTCGTTGACAACTGATTTTCCGTCATGCGACTCGATTACCCAAGAACGTCGATAAAAAGAAGAGCATCACTCCGATTTCTTACGTGTCGTTGACTTTAGCTTGATCTTCACAGGCCCGGGTGTATGAGAAACCCGGGAGCGAAGCGTGCGCGGCGTTCCTCATCAACAAGAACCCTAGAGTCGACACCACGGTGGTCTTCAGAGGGGTGGAGTACTTTCTCCCACACCATTCCATCAGCATCCTCCCCAACTGCAAGACCGTCGTCTTCAACACCCAGAGGGTACCCCACATGTTCCCATTGGAGACCAATCCCAACGAATTATTTATATTTTGTGGGCATGTTCCGGGCTTTTCTATGGACCCAGATGAAACCCGGGCCGTTGACTCTCTTCCATTGCTTGGCGTGGTGTGGGTAGTAACCCTCTTTCGGCGAACGACAGGTCAGCGCTCAACACAGCGCGAGGACCTACCACGTATCAAAAGAGGCCAACCAGAAGCACGGGCGTGGCTGGAAGATGTACCAGGAGGCCGTCCCGACGTTCAGCCGGACTTCCATCCGGGCGAATGGGCCGATGGAGCTCATGAACCTGACCAAGGATACCACGGACTACCTCTGGTACTCTACCAGGTGAGGCGTCGCTACTTGGGAAAATAAGATAGCTGGAAGAGGAGAGCTGCTTCGCCCTTCTAACTCTCTCTCTCTCTCTCTTTCCGATTCTTCTCTCTTAGCTTCAACCTGGAGAAGGACGACCTGCCGATGCGTCTCGACATCCACCCGGTCGTCCAAGTATCGAGCCTCGGCCATGCATTGCATGCCTTCGTGAACGACGTTTATATAGGTTTCTGCTTGTTCTCTCACTAACTTTTTTGAAGTGTCGTTGGACTCTCTCTCTCTCCTCCTCCTCTTCCTCGGGGCATTTCTTCGGACCTGGGATTCATCTAGACTCTGTATAGACACGGGTTCGGGCTGCCCCTCGGCGGCAGCTGACCCCGTCCTTAAAAGCCCTGCATTGTGATGATACTTAGCTATCTCAAACCTAGCCAAGATTGACCTTGTCGTAGATTAAATCATCTCTTCTCGGGCGTTCCTTCAGGATCTGGCCACGGAACCAACATAGATAAGAGCTTCTCCTTCGCGAAGCCGGCGACTCTCAAGCCCGGCACCAACCACATCTCCATTCTCGCCATGACGGTGGGATTACCGGTAAGAGGAAGGAGGAGAAGAAACCGGACTGCTTGGTTTTCCACCTCAAGCTCAGACGTACTCCCTCATCTTCCTCCTCCTTTCTGATGAAGGATAGCGGAGCATTCCTGGAGCAAAGGGTGGCAGGCGTCCACAGGGTCGTCGTCCAGGGTCTCAACACCGGAACCCTAGATTTATCCACCAACAAATGGGGACATCAGGTGAGACTCGCCCATACTTTCTCTCTCTAGAACCATTCCAACAGGGAGACCGATACCAACGCGGATCGCGCAGGTCGGCATGGTGGGGGAGAAGTTGAGGATATACAACCAGCACGGGTCTCACAGGGTTCAGTGGTCAGCGGCGAAGAAAGGGACTCCTCTCACGTGGTACAAGGTAAGTAAAATGCGGCAGCCTGGAACTATCTCACTCGCCGGCGATCAGATATAGGGTTAGATGCAAACAGTCTTTCGTCCATCTTATGGTGGTTTCAGAGATACTTCGATGCCCCGCATGGAGAAGATCCAGTGGCCATCGACATGTCGAGCATGGGGAAAGGAATGGTCTGGATTAATGGGCAGAGCATCGGCCGCTACTGGGTCTCCTACCTCTCCCCTTTCGGCCTGCCTTCTCAGTCCATGTAAGCCACCTCACTCGTCTTCTCCAACATTTTCCCAGCTTTGGAGCTCTCGATCTGTTCCAACTCTTGATCCGCCGGCGCTGGTTCAGGTATCATATCCCGAGGTCGTTCATGAAGCCCACCGGCAACCTCATGGTCGTCCTCGAGGAGACCGGCGGGAATCCGGAGGAGATCGTCGTTGTCACCGTGAGGAGGGACAACATCTGCGCCATCGTCGCCGGCGACGTCAAGCCGAAGGCCCACCTCCGCTGCGCCGACGGCAAGATCATCCACTCCATCGCCTTCGCCAGCTTTGGCAACCCCACCGGCTCCTGCGGCAAGCTCGCCGCCGGCAGCTGCCACTCTCCCGCGGCCATGTCCATCGCCGAGAAGGTAAGTAAATCTCCATTCCCATCGTCATCTTCATCGTCGTCGTGGTCATTTTCAGCTCACCGTTCCTTGCGAGCTCAGGCCTGCGTGGGGAAGAACTCCTGCGAGCTTCCGGTGAGCCGCGAAGCCTACGCCGCCGACGCCGGCTGCGCCGGGACGACCAACACGCTCGCAGTGCAGGCCAAGTGCGTCAGGAAGAAGGGCGAGACGGCATAGCCAATAGCTTCAGCGCAAGAAAAGGAAGTTGAACATCAGTTGATAATAATAATAATAATAATAACGAGGCGCCTTTCCAAGTAGTTCACTAGCGCTGACTATCAGCTGGAGGGTCAACGTGTGACCCCAAGGGGAGAGGGAAAGTCAGAATCTCGTGCGACATCTAGAGAAACGACTTTCGAAAGTGATTCGGCAAATCCGTCTCCAAAATCACCTCCAAACATTTACCTTGTTGAAAATCCTCGCTCAAGCTTCGTCAACCCACCACCTTCGTACAGAATAATGTAAGAATAAAGTAGTTGTGGGGGTCTTCGAGTCAACTCTCGAGCTTTCGATGAACGTATACTGCGGGAGAGCTTATACATAAATATGATATATTTTGGGATCTCTAACTAATTTTACACCAATATATGGACATATGTGCAAAATCCCTTGCGGTTGTTTATTTATGATATTTGCCTTCAACTGCCGCCGCCAAATCCAACCTCGCTGTCTGGTCGGGCCTAAATTAGAACGACCCGAGATCCGGAGGGTGACCATCATCGTCAAACGATCTCGACCGTCCGATCAAATCATTGATCTTTCTTGGGCTCCCACGTGGCAAACTTTTTGAGTTGTCGGATCCGAAGAGGGCTCCCAAAACGGGCACAGACCGTACCGAATCCGTTTTCCGCCCACGTCTTGTTGGATCAAAAGAGAGTTCGGTGGAAATCGTTTCTCCGAAGCGGGAACCGCATCCAAACACTCTGTCCGCCTTTAAACGAGGGTAGGCACTCGTGGGCGGTCTGGGACCGCTTAGGGCCACGTTCGGTGACCGTACCTGCCGTCGAGGGTGCCGAAATCGATTTCATTCGCAGTGGGAACCAAACGGATCGCCGCGTTGTCGGCACTCGGCTTGTCCGAAGCACTTTACCCGCCGGCCCGTGACGCTTCGCTTGTAATGGCGCCAGCTGGCAAGTCCCTCCTCGTGGCCAGCTTAAAGGGGGGGGGTCACGTGAGGTGGAAGGTACTTGGCCTAAACGCCTTGATGTCTTCAAATTGCAAATACACCCCTAGTCCACATCCATCCGCGGACAATTTTAACTAGACGAAAACAAAGGGAATTTTTCCATATTTTACCAGATAAAAATCGATAAATATAATTTAAAATTATTTAATTAATGGAAAAGTAAACCTTACCAATTCTACATTATCCCCACACTTTTAAAAAAAATACTCTATAAATACGATGGCCTGGTCAAGAAGTTCGATTAAATCCCCCGAAAAGCATATAGATCCCTGAAAGAACTTAAATTTGATTTATAGCCATAATTAGGAAATAATCAAGCATACAGGACATAAATGTTAGACTAAAAGCTGTTGAGCAAAGTACCGCCGGGAACCCTAACCATCATCACGAGGTGAGAGGGGAGAGAGAGAGAGAGAGAGAGAGAGAGAGAGAGAGAGAGAGAGGGCGGCAAAGTCAGACAGTGGGGCCCATCTATTTCCCCGGACTCCGCAAGGTGAGGCGTGATCTTGACTCGTGAGGCGATGCTAGACATGGGTCACGTCAAAATTTGGTAAACGGTCAACGGGGCCTGAGAGGGAGATGGTGGGCCCCCCAGCCGGGGTGGCATGTTTAAAAAGATATCACAAGTAATCATTGCGTTGAAGGATTATTTAATTTACTAGTAAAAATGAATCCATATTATTATTTAATTAATTATATCTGTAGGTGGGAACTCGGGATTTAATATTTTTCGGATGATTCCCCATGTTTCCCTGCTGGTAACGACCGTCGGGACGAGAAGAGAGAGAAGAGAGAGAGAGAGAGAGAAGAGAGAGAGAGGGTATATAAACCGACCCACATTAGCTGTCGTCTCCAGTGGATCGGTGAAATCCGCTCTCTCTCTCTCTCTCTCTCTCTCTCTCTCTCTAGCCTTAGCTTGCTCTATTCTCTCTCATCTGTCTAGAGACCGGTTCCAACGCGTCGTTCCTGGCCTCCGAAACCACTCCCAGCAACTAAAGGTGTGCCGTGTGCCCGCTTCTCGTTCGCTGTCTCTCTCCCCATCTCTCTCTCTCTCTCTCTCTCTCTCTCTCTCTCTCTGTGTTGGGCCGGGGAGGTCTGGGAGGGGGGCGGAGGGCAAGAGATTGTCGTGCAGATCTCCTCTACCTCTCGCATCTGTTGCTTCCCGTAGGGTTCTCTTCGATCTAGCTGCATTTGGGTTTGGTTTTTGCGGCAGGGTTTCGGAGGGGCATTGCCTGAGGAATGCCGGAATCGGTTTGGTGTTTTCAGATTTTGCAGCCGGAGGTCAGGGTGGAGGGGCAGAGGAAAGAGGGGATCTTCCTCGTGCTCTGAGGTCTGTGACGGTGAAATCGGAGGAGATCTGCTGCTCCCCCCCGTGTGCGTCCGGGCGGCAACGACGAGGAGGGGGAGATGAGCGCGTCTAGGTTCATAAAATGCGTGACCGTCGGGGATGGCGCCGTCGGCAAGACCTGCATGCTCATATCCTACACCAGCAACACATTTCCCACGGTATACCTCCCCTGCTGCTCCTTTTCCCTTCAACGCATGCCTCCATTGCAATCAATTGCCGACTAGGGTTTTATTTTGCCAGTAGTTACTATTTGGTTGATGAAAATATTACATCGGTTGCTCGTCAAGGGACGTGGTCCTCGATGTTTTGTCTCCGATCTCTCTACATTATCCCAGGGGGATCAGGGCCTAAGTTTTTGTCATTTTTCCCCCCTTCGTTGCAATGTTATGATCAGGGGAAAGCTAGTACGCCGATCTAAGTGATTTCCACAAACGGAGGTTGGCAAGCTTGATGCAGCAGTCGTTGAATTCAGTGTTGTTCCCCCATTAAAGATTTTCTTTTGGAGCATGTTTGGGCGCCAGTTGCATTATTTTTGTTTAATTCTTGGATTTGAGAAACATGCGCCAGTAGTGGGGATTGTCAAACCATGGTGCTGACACGCCATGTCCTTAGTTTTCGTTTCTTTTCTACCCTACTTAACCCATTCTGCCCCCCTCCTTCCCCCGCGTCTTTAGAGCTGCCTTTATGTTCTTTTCTCGATTTTTTTTCATTATTTTTGTTGTTGTTTCGGTTGCTACAGGATTATGTGCCCACAGTTTTTGACAACTTCAGCGCAAATGTTGTGGTGGATGGTAACACTGTTAACCTGGGTTTGTGGGATACTGCCGGTAGGTTTCTGCCCTAATAATTTCATCATCATGGAATGCCTGGGGAAGAAAATAGAAATAAAAAAATTTCTGTTTTATGTCTTCTTGAATGAATCAGGCCAGGAAGATTATAACAGGCTACGGCCTTTGAGCTACCGTGGCGCTGATGTCTTCTTGCTTGCATTCTCTCTCATCAGTAAGGCTAGTTACGAAAATGTGGCTAAGAAGGTGAAAGCCTGTCCAATATTTTTTCTTTGGTGTTAGCTTCCCCAGGAAAAAAATATCTGAATGATCTTGGTGCACTTGATTTTTTTGTTTTTTGCAGTGGATCCCTGAACTGAGACATTATGCACCTGGTGTTCCCATTATTCTTGTCGGAACAAAGCAGGGTAATAGTTCAGCTTTTACTTCTTTTTATCTTAGTTAGATCCTCTATCACTTGTTACTAAAATTTTCGTCAATATATCTATATATTAATTTGGATGAGATAGTTGTAATACCTGGTGTATTATTCTTGTCTGTTATCTCAGCAATTGCCATCTCAGGCATATCCAAGCTGGCTCCTCTCTACATTCTAGCTTCTAGCATCATCATTTCCACTTGCAAGTAATAGAGTTCAAGTTTTCAAGGTTGATGTGAATGACTTGAAAATTTTTAATGATAGGATTTATTTCTTTTGTTTGCCCGCCCAAAGATTGTTAGTCTCGGTTTATTTCCATATTGTGCTTTCATTGTTTTTAGCCTTATTCACTCGTGAAAATGTTTGATTAGATGTTATTTATCTTCATGCTTGTACTGTATGATCATACGAGAAACCAAATCAATGGGATGCATATCTGTCAGTTTTGTGTGCCGATATGTGTGTTCATTTATACATTTTTGTGTGGAGTCTTTGAAAGAGTCAGGTTTGGCGTAGAACAAAGCTGATGGGAAGGGAAGTGGAGTATGGTGATAATGGCCATGCCTAAGTTGTTGGACATGAATACTGTATATATGTTTCTTAATGTTATGATGCTGATATGAAATGCTTTGATCTCGATCACTGTGCAGTGATCTTGAACACTACTATGCAAGTGTGATTCATGTGTTCTGTTTTACTCTGTTCCTCTGAAAGCTGTAACATTGATTTGTTAGTCTTCTCTTGGATATCACTCAATTTTTTTTCTCTACCTTTTCCCTTCTTTGTGTTAATGTGAGGGCTTCTGCTGACAAATGGGTATTTTATTTCCTTAGATCGGCTCTCTTATTTTCTTTTTGTTTCCGTTTAGGGGAAAAAAAAATACTGCCCCACTTCTCACCTTTTAGACTGTCCATCGATTAGAACGTCCTTTTCTTCGTGGCTCTTTCACTTGATATTTTCTTTATCTAATCCGCTGACAGAGCTGCGGCCTGGGCACGTTTGCTCGTCTTTGTCCGGGGTCTCTGTCTCCTTGGCCATTTATGCCTTTCCTTCTATATGCTCCACGTGTATAGCGTTGTCACCGGAAAGCTCCACCTTTTTTTTTTCATGTGATAGAACTTGAGTCTACCTTATTTTTTGAATATAGAATGAAATTAGGATATTTATTTGTTTATTTATTGTGTGGGTGCAGCAGTGATTTTTATTTATTGTGAATATGGTATTCATTTAAGTCAACCTTTTAAGTGACATACCAGGTAATTATGAATGGTGTCACTTGGGTTTCCTTGGACACATCATTTGACCATGACTCTCCCTCAGGAACCGTGGCCCATTAAACTCAGTTAATTGCAAAAAATAGATGGTGGGGTCTGGGCCCGGACTCCACTTTTATCCTCAAGGATAATCAGATCCAGAAAACCATGGATCTTGCTTTGTGTGGTGTTTTCCTTCTTTCATCCTGATTTTGGATTTTCTTCCTGTGATTATGGATGGCATGTTGAATGATGGAGTTGCTTACAAGGCACGTTATCATGTCGATGATCTTAGTTTTTCTCATTAAATATTTTAAGACTTTGGAAAGTGTTCCTTTGCCCTAGTTTATTTGCAATCCTGAAGAAGCTCAATGGGCTCTATCTGCAGATCTTCGGGATGATAAGCAATTTTTTATAGATCACCCTGGCGCAGTGCCCATCATGACACCTCAAGTATGTTCCTTCATGAACCCGGAACCTTCTTTTTAATCACTCTTGGGCCTGCTTTTTTCTGCATCCATGTGGAATTTATATGGCTTCCCTCGACATACAAGTTTGGGCCCAGTGCCACGTGGCATGCAGGCCCCCCCAATGATAATGAGGTATCGTGCAGATGCTCTTTTGGGCAGCCATGTGGCAACAACATAGGTTTCAGGGCCAGAACCCGTCTAGTCATTCTGATGGGCTAGGCCTACTTTCTTTATGAGTTTGACTTTGATTCCCAAACCCCCAAGAACCGGAGCCGGACCCCTCGGCACCCCTTGTTGCACTCTTTATAAAGTTTCTTTCTTGGCAGGGGGAAGAGCTCAAAAGGATAATAGGAGCCGCTGCCTACATCGAATGCAGCTCTAAAACACAGCAAGTACGCCCCCCCTCTCTCTCTCTCTCTCTACCCATCTGCATCAAAATATTCTCTCTCCTAGATTAACCGAGTTTGTATTCATATTCCTCTTCGTGGGCAGAATGTCAAGGCAGTGTTCGACGCAGCCATAAAAGTCGTGCTCCAGCCGCCCAAGCAGAAGAAGAAGAAGAAGAGAAAGTCGCAGAAGGGCTGCCCCATCTTGTGATCGACTGCTCAGAACATGCGCTGATACCGGAAATGGAAATCTCGCAAGAACAACCCCAAGCCCGCCTTCCCCCTCCCTCTCCTCCTCTCTCTTTAAAAAGTAGCCGGCGTTGGTGTATAGTGTGAACTGAACTGACAGCAGCAGTAGGGAGCTCCAGAAGCGCCGAGCTGATCTCTTTCAGCTCGCCTTCTGCTTGATCATCTGTAATACTCGGTGAATCGGGTTCTTCCGCATGACTCAGAGGAGCTTCCGATCCGGAGAGCTGCGATTTGTGGGCGTGTTGTACTCGTATCTGTATCCTCTATCACTGCCAGAATTTGAGTATATTTATTAATCTACTGTTTCGGGAAGCTCCGCCCTTCTTCCCATCCGCCTTATCTTCTACTGGGCGTTGAATATTTTTTTCCTTTTCTATCACACAGCAGAGAAATTTCGGAGCTGATTGATTGATTGATTGATTGAGGGTGGTGGGTTTGGAGTGGTGTTTGAGAAGAAATATGATGATTAATAATCGCCGGGTTTTCTTTGCTTTTTTATGTTTTGTGAGGCATTATCGAGATCTTTAGACGAACCCGAAAGTCGCCCGAGAAGGGTTCTTGCTTTTTGTGATAAATATTTGATGAGATGGCTGATATTTGGGAAATAGCTCATGCTTCTTGAGCTTTCACATGGGTCCTCGGTTGACTTTGATAAGAGTGGCCATGCCATGATTACTCTCTCTCTCTCTCGCTCTCTCGCTCTCTCTCTCTCTCTCTCTCTCTCTCCCTCTCTCTCTCTCTCTCTCTCTCTCCCCTCCTATCTCCTATCTCTCTCTCTCTCTCTCTCTCTCTCGCTATCTCTCTCTCTCTCTGTCTCTGTGTCCGTCTCTCCTCTCTGACGTGCAAGTGGATAGGGGACTGGGGAGGAGCTTCAGAAGGATCCTGCTTTCGGCGCAGAACGTTAGGCAGATGGCCTCTTTGACGGCGTTCAGGAGAATACTAAAACGGGGCAAAGACGGCGAGAGAGGTACTGTCCGAGTCCGAGAGGGAGACGATCCAAGGGCCTGCTTCTATCTAGAGGAGGTCGCCATCTGTATTCCCCCTTCTAAGGCCTGCTTTCGCCTCCTCGGAATATATCCTCCTCTCTCTGCCGCGTAGAATCGGAGAAAGAGAACACGGAAGGAGAGGAATCACCCAGGCCATGCCTCTCTCTCTCTCTCTCTCTCTCTCTCTCTCTCTCCTGTAGAGGGATTAAGAATGCTTCGGGCTAAGCTCGAATGCGGCGGCCTCGCCTGGAAGAGAATTTTGCTGCTTGTGGGAGGGAATATCACGATGTTGACCCCATCTTTCCTTTGATTCGTAGAAAAGAGAAGACAGGACGGCAGGAAACGGCTGGCGGTGGCGCCGCCAACGGACTGCAATTTGACCTGGGCTGCGCCGCCTCCACCGGTGGAGATGTCGGCCCCGTCCTTTTCGTCTCCCAAGGGATTACTTCCTCTTTTCAAAACCCATGCTTATTCTTCCCAGCTTTCTCTCTCCAACCCTCTCGTTTTTGTTCCGGCATCTCCTCTCTCTCTCTCTAGGACTGCTTTATAAGCGGAACATTGGCCTCCAGGGAACGCACAGAGAGAAGACGGAAGCTTGTGGCAGCGGGCCTCTCCCTCTTTGCACCCACCCTGCAGGTCCCTCTCCCATCTCCCTCCTGGTTTCCCTCGTCAGAATGGCCTTCCGCAGGATCCTCAAAGAGCTCAAGGACCTTCAGAGGGACCCTCCCTCCGCATGCAGCGCAGGTACGTTACAGGGATCGATCTCCCTGCGCCTCATCTCCATCGACTTCTCACCTCCTCTCTCTCTCTCTCTCTCTCTCTCTACCCCCTCTCTCTCTCTCTTTCTCTCTGTCTCTCTCTCTCTACAGGGCCGGTGGGTGAAGATATGTTCCACTGGCAAGCTACGATCATCGGCCCCAACGACAGCCCATACTCGGGGGGCCTCTTCGCGGTCTCCATTCACTTCCCCCCCGACTACCCCTTCAAGCCCCCCAAGGTCAACTCTCTCCCCTCTCTCGGCGACCGGGGCTCCAGGGTTGACTCCCCGCTGACTTCTCTCTCTATCTCTCTCTCTCTAAGACCAGGTGGCCTTCAAGACGAGGGTCTTCCATCCCAACGTGAACAGCCACGGGAACATCTGCCTGGACATCCTCAAGGAACAGTGGAGCCCCGCCCTCACCATCTCCAAGGTCAACCCTCAGTTTTCCCAGAAATAGTTTACTTTACGACCAGCGGGTCAACTCAGCCCCCGCGGGTCCGATCGAGCTCGCCGGGGAATCGGTCCATAAATACCTCACAAAGTCCGTCTCGACCGAGTCGGATCGTCCAAGGATCGAGACCGATTCCGTTTCAGATCAGCCGATCTAAACCATGCGGGGAGCAGAAAACGGGCCCATTTGGGCCGAACGTATGGGCCTATTGATTATAGATGGGCCGATCGAAGACATTTTGTGGAGGACCGATGGGCCTAGTCGGGCCGGCCCAAAATTATGGGCAAGAAAGAACTGACGTGGACATGGGCAGGTGCTGCTCTCCATCTGCTCACTGCTGACGGATCCGAACCCGGACGACCCACTGGTGCCCGAGATCGCCCAGCTCTGCAAGACGGACCGGCCCAGGTACGAGGCAACGGCCCGCAGCTGGACCCAGAAGTACGCCATGGGCTGAGCCCAACGCTCCCCACCCACCCAATAAGCCCAGCGGCCCACCGATCCCTCGTCTGTACTTTCTTCAAGGAGAATCAGCTGAAGAAATAAAATCAGGAATGTCCATTGGAGTCTCATGGGCCAGAGAGAGAGAGAGAGAGAGAGAGAGAGAGAGAGAGAGAGAGAGAGAGAGAGAGATTGGCACGTGTGGGAGAACCATGTGAGAAGAGAGCAAACTTGAATGAGTGTGCTCTGGGCCTAACCGGCCCAGGATACACCACCCAAGGCTGAGGCATTGGGAAAACTTGGGGAAGGTCTAAAAAGGGTTTGACCAAGAATGATAATTTCCAAAACAAGCAATCAACCACAGGCAGCTGCCAGAGAAAATATGTACAAAAAAAAGGACTTTGAAATTTCATGCAGAAGGCAGTGAGCTCTCATAAGGCAGATCCGCCAAGAAAAAGTCCATGGAAATTTATTCTCTAGTAAGAGATAGAGATAGAGAGAGAGAGAGCAACCTTTAAATATCTGTATTTCAACGCCTTCCCGCTGAACAGGCAGTAGTAACCGTTGACCCATCAGATCCCTTCTGTACATCGCAGTGAATCTGTCCTCGAAACCCCTACCCTCAAAGTCAACTAGCCATGTATTCAGGAACAAGCTGAAGAACAAACGAGGGAGATACAAGAATGAAACAAAAGAGAAAAGCGCTGGTGCCTCTCTTGGATTAACTTATCTTCTGAATACAATATGATCCTCTAAGCTGCCTCATCAACGAAAATTCAGCTATCTCTAGCTGTACGAGCCCTAGCTGAAGAACAAGACAATTCATCCATCAAGAAGAGATTTCGATGGTGAGAGGATGAAGACATTAATTCAAACAGAGATTCAATGGAAACGTAGTAATTCTTCATATGCATAGTTTTTACGTGACAATAAATTAAATACTAATAAAGTTTTCAGACAGGGAGAGAAAATTTCAGTTGCTATTATTCTTCTCAAAAAATTATTATCCATACCTTTACAATCAATTAAAACAGGTACAGCCAATTATATCTAGCTCAAAAAAAGTTTTCACTAAAGCCAAAAAACATTCACCATTCCTTTCGTTTACTAAAAGCTAATTTCTTCTTCCCCCCTTCAATGTTAAAATAAGAATGTTACTGAAAATAGAGGTATTCACTGTAGAGAAATTAGTATCTACCAGTTTTTATCTTCACATAACCAATCATATCTTTAATTCCAGAGACCAGCCATTCATGTTGTGAGCATTTGGCTTCCTCACCTGGTCTCCCTAATCCGCATTAAATCGCAAGAAACAGCACCTGATGTGATCCAGCTCAAATAATTAGGTTGAGGCTTTCAAGTTTTAGCATCCCACAACTAAAAACTATTTGAGTCAACAAAGGCACAGGACTTGTTGCTCTCTTGCTGGGATAAACCAATTTGAACCAACTCAAATTGGGGACCAAGTCAACCGAAATTTTTTCTCGCACAAGAACAATTAACTGATCGACCACCAAGGAGATAAGAACTAGGAGCTTAGAATCATCAGAAGGAAAAAACCATCCAATATGTTAATATCATGAGGATATGACAGAACTCACAAAACTAGCCCGATCTAGAGATCACATTTGGTTTAGAGAGAGAATATTACAAAAGTAAAAGGAATTCAACGCATTTGTTTAAATAAAATAATCAGTAAAATAATTTTTCTAAACAGGTCAGCAACAATTGTCACAATTCCCAATCCAGGGATTTGCGTGCAATTATCTATAGAACAAAAAAGGTGATTGTTTATTTGAATCCATCTTAGGAATAAAGATCTACCATGTAGAAAGAGTTGGGTATATCATCATTCCAGAAAAAAATACTTGGAAATCTTCACCTGAGGAGATCTCATAACAGGGGCATTTTAAAAACTTCCTAAAAGCAATTCCATAGAGTGTGAAAGCAAGAACCCAAGAGGATCAAAGAGCATAACTCACAGTCTCCAATCAAGAGAAAGGCAAATTTAACCTAATAACCCATGGTGATACCTATCGGGCAAGCTACTGCATTCCCACGTCAAGACTCCCCAACTGCAGTTCAAATTTCTATGTACGCCCTAAATCAATCAAGGTCTGGCATATATTTATATGATTAATACGCCATTTAAGAGAACATGCCACTGCTTTGGAAGATCTGGAAGATGATTTGAACCAGGGCCGTCTAAAAGACCTAGCAATGTGAGGCCGCTCAAGGATAAGTACACTACCCATCTCTCACCCTTTGTGGAAATCTTGATCTGCATCCGTTTACACGCAAAGTTTATGAATAAATTTCATTCCTTTTTTTTTTGCACGTGTTCCTCAACTGGTTTGCTTTCTACAGTGCATCTCAATAAAATAGGGAGCATAAAAACAATACAACATAAAGAACATGTCTGTTTAGTTAGCATTTCTAAGGACTAAAAATAGGGAATAAAAGGTCAAAAATCCTACCTCTCTTCCTGTTTGCACTCGAAACGCATGCCATGGGCACTAAATTTACTCCACAGTTCAAGAACTCAGAACCAGAGCTGGAATCTGCCGAGCACTGGACTGTTCCAGCATCACATGTGCCATATCTCTGACCATCTAGTCCTCCCTGGGCAGGCTCAGACTTCTCTTGAATCCCTTGGCGCATACAATAAACCTGATCGTTGAACCGCATATCACATGGATTGAGGACATGTGTACCAATGGGAAGGTTCATCTGGCTGGGAGCGGAGAGCAGATCTCCAGTATTTTTTAATGGCTTCTGGTAAGGGAAAGAACCAATTTCCCCTTCAATCCTCCCTCTAATGTCCACTAAGAGACACTTGAGCCTCATGACCTCCGCCTCCAGAGAAACCTGATTCTGTAACCTCCGCAGCAGCTGTTCGTTCACTTCCCTCAGCTGCGATACCTCGTCCTCCAACGACGCAGTCCTGGCCTTCATCTTCTCCCTGTACTTACGGACGGCCTCCCTGTTTCCCAGGGGGCGCTTCCTAGAAGCCACCTTCTCCCCAGTGTCGCCGTCTGTGGGGGCGGTGATGATCTTGGTGTGCACATGGAAGCAGGTGTGGGTGTGGGACATGTCCGGACCCGGCGGGTTGCAGGTGTGGGTGTGGGTGCAAGCGTGAGAATCCTTGAGGATCTCGTCGAAGAAGCTTTCCATGGAGCACCCGCCGGGGCACTGATCCTCGTCGTTCACGTTGGACGACACCTCCTGGTTCGAGATCTCGATCTCCCCGTTGTCCATCTCCGCCAGCGGGTGGTGCTCCGGCCGTCGGCTCCCCCCGGGACGAAGATCGGTCGCCCGACGGAGATTCACGACGATCGGAAAGCTCCTCCGCCGCCGATCTCCGCCCCCTCCTCTCTCCTTCCCTCTCGAAAGAACAGTTTGAAACGTTAATCGACTCCGCGCGCGCGCGGAAACGTCACTATGTGTAACCATGTCGACATAACTGTACGGAATCACTTGCAAGGTCAGCAAGAGGCCACGTGGCACACCAACCGGCACCATCACCATTCATAATTTTTATATCTATTATTTTTTAATCGAGCAACGAAGCCAAAATAATTTTACGTGCGACCGAAAAATGATCAAACGATATTTTTAAAAATATAATATTAAGTATGTTGATGATAATTATTTATTGTCGAAACCGCTGGATCGGATCCGGTTGACTGGTTTCGCTTAGCCGAACCGGATCCGACTGACCCGTGAACAGGAAGGGTATCAATACGAAGTGTATTAGGGACGTAAACATAAATAAGTGAAGAATACGGTACAACCGTAATCCCACCTCTACGTCTCTTCCTTGGTGAGACCCTCGGTCACAATGAACCAGAAGATGAACCCAAGGTACATAGGCTTTCAAATAGGGCTGGTCGGCAGTCAACCATCCACATCACGGAGAGATCTGCCGGCGCTCGAGCTCGGAGATGGCGGGGACCCCCTCCGGACGCGCGGTCTCAGAGCTTGGAGGAGGGCAGGCCTGAAGAACAGAGGAATGTCGAGGTCAGGAGAAGGAGCGGGATCACAGCAGCCCGTGAGGTGTGGAGGAACAGGATCACTTGCCGAGCTGCTTGGCGTTGACGATGCTCGGGGAAGCGGCCGGCGGCGGAGAGTTCTCATCGAGGAAGGGCTCGACCCGGTTGGGGTCGGACCAGACTGGGTACCCCTTGATCTTCCCCTGCAATCGAATGGGAATGGGGACTCAGATTCTTCGGGTCCGATCGGTTTTGGTGGGTTGAAGAGAATCGGATTGGGGATTTTGGCGGATGATACGTACCAGAACGTTCAGAGCGGCGAGAGTCGCCATCCCTTCGCGGGTCCACTGCAATCGATGAAACAGGATCGACGAGTGAATTCTGGAGCTGTTTTTAATCGACTTTGGTGTTTTGACGAAGATCGATGATTACCTTTGAGGCTGATGCGATGTGTGGCACCACGACGGCGTTCTTCAGCTCTGCGAGTCCGGGCTTCATGAAAGGTTCATCCTGCGGAGGATTCGGAGAACCAAGTTCGTCGGAACAATCGAGTTTTGATTTTTTTTTTTTTTTTTTTTTTGCAAAAAAATTCGAATCTTGCTGAGAGCAACATTACCTCGAACACGTCAAGACCAACCCGAAACATGGGATTCGCCTTCAGATGCTCAACCAGGGCCGCTTCGTCGATCACCGGGCCTCTGCTTGCATTTACGAGGATCGCTTCCTGTAAACAGAGGGTTTTGCTCCATCAGTGCTGTGGCAGACGACGGTTCATTGCTATTTGTTCCTTCTTTTATGTAATTATTGTTCCTTGGATGACTGAAAAAATAGGACAAAAATAATTCAGAAACTGAGATCTCCACCTTCTTCATCAGGGCAAGGCTGTCTTTGTTTATCAGGTGGTACGTGGTCTTGTCCAGAACAGGATGGAGACTTATCTGGAGGAAGAAGCGCAAAGATCAAAACCCTTGGTGAAAAAAAAAACAACAAAAAATCTCTTTCAAACTTTGCCAGATGTTTTTTTTTCATCTCAACAATCTAAGATTTAGATTGTTGAATATGAAAAAACCAAAAAATCTTTTTTAAAAAAATCCATGCGGCAACAAATAACAAGATCGAAACCATGAATCTCTCACCACATCCGCCTCACTGAGCACCTCTTGCATGGAAGAAGCTCTCTTCCAGGTGACAGGTTGCTCCCCGTTGGCTTTCAGGAATTCCCCGTAAGCTGCAGGAGAAAGAGAGGCAGAAACCCGATGAACGTCACTTTCGTGTTCAGTAATAATCCAGATGAATCCGGCAGGGGATGAGCTTGCCTGTCACGAATTTCTCCAGCCGGGTCGCCTGATACAGGTCATAGTATATGAGGTTCATCTTGAACCCTTCAATCTGCCAAGAGAATGGTTACGAAGATTATCCACCGCTTAATCTATTTTTTCCTTTCATTTTTCGGTCTGATATACATTTATGGAAGCTTGACGTTGGCGCAAACTGATTTGAGTTCATCTGAGAAAAAGACTAACTAGTATCAAAGAGTGTATTGATTACCATCATCCTCGCATACGCAGATCCAATCCGACCAGCCCCGATCACTCCCACTGTCTGTCCCTTGAGCAGGTTGCCCACAAATCTGCCGAGATAATAACCTCACGGAATGATTCTTCCTCCTCCCACGGACGCTGGAGGATAAGTTCCTACGCAGAAGAGAGGAGAGGGAAAGAGAAGTAGGGTTCAATCGAAACATACAAATTGGGTAGCCAGCCGTCGTATAATCCAGCCCTCATGAATTGATCCGCTTCAACTATTCTCCTGGCCGCTGCTAGTGAGAGTGAAGCGGCCAACTCTGCAGTCGTCTCCGTGAGAACTCCCTGGAAAAAGAGAAGAGGGAGAGAAATCCGGATGAAAACTCCTGTTAGGTTCCATCGTCACTCAAGAACCGGAGGGAGTGTTCATGGAAATCTTCTCGCTGCGTGGAAGGAGGTTTCGACTCAGACTCACAGGGGTGTTGCCAACGGCGATTCCATGCTTATTGGCGGCGTTCACGTCGACGTTGTTGTAGCCGACGGCCATGTTGCTGAAGGCGGTCCCTCCGGCCCTCCTCAACGCCGAGAACAGCACGTCCCCCCAGTCCTCCGTCAGCTGATCAGAGCCATAACAGAGTCCGGATAAACTCGAGAGAAACCCCCACAGAGAGGAATTCATCCCCCCCAACGAAGCCAGCGTCTCCCTCCCTGCTCACCTGGCCGATCACCCCGTCGCATCGGTCGCCGATGAGTGCGAGAATGTCGTCCACGGACAGTATCGTCTTCTTCTCCGTGCAAATCTGTAGAAAACAGAGGAAAGCCGCGCAGACTTCGAATCAGGTAATCGGCACCAGAGGAGAACGGGAGAGGTCGGAGAGAAACTGCGGCGGATTGCCTCGACGCGGCAGTCTTGCTCGGTGAGGAGGCGGATCCAGCGGGTTCCAGGCATGGACTTGGTGCTGACGACCCTGTACTTCCCGCTAGGGTTCCACACTTCGATCGATACCGGCTTCATGGCTGCCGCAGTCCGACCGTCGCCGCGAGCGGGAGTGTGGCGAGGAGCAGCCGCGGAGGGGACTGGACACTCTGCGCCTTTCTCTCTCTAGACTGTAAACTGAAGAGGGAAATTTATACCCATTCACACGTCCAGATAATTCCTCTCCCATATTTCTGTTCCTCCCGGGCGTCCGGAGAGAGAGAGAGAGAGAGAGCGAGAGAGAGAGAGAGAGAGCGGATAACGTCTGGTTGATGAAGGGGAGGGCCATGGGAGGCGCCGCTCTTTGGACCGCTCGTTCTTGGAGAAGACGGAGATAAGAGAGAGAAAGGAGTGTCCACGTCACGTCACCGCTTCCCGCGCTTTTAGCAGCATTATACGAAACATTGAAAAAATTGGGCGTCGAGCATAAAAAACAATTTTCCAAATAATTAAATGAATCGAGTAGTTATTCATATTTTTCAATATATCAATAAATGCCCGTTCGCGGATTTTTTTCATTATAAATTCATAATATGTGAAGTTGGCGAACCGAAAGACGCCACGTGGAAATGGGGGGGGGGACCCCGCCCATTGAGAGTTTTAATGGGCTTATATTGGTTGGGCTTGGGCTGGACTGGATTGGGCTCTCTACTCATATCTATATCCCTATATTTCCTTGAAAACTATTTTTTATTGTACATTATATGTTAAATAAAATTTCAGCCTTAAAATTTAAATGCAATAAAAATGAAGAATATAAGCATCACAGAGTTAAATAAGATAAAATTTAAATTCATAATTCGCATCTAACTAAATTTAGGTTATTTTCTTAAAAATATATAAACACATCTTAAGGGAAAAAATAGAGGGAAAAAGGAGGGATACATCCTTTTATTCAACAATCCCTCGATCTTATGTATCTAATTTTGTTATATTTATGGTTCATTTAATTTCAATAATACCATCTATGGCATAGCCCATGGGAAATTAAAGGATATGTACGCTCAATGTGAAGCAGTCTCATACAGCTGTGGTTGTCAAACGACAAGAGGCTGATCGTCTTCCACAGTTGGGATGATGGGAGGAGGCGGAATCGAGCTGGAGATGCTGCCTGAACGCCGAGATGAACGCCTCCACCCTTGCGTTCAGCTCCTCCACGCCGCACCCTCCGTCACTCTCCTCCTCCTCTTCCTCCTCTTCCTCGCCGGCGGGCCGCGGGCGTTTCTTCCTGTCCGGCGGGGCCGGCGATCCCGCGGACTTCATTCCGACGGCAGGGACGTCGTCTTCTTCCGCGGGACGCTTGCGGGGCGGCGGGCGGGTGGAGAAGTAGACGATGGAGGCGACGACGAGCTGGAGAAGCAGGAAGAGGAGAGGAGACGGGCCCAGCAGGGGACGGGAGCTCCGCCACCGCCCGGGGATGGCGCATTGCAGGAGCGTGTTCAGCGCCGAGACCACCAGCGCGGCCGCCGCAGCGGCGAGGGCCGTCTCCACCATGTCGTCCTTCCCGGCCGCCGCCGCCGCCGTCGTCTTCCTCACCATCTCCCACCTCCCCCTCGCCGGAAAGAAGCTACCCGTCCGCCGCTGGCCCTCCCGTCTTATAGAGGAGGAGGGGTTGGGGCGGGTCCTCCCGCACCACCGCTGGTTTCCTCCTCTTTCAAGGCGCGGCGGAGGGAGAGCAAGGCGGCAGCTTTTCCTCGGCGCGGGGGGACCGGTGTCAGTGACGGTGTCGCGCATGCCGCGGCCTTCTCTGTCTGCCGGCTCACCGACGGCTGGATTATGTCGCCGCTGAGGGCGCCGGTCCGCCGCCCGGTGCGATGATGGCCATCACGAGCCCCGCCCCGCCTTTCCCCGCCTGCTGTAGTCTGTAGAGAGAGAGAGAGAGAGAGCGAGAGAGAGAGAGAGAGAGAGAGAGAGAGAGAGAGAGGCTTAATTGGGCTTTGACACGCAGGAATCGAGCGGCCCAGTATGTCTGAGCTTCGTTCTTTCTCCTACCTCGGCCGGAGCAAGGCCGCGGGAACCGGAACTCGACCCATATCTTCTTGTCCCTCAAGAATCGAGATTGGGCACTGGATTCTGGGCGCGATGGGGCGATGAACTCGGCCGTGGGGAACCCGGCGCTGCGATCTTTAGGCTTCGCCGTCGCTGATCGTATCTTACTCCTCCTGAGCAGCGCCGCCGCCGAGAATCCACGGCGGCTCCGAGAAATTCAGGCTCAGATTGTCGTTAACCCTCCCCTCCGCGCCGACGATGCCCTCTTCCAATTCGTCTCTTCCTGTGCTCGCCATCTCGGCCCCCGCTACGCCGCCCTGTTCCTGCGCCATCTCCCCATCAGCTCGGATGTTCCTCTGTGGAATCTGGGCATCCGGTCGTCGACAGAGTCCGACTCCGGGACGGAGTTCATGATCATCTATAACGCGATGCTCGGAGACGGCGGCGTCCCTCCGGCAAAGTCAACGCTCTCTCTGGTTCTGCGTGGTCTCACCCGTTCCTCGGCGGACAGGCAAGGGGAATCCGTTCACTGTCAGATTCTGAAGATGGGCTACGGCTCCGACATATTCCTTGGCACGGGCCTGCTGGATTTCTACGCGAAAATCGGGCGCCTGCCATCCGCCAAGCAGATGTTCGACGAAATGCCCGAGAGAGATGTCGTCACGAACAACTCAATGATCGCGACTCTCAGTAATCACGGGTTCGTCGATGAGGCCCGACGACTGTTTGACGAGATGGCGGCCAAGAGCTCAGCCACCTGGAACTCGATGATCACCGGCTACTGCAAGAGCAACCGAGTCGGCGCCGCCCGGGCTGTGTTTGATCGGAATCCCATGAAAGACGTCATCTCCTGGAACGCCATGATCGACGGCTACTGCAAGGCGGGCCAGTTGGAGCCGGCGGCGCAGCTGTTCCACGAGATGGGCTCCGGCAAGAACTCGGTGACCTGGAACACGATGATCACAGGCTACGTCCACCACCGCCAGTTCTCCGCCGCCGTCTCGCTTTTCCGGCAGATGCAGGCGGCGGGAGTCCGGCCGACGGGGGTCACCATGGTCTGCTTGCTGTCGGCGTGCGCCCATATCGGCGCCCTCGACATGGGCAGGTGGATCCATTGCTACATTCACAACCAGAGCCTCACCATCGACGTCGTCCTGGGGAACGCCCTCATTGACATGTACTGCAAATGCGGCGCCATAGAAATCGCCCTGCAGGTCTTCCGCCAGATGGCCGTGAAGAACATCTTCTGCTGGAACTCCCTCATCACCGGCCTCGGCATGCACGGGCACGGCGAGCTCGCCGTCGAGGCCTTTCTGGAGATGCACCGGCGGGCGGGGATCAGGCCCGACGGAGTCACCTTCGTCGGGCTCCTCTCCGGGCTCAGCCATTCGGGCATGGTCACCGAGGGCCGGAGATTTTTCTCGCAGATGGCGGAGGTCTACGGCGTGGAACCGGAGATCGAGCATTACGGCTGCATGGTGGACCTGCTCGGCCGCGCAGGGCACCTCCAGGAGGCTCTGAAACTCATCGGCACGATGCCCATCGAGCCGAACGCCGTCGTCTGGGGGAGCCTGCTCCGCGCCTGCAGGATCCACAGGGACGCCGTCATGAGCGAGCAGGTCGCGGCGCGGCTGGTGGCGCTGGACCCCGGCGACGGCGGCAATTACGTACTCCTCTCAAACATCTACGCCTCCGCTCGCCGGTGGGAGGATGTGCTCGGCTGCCGGAGGGCCATGGCGGAGAAGGGCGTCCGTAAGCTCCCCGGATGCAGCATCGTCGAGGTGAACAACGCCGTCCACGAGTTCGTCGTCGGCGACGCCTCCCACCCGGAGTACCCACTTATCGCCGCCTTCCTGGAGGAGCTCGCCGGCGATCTGAGGGCGCTGGGATACTCGCCGAACCTGGAGGCGGTGCTGCACGACGTCGAGGAGGAGGAGAAGGAGGGTGCCGTGAGGTTCCACAGCGAGAAGGTGGCCGTCGCCTTCGGGATCATGAAGACCGCCGCCGGCGCCCAGGTCCGCGTGGTGAAGAACCTCCGGGTCTGCGGCGACTGCCACGAGTTCCTCAAGCTCGCGGCGGCGCTGCTCGGAAGGGAGATCCTCCTCCGCGATCGGAGCCGCTTCCACCGATTCGCCGCCGGCGCCTGCTCCTGCAAGGATTTCTGGTGAACTCCCCCCCCAAAACAACCCCAAGATGACCGTTACGCATTGGTGGGCTTTTAATGGGCTCAACGAACGGGGATTGACTGGGCCGGAGACGGGAGAAAAAGCCACGCGGTCAAAATGGGCCCCACGCGGGCACTATAAATGGGCTCACTATGACGAGAGCGTGGAAAAGCACTTCGCGCGGTGGAGATGGCGCCACCGCTGTTGATCTGCGGGTGGACGGCTGGGAGGGGCTCTGACCGGAGCGCCGCCAGCCGCCGTCACGGTGGTGGAGGGCGCCATTTAGGACCAAATCCCGAAGGGGTCAGATCTGTGAGGCCGCGTTATCTATTCTTCCCTTCAATCCGAGGAAGAGGACGAGCTCTACGAGGAGCGGAGGAGCTCCCGCCGCCCCCTTCCCCGGCGTCGTCGCCGTCCTCATTGGAGCCCGCCTTCCGCCGCAGAGGAGCGTCATGGAGAGGCTCGTCTCGTCGTCTCTCCTGTCCTCCAGAGCCGCCCCCCTGCGGCGGCCGCGGCTTCTCCTGCCGCCGCGCGGCGTCTCCCCCGCGGCCGTCGCCGGGAGAATCGGGTTCCCTTCGCTGCCTCGCGCGGGCGGCGTGTTCCTCCCCGAGGGGGCAGGCTTGCCGCCTCTTCTCTCGTCCTCGCCCTTCCCCGGTTGTGGTGCTGTCCTCTGCTCGAAGGATGCTGCGTGGGAACCCGACGCTCCTGCCGACGCTTCCGGCGGGCAGGCGGTCGGGGGGACCTGGTCGGGATCGTTCCGTGACAAGGTTCTCTCTCCTTTATATCACCTACGTTAATCTGTTTTTCACCTTTGGTTGGGGATGCGCCATGACATTCATATTCGATTATTTCTACCAAATGCATTAATTCGTCGTCAATTTTTTTCAGTGAAGGGCTCTTTTTTGGCTATTATGTTGTCAGCTATTATCTAATAGGTGGATCTATGTTCTGACCCTTTCAATTTCTTGCTGCCCTTTCATCTCATTGCTTGTTCTTTACCATTCCTCGTTCGAATTCGATGACCTATTTCCTTGGGGATATCTTAGAATTGAGCCTCGAACACTGAGGGCTTTCTCTAATTTTTATTTTCTTGTAAAAATGTGGTATCAAGAAAAGTCTATCGATTATCCGTTTTGTTGATGTCTACGTATGACGGTATACAATTTCGGCGCTTGCATCTGTCTAGAAATTTGAGCTAGAAATTTGAAGAACACTTTTCAACTGACCGCCAATGTGTGTTTAGTAGAGATGAAAGTCATTCGGGTCTCTCAGTTAGGATGATGCTCTGCTGATGAGACTAGTTATTCTGTTTTATTTGTTGATCGAGAACAGGGGCTCCCATGGTCAGTTGACCTCAGCCTGAAATTTTTTGTGCTTTTGGAAAGTAAATGCTGCAAACTTTGTTCTAGATTCGAATCCTTGACGTTATGCGAAGCAAGGTCAAACAATTCTGAGATTTTTATTGATTCAATTTTTTTAAAAGTATTTATTTGTGTGTCAACTTATTTGTGTGTCAGTATGTATTCTCAATTTTCTTTATCTGAAATGCATGGACGATCAAGTCAACGGACTCTATCAGAAAAGTTGAGGAGTGTTCAATAAGTCTGCCGCCTCAAGAGATGTATCATAGAATTCGCTTGCCATAGTTTTAGAAGGAAAACCATAAGAATTTTGAAAGGTGGCTCGGTCAAGATCAGATCTTATTTGACAGCCTGGATTGACTCCGGACTGATAGATTCAGAGCCCTCTTTAAAAGCTTGCCCGTTAGAACCAAACTGGAAGGAATATGACAAAAAAATATGCCTCTTTGATAAAATAATTAAAAAAATGTTTAATTTCGAATAATAAATAGCCGGGACATTAAGTTTGTCAACGAAGACTTCTAGTGAAAGGAAAATAGCATCCACAGGTTCCCCGGGTGGGCAGAAAATTACAACGAGCACTTTTAAAAGTCCACAATGGATAGTATAGATACACATTTGTACCGTATTTCTCTAAAAAAATTGTATCTGGTTACTATCAACCAGATTGAAAAAAAATGAAGAACTCCATCTGTTCGTGTGTGACGTTGCAAACTAATTCGTTTTCTTATTATCCTTAGTTGACCTTTTATCTGACGCCCCTGGTGTCGGTGGAAAGAATTCAACTCCGTCCATGAAGCAATTATTTACTGCTTTTAATTTGACGGGCCCTTGTGGCATGGGTATCTTGATACTGGAGACTTTTGAATGCCACATAGATCACAGAAGAGTCCATCGTGATCCTGGTTGAGCATAGTGATTTAGCTGATGAAAATTCTCTTCAACATTTGCAGAAGAGGCATGCGATCGATTTATGATGTCCCGTGTGCCTCATTTTCAGAAGAATAAAGAACAATGCTTGTGAAATAATATTATCGTGAATCAATCTTCTGGAAAAAGATGGGATTGGATTTCCTAGATTTTTCGGGTTCTCTTTGTCTGAATTCAGGCCGTGTTGATCGATCTTCTTGGTAGATTGCAGAAAAAACCAGAGCGGTCATCGATCGGATTCGTGCGGCTCCCGTCCCCCTATAATTTTCCTCTCTCTGCAGCGATGAATAATCCAGGTGATCTTCTTCTCATCATCAGGTGGCCCCCCGCGGGGGAGTGGTACTGCTCGCGGCGGCGATCTTGGTCCTGATCCAGCCGATTCTGCCCCCCGCGGCCTACGGGACGATGCAGTCGGCGGTGAAGGCCAGCGGCGCGCTGGTTAAGACGGAGTTGCTGAGCAGCGCATGGGCCGGGTTCTTCACCGGGTGCCTGCACACGCTCTCCGGCCCCGATCATCTGGCGGCGCTGGCGCCGCTGTCCATCGGCCGGACGCGGATGGAGAGCGCCGCCGTGGGGGCGCTGTGGGGCTGCGGGCACGACGCCGGGCAGGTGCTCTTCGGCCTGCTCTTCCTCCTCCTGAAAGACCGCCTGCACATCGAGGTCCTGCGGACGTGGGGCACCCGCGTGGTCGGCCTGACGCTGCTCGTGATCGGCGCGATGGGCATCCGCGAGGCGACGGAGATGCCGGCAGCGGCGGCGCCGTGCATCGCCCTGGAGAACGGCGACTGCGAGGCGGCGGTGGAGGCCGTCGGCGGCGGCGGCGGCGGCGGCGGCACGAAGAAGAAGAAGAAGATCGGGTTTGCGACGTTCGCCACCGGGATAGTCCACGGCCTGCAGCCGGACGCGCTCATGATGGTCCTGCCGGCGCTGGCCCTGCCCTCCCGGCTGGCCGGGGCGGCGTTCCTCGGCATGTTCCTCGTCGGCACCGTCATCGCCATGGGGAGCTACACCGTTTTCATCGGCTCTTGTAGTGAGGCTCTGAAAGACCGGGTCCCCAGGATCACGGAGAAATTGACTTGGGCTTCCTCCCTGCTGGCCATCTCCATGGGGCTGGCCATCATCGTCAGCCAGTACTTCGGATTTAGCCTGTACTGATTGAAATCCTCCGCCATTTTTTTTGTTTCCCGAGCTCCATTTATATTTCCTGCGTGGGTCTGTAAGTACAAGCCAGACTGGTGCTGTTCCCCTTCCCCCGCTATTTTGCTACCAGTTCGTCGTTCCCCCTCGGTTTTCTCTCTCTAACGAAGAAGCCTGGCTGGCCGGACGCGCCCGCCGGGCCCGGAGCGTTGACTCTCGCGGGTCAATGGGCGGTCAAATCTTCCAAATGGGGAAATCCGGGGAACAAGACTGAGGTGGGATGGGAAAGGGGCGGGGGGGGAGGACGGTGGAGGCGGAGGGAAGCGCAGCTGCTTCAGCCGGTGAGGGCGCGGAGGTACTTGTGGGCGACCTCGTCGATGAGGAGGCGGTAGGCCGTCTCCGTGGGGTGGTAGCCGTCCCAGAAGACGTACTTGGTGGGGTCCTCGCAGGTGGTCGTCACCAGCGAGTTGCACGTCACGGACGCCTCCAGGTTCCCCGTTCCGCAACACCCCTTCGTCGACACCTCGAATCCTACGGACACGAGAAAAAAGAGACATCTTTTCATTCTCCACCTCCAACCCCAACTCCGCCGAGGGGAAGGGGGGATGCTGAGAGAGAGAGAGAGAGAGAGATACCGTAGTGGGTGGGGCGCTGGATGACGTCGATCATGATGCCGTAAATGTCGACGTAGATGAGGTTGGAGCCGGGGAGCTCGGTGGAGAGGCGGCGGAGCTCCGCGGACAAGACGTCGTTGAAGAGCTGCGAGGCCTGGTTGAGCTCTTCGGAGCAGTCGCGCTGGGGGCCGCCAAAGATGGTCCTGTCCGCGGGCACGCACCCCAGCGGTGGGATTCCCATGAAGCCGATCTTCCGCGCTCCTTGGCCGTATAAATTCTGCCGTCAAGAGGACAGAAAGAATAAGGGAGAGGCGTGTCACTTCCCGTTCCTGCCCACGGAAACGCCGCCCGGAAGCTGCGGCGGGAGGGGCAGGCCGATGACTCTTCTTTCCACCCAACTGCCGAAGGGTGATGTCCTTCAATGGCCGGCTGGCTGAGGTTTTATGAGGGCGGGGATCACCGTACGTTCCAGCTGCTCGTCGGCGCATCAGCATGGGCGTAGAGAGGAGGAAGAGGAGGAGAAGAAGAAGCAGAAGCAGGGTATGTGTGCGTGTACTGGGGGAGGGGGGGTTCGTGTCCGAAGAGGTCCACACGTGTGGGCCTTCCACGCCATGAATTTCATCTACCCGGAGGAAAACTGGAGAAGACGGGAGCTTACGCTCACGCAGCCTCTCCTTTCCATCTTCCACAGTCTCTTCTTCTCCCTCCATTCTCTTCTCTCGCGCTATCAGACGCACTCGCAGAGTCTCATACTCTCTCTGTCCATCCTCTCGCTCTCTCCAAAACACTCACGATCTCAAACTCCCTCTCTCTCTCTCTCTCTCTCTCTAGCTCGCTCGCTCGCTCGATAGATACGTAAATATGCATGAAAATTGATACCCTCACCATTCGTCGTCGAAGTGCGTGCTCATTGGGGCAGGGAAGGAGGGGATTTACCTTGACGAAGCCGGAGGCCGAGTCCACCATGAGCTTCACGTAGGAAGGGAGATCGTAGTGCGGCCGGCGGAAGGGCCCGTTGAAGTAGGTGTTCGCCAGATCGTTACTCCCCTGGCAGATCACGTACAGGCTCTCCTCCACGATGCTCGCCGCCCTCTTTGCCCCCACCATCCCCTTCACCTTGCCCTTGTACTCCTTGAACAACTCCAGCTGATCCTCTTGCGACAGCACATTCTGAACGCCCCCAGCCTCTGAATCTCAGCCGCAGAGAGAGAGAGAGAGAGAAAGAGAGAGAGAGAGAGAGAGAGATAGAGAGAGGTACCGTCACGGTAGGGGTGATGGGATCGAAGCCGGAGCCGCCGGAGGCAAAGCTGACTCCTGTTAGGAGCTCCTCTGGGTGAAGATTGGGGTCGAGGTACGCCGGCAGCAGCTCCTTGATCCCCAGAGCGGAGACTGGAGACAGCAAAGTTAAACAGACTGGACGATACTCGAAAACGAAGACTGGGAGGGATATCGAGGTCGAGGAGCCACAGAGAGAGAGAGAGAGGGATGGCGGCGAACCTATGAGGTCGGTGGGGATCTTGCCGTTGCTGAAGCGACCGGTGGCCTGGTGGCCGGGGAAATCCTTGCCGTAGGGAGGGAAGTTGGACTTGGTGAGAGTGCCCAGCAGGTTGTTGTTGCCGGGGTCCACGATGGAGTCCCCGAAGACGATCACCGCAGGCACATGAGGCAGTGTCACGTTGGGTACTAGGGTTTTGGCCGGCAGCACCTGGCAGAGGAGGAAGATGGTGAAGATCGACCATGCAGCACCGGTGGTGCCGATGTAAGCTCTTGCAAGAGGAAGAAACTCCATCTCCCTTCTCTCTTTCTCTCTCTAACGGGGCTCAACCTCACTACTCTCTCTCTCTCTCTCTCTCTCTCTCTCACTCACTCTAATGCTCTGTCACTTACTACCACCTCTCTGACTACCAGTCCCACTCCGGCGCTCCTCATACCTGCAATTTGTAGGGTTGAGGGGAGCACATGGAAGCCGTGACCGAGATGCACGGAGAATTGATGTGGAAAACGACGGATGCACGGAGAATTTCTACTGTGTTGACGCGGCAAGCTCCTCTTACTCTCTCTCTCTCTCTCTCTCTCTTACTCTATCTCTCTCTCGATCTCAATCCCAAGTCCGTCCCTCTCATGCTGTCTCCATCTTTCTCCATATCAAATCCTTTCATGCCGTCTCATGCTGTCTAAGATGCGGGTGCCGCCAACATGAATCTCAGCCATGACCATTCCCGTGTTCGGGGAGAGAGAGGGAGGGGGAGGGAGAGAGAGAGAGAGAGAGAGAGAGAGAGAGAGAGAGAGAGAGAGAGAGAGGGAGAGAGAGGGAGAGAGAGGGAGGGAGAGAGAGGGAGAGAGAGAGAGAGAGAGAGAGAACCCTGGTAACCTTTACAGGACGATACGTGAAGCAGTATTAACCGTTGCGACGGTCGCCACCGATCGACGTGAAAGAGCTTGAATGACGGAGGGAGGGGTGAGATCGGACGCGTCCCTTAAATGGGCTCCTTTAATATGCTATTTACTCCGTTCATAAAATGCAGGAGACTGCCTCCTCTCCCCCCCCCCTTCGCCGGAGCCCAGCCCATCCCCTCCGGAGCCCTCTCTCTCTCTCTCTCTCTGGTTAGGCTCGGAGCCATTTTCCGGGCGAACCCCGGTCTGCTGAAAGGCCTCCAGGCTGGACATGTGGACGGTCTCAGATCCTCGCCTCTGTGTGAGCAGGAGGGCCATTAAATTTTGGGATGAGGACGAGCGGAGGGAAGACTCCATGCCCTCAGAGCCCACCTCAGGCCGATGAAGTCACTATTGTTTCTGCTACGAGCTCCGCCTCTACCAGCCTCAATCAAGGTGCTAGCCTACTTCATTAGGAAACTATTCATCTGTCTGATTCGCCCCTCTCTCTCTCTCTACCTATCTATCTATCTATCTATCTATCTCTTTGTGTGTGGGAGAGCCTTCAGCGTCAACATCTGGTTAAATGAATACGGGGCAGGCTTGGATTTAGAAAAACTCAATAAAGGAGTTATGGACTTTGGAGATTCAAAGACGGGACTCAGTCACAGAGAGAGAGAGAGAGAGAGAGAGAGAGATGATGATGGAGGGATATCTACCTGCGAGACAATGAAGCGGATGGTCCCAGTTTCTTCGGCGGACCATCGAAACGGGTCCATTAATCTTTCTGAAATCAATTTTGCGCGCTAAAGACCTGTCCTAGGAGTAAATGTTCCAACGAATAAGAGAATGAGATCTGCCCTGCCGGTGAGCCCGAGCTTTAATGGCGCACGGCCTCCCTCTCCTCAGGGATCTCCCTCTCCCCCGCACATGGGTCGGTCGACACCCATCTCCCCCCCTTCACTATTTCTCACGCTGTAAACGAAGAAAAGGGTAAAAAATTTAAGAGAGGGAGAAGGAGAGAGAGAGGAGCTCTCTTCACGGGCATTGGAAAAGGATGAGCTTTTCAGGGAATACCACGTTCTACAGCGAAAGTTCTTCCAGAGCTCCTCCAGCTGGGGATCTCAGCCGAAGCTTCCCACGTTCATCTGAAAAATAAAATAGCCAGAGAGAGAGAGAGAGAGAGAGAGAGAGAGAGAGAGAGAGAGAGAGAGAGAGAGAGAGATGATCATATCCTTTGATGTGAAACAAGCCGACCATTGTATTAGTTTTATGATCAATGGGAGTACATCTCTTGCGCCTCCTTTAACCATGGATTTCTCAAGTAATCTCCATCAATGGTTTGAAGAAGGGGCAAGATCAGATTAGTCAGGTGGAAAACAAATAAGGCAGAGCCTTCGTATTCACTGATCTACTCTGCTATTTGCCAGATCCGTCGGGTTCTTAAGCATGAACACTGCTGAAAAACCAGATAATTCTTGTTTCTAGATGCACGAAGATGATCTGTGCCTTCACTGAAAACAATGAACAGAAATGATGAAAGAAGCGAGACTGAGCTGCCTAGTCCTTGGACAAGCAATTCGGAAGAGAATTTACTTGTCCAGGCATAATTTCACGTTCAAATAAATGAAAAATCATCAGTAAAATGGGATATGGCTTTTTGTAAGGACACCATGGCGGCAAATATGGAGCCAAACAGGAGAATGGACCTCATCTGGACCTTTATTTTTGTTTTATTTTATTTTATTACGAGTCATTTAAGACATATACAGCTTCAACGCACAGGAGAACCGATACAGCAGAGAGGGGTTCAGTTCTTCTCATTAAGATTGGGAGGAAGAGTGGATGCAGTTTTCACCGCGCATAAACATTTCCTCAATTTATCAGATGGGAGATTTTGAATGGCACCTCATAGATCGCTCCGTAAACACAATCTGCACCTCTGATGAAAAAAAAAAGAAAGAAAGCTTTCAAACATTATAAATATCAATTTAACGCCAATGCCACTTGAAAGCAGGGGTTACAAATAGCAACAGAGCATCAGGCTCTACACAAGCAATGCGGCTGGGTTGGGTTTCCCTACAAAGACAAAGGAAAGATGCAATCTATTGAATGGGCCAACTTCTGCTCGGTCTCCTATTTATTGTAACCAAGATTTTACTTTTTTCACTCCCACGGTGTAAGCTGTGACTGGGTCGTCTCCTCTTCTCAGATAATGGACGAAGCTGAACACTATGCTGTTTTTTTTTCTTTCTTTCCAGTGAACAATAATAGACAAATTGTTCAAGAGATAACCGGAAGAAACGCTTCAACTTTAAATCTAAGTACAAGAGCCACACGTCTTTGTTCAAATAGGCTGAAATGAGCTGAAATAAGTGAACTAAAATTTGGTCAACCAATGAACGCAAAAATGCTATCATATATGATTATCACAGGGTCACTCAGAACCAAGGTACAAGCAGGACAAGGGTTAAAAGTTTTAGACAAGAAAGCTTTATCCTAGTATCATGGAGAACAGAGAAGAGTAGCTCACTAGGAAAGCCCAGTGTCTGGAATGCTCAGTCCTCGTCGTCCTCATCAGAGCTTCCCACTTCGCTGCTGTAATCGCTGCTATACTCATCTTCATCGGGATTGATATCCAGCTGGACACGCTTAACCTGTATAACCTCCGGAGCCCTTGGAGGGGGCATTTGCGCAGTGGATAATGCTGGAGGAATAGCCACCCTCTGTTCCTCACCCCGAGCAGCACCTTTGAGCTCGTTCAATAGAGGCAAGGGGATAGGATCCCCAGGTTTCCAGCCAGGGGGTATCGGCGGAAAACCAATAGGGAGCTCGATAGGCATGCCCTTCTTCCATCCTGGGGGCACATTGATGGGCAGCAGCATGCCGGGCAGTGCCGCCGGCGGCTCCTCCCTCGGTGGCGTCGGCTCCTTCATTGGCTCGACAAGGGTGACACCATCTCTCTCCTTCGACTCCGGCGCTCTCTTTGGCACGCCAACGTCGAGGTCGGCAAAGTGGTAGAGTTGAGAAGCTCGCATCTGCTCGTCCTGTGGGGCTGGTGGGAGTGCCCCCCGGAGCGGGGCTTGCCCAGCTCCAAATTCCGGCGGGGCGAATGTCGTGTAACTGATCTTGTGGGCGTAGGACAAGATGTCGGTCAAGTTCAGGGAAGAATAGAAATCCGACGGAGGTTCTCTCTCCGAAGCTTCGTCCGCTTTCGAGCGCTTAGGGTTCTTGCGGTAGTCGGAGTAGTCCTCGGCGATCTGATCGAGAATGAGCTCAGCTTCCCTTACCTTCTTGGTGAACGATAATAGGGCGGCATCCCCGGCGTTTATCTCCTCGGAGACCTTCACCCTGGACTGCTGGAGGTTAACGATCTCCTGAAGCTCGGCCACAGCCTCGAAGAGGTGAGTCTGCAGGGACGTGAAGAGGGAGATGACTTCCTTGGTGGAAGACACAGGGGGGAGGTCCGCGGAGGCGGCGACGGCCCCGGCCGTGGAAGGAAGAAACGAAGGTAATCCGCCGCGGAAGGAGGTGATCCACATGGCCCGATTAGGGGACACCTCGAAGAGCTTCGTAGCGAGGGCGGCCATCTGGAGGAGGAGGGACTGCGCGCGGGAGAGTGGGGGGGAGAGGAAGGAGAGTGGACGTGGCTGTGGAAAGCCGGTGGGCGGCGCGTCTGGAGGCGACGGCGGTGCTGGTCGCCGGCCGGGGGTTAGGGTTGGGGATGGGATTGGGGTTGGGCCCCGGGCTGGGGTTCGAGGTAGGGTTTTGGGCGACGGAGGGAGAATTAGGGTTCGCCAAGCCGAGCCTCGCCGGCGACGGCAAGACCGACGGCGCCTGCCCCTGCAACATCGTTCCTCTCCGCTCGATCTCTCCCTTCCTCCGCTCCAACTCCGCCCACAGCACCGGCGACCGGCGGACCTTACGTCTCGCGCTCTTCCTAAAATTTTCACTTCATACCCTCACTAAGTGCTACAATTTCTCTTGTTCCACATTAAAAAAATATTGCACAAAAGTCCCTATAAAAATACCAGGGAATAATTTTATCATTGGAAAATAAATAAATAAATAATTTTAAAACCTTCCACCCCATTTCGCACGCAGTAAAACTTTAACCGATATGAATATTATCAGAATTTTAAATATCTACATTTATTTCACCGCAGCATGCAATAAATACTCATGTTTCTCACATTGACCGCATGAACCTCAGTAAATAATTAATTGACTCGAACCAGCGGCAACCCCCGCCTCTCAGCATCCATGCGCTGAGACCACATGGAGATACTAAATAAGCCCGAGGCGTCCACACTAGCTGAGGCCGATGCATGGAGCTGCTATGACCCGTTGACTAAAAAGCCAGCTCAATCTATGAACAAGACCCATCCGCGCCGTTGACCGCCGCGCGCCAAGCACGAACATAAACAGTGGCGATTCAAGGTCCATAGAGAGGAATCATTCAAGTAGCAAGTCAGATAGCTGACAGGAACAGCGACAAAAAAACGGCGGCTCTGCGCGGCCAAGCAGATGGGAGCTGAGCATCGGCCTGCAAGTGGAGCATCTCTCCGGGCCCTCCACAAAAATTGGAATGAGAACAGAAAACAGGAGCATATATGTGTCTATAATATCTGAGGGATGGGTAGGGAAAATGGCCACAAAAATCCTCGACCCATCAAAGATCAAACCATGGCGAAGCTCCATAGAACAGCGGTCTCCTTCCTCGTCCTGTTTTCTTCCTTTTTTTTTTTGTTTTTGTTTTTCAGGTGATCCCTTGTTTCCATTTCGGGTAATCCTTATTTGTCGTCCTCTCTGGAGCAGGGTCTCAGAGCCTGGGCCGTATCCCCAATCAAGGCGAAGGGCCCTCCTTCATCTCCTGTCCAGCCAGTGCAGCTCAGGGCTCTTGCGGAGAGGAGAGATCAGGCCCATCCAGGCCAGCACCGTGCCCAGGAGGCCCCGCCGCGCCAGAACCGATCGTTGCCGGCGGAGAGGGGCTGCTGCCGCTGCTGCTCATCTCCCCTCGCGGTGTGCCGAGGGCGGCTGCCTGAGGAGCGGCCCAGGGGGTGCTCTGGGCTGAAGCCCCGTCCTCCAGCGCCGTATTTCTCGCGCGGGCAGCAAGAGCGTCTGGGCTGGGTGAGTCTGGCGCATGGGGTGAGTTGGCTGCGGGGGGGAGTGGCGGCCAGTTCATCCAGTCATTGCGCCTCCTGACCTTGCCATCCTGCAGACGGAGAACCATATTATTAAATGGGCTCCTTTCATTTTTAAAAAAAAAAAAGAATGATGAAGATGAACTGTAATCTTATCCTGTCACAGAAATGAATTAGAATAATAACAACGGCGTCTGATTGGTGAGTTGTACCTGTACTTCGACTACAGTTGAAGTTCTCAGTGTATCGAGAATGAACTGGATATTGTCCGTGAGAACTTTGACCTGCAAGCATAGGACCGCTGTTGAACATAAATAAATCACAAACTGAGCAGAAAAATATCTCCAGCAACCAATGTAACAGGATATTTATCTGTTCCAATCCTATTGATTAAATTGAGAACAGATTAGTTAATCAAACATTCACTCGTATATAAATACAGGTAGAATCTAGGACTATATCTAATTCTCAAATGCAAATCTTGACCAGCAAATAATTGGGCTATTCTTAGTATAAACAAAATTTCATCTGAAATAGTTCATCACCACAGTGTTTACTGTTCCAATGAGAATGGAGAGGCAAACACTAAGTCTTACCGTAGACAAGAGCCAAGTGGGAGGCTTCGTCAATTAAGAAAAATTTATGTGGAGTGAGCAAAAACAAATTTCTAAGCCTGACAGACAGGAAAAAAAGAGAATAGGGTTATGGGCAAGGAACAGGAAAGGTGGAGAGAAAGCTTCTTTGTTTTGGAACCCAACTGATACGATTCTTTTCACATATGCATATAAAAGGGGAGAGATAGGGTTCAACTGTATCTTAAATAACTACAGACTGATATCAAAAACTGGGAAAAACAATAAGAGAATGGTAGAAGAACATGTAGACCGCTCCATGCTCCACCTTGCCGAATGTAGCCTCAGGCCTCTCGCAGATAGTCAACCTCCTCTCCTCCTTGCCCTCTCCTCTCCTCTCCTCTACCTCTTCTGATTCTTGATATCTGACCTCCCCTTCCTTTGAATCGTGATTCCTCTTTATATGAGTGGCCCTAGACTTTGATTTCCCGCCACTCCATTCTTGAATACGTGACACTATATGTGCTCTCTTTATTATAACGTTCAGCCATCTATATCTCAATTATCTACTATTTATGCAAATATTCTTACCCTTTCCATGATACATACTCATGAGAGTCGTATCACCAACCTCCCCGTCAATTGCCACATCCTTGTGTTTTTGGAGAAAAACTTCATTGCTACAACATCCGCTAGAACGATTTTCTGACGCCAACACCATTTTCATATTCTCATTGGTCATCAGATGGATGACTTAGAGGAGCATGTATCAGAAAGAAGGCACTGGATCTAGTACCCCATGAGTGCGCACCAAGGAGGGAGATAGTGTGCAGTGAAAATGTGTACCACAGATGATTGTGACAATAATTGGGTTTGCTTTTAAAAAAAACCATTATAATGATAAAAAAAAATTTAAAAGGAGTATAATAAATATCAAATGTAGCCATTATAATAGTCCCTTAATTAACAAAAATTAAAGCATGCGGTAAAAACACAATGTTAAAAACTAAAATCTGAAGTAAAATCTTCGTCCATGAGACTGCAGAGATAGATGAAATACAGAGATGGATATCCTCTGACTTTATTATCCTTTTAGGCCAGATGACACGTGAATAAGAAACGTGTGCAAAGGTCAAGACAGCTTAATATAATAAACTGGGAGCAGACTTCTAAGCAGATCCAACAAATGCATGAGATGGAAATACCAAGGGGGTCTAAAAGTTTCTTTGTAATTATTTATCACGAATATCTCACACTTCAGAAGATTTTCTCTCCACGTATGTTCAGCTTTAAATTCAGGTCCTTCAGTGTGAAACCGAATCATCAAGTCCCAAGTATGACGATATTACTTACAGAACATGATGTTGAACTCCCCTGCCAAATACCCATTAATTGGACAAAGCAAGATAGGAACCTATTTGATCCTGTCTCCCATGGAAGAAGCAATGACAGAAGCAAAATAAGAAGGCAGGTTGGGCATTAATGTCTCATTTCCCCATCCAAGAGCGTCGTTTGTTCAACCCACAATTTTGTCGTTAGCATAGTAGTCTTCATTAGATACCTTTTTGAGGTATAATGGTTGCCTTTCATAGGATTATCGCAGCTAGAATTTCCAAAAAGACTGACTTTCGGGATTCTTTTTGACCGTACATAAACACCAATTGCCGGTCAACGTGGAATCAATATCTGATGAAATAGAAATCTCTGGTCCTCTTCTGTCTCCCTTATCCTCTTACTCCTCTTTCCATCCTTTTTATACTTATCTTCCACCCCTAACCTCACTGATCTAGACACAGGTTGGAATCAAGTTTTGGCAAATAAAAGGTGTACATGAGCCGATAGATGGCCAAGTTTTGCATATGATATCAGTGTTGATAATGGCGTCGGAAATGTCCAAAAGTAGAGAAGTAGTGGCTCTACCCTCGAGTGATTGCTTACGGAGTGGTTTCTTACTGTATGAGCTGGGCTGTCTTCCTATCGACCTTGGGTCTTTAAATCCATTATTTCTGCCTGCAATCAGAGTTTCCCGAATGTTGGTAAAGCGAAATGGGAGGCCCTAGCCCGTTGCCTTGGAGGATCCAAGTAATGGAAGGACTCAGACTTTGCTGTGAGAGGGATCAAGCCATAGGAGGTTCAACTCAGCAGGGATCAATAGCGTCCACGAATTCTTATCCAGTGAAACGAGGCATAAGAAATGGATCTTTTGTCCATAAACGAGAATCAACCAAAATAATTATGTTAAAAAACAACTCAACGAGGAATGACATACAATGCATGATTACACACAAACTATGTAAAAGAACCTTAATTAAAGGAACTCACAGTCAGGTGGGAACTTTCTGTAGTCTTGAACTCCCTTACTCCCAAACTTGGTAAAAATAAAGTCGAAAGACAACTATTTCTTTCTTTAGGCACCCATATTACTGTTCCAACTCTCAAGAAAGTCACCACTAGCAGTGGTGACTTCTCTCTCTTGTAAGCCGCCCCAAGGGACATTTTTGCTGGAAAAAAAATCCCAACAAAGTTTGCCCAGGTAAGGGTCACTTTTAGCACCCGGCCAAAAGACCTGACTATCATGCCAATACTGAGAGAGGAACAAACTACAGAAGCAGTAGGGGCCAAATTTTGGCCAACTAACAACCATCTTCTCCAGCACTAAACATAGTCAGTCAACGGTCTATAAACATACACGGGAATAGATGGAAATATGTGGACGACCTTCCCAGGTCCCTGGCACTAACTCAAGAACACTTGACATGTCCAACATTCAAGTCAATTCCAATTCTCATGATGCAAATTGGAAAATATTTGTTGAAGGGGATCTCCCATAATGACAACAAAAAGAGAAGAGATCATTATGAATATAAAACTATGAAGAGGAGAAAGGCAACAAGTTTCATTAATTTTAAACGCAAAAAAAAAAAAAATTAAAAAGGTCTAAAACCATTGGTTCTCTTTAAACCATTTAACCCCTTCCCACATTGGTACTAAAGGTCACATGCTAGTCACATAACTGCTTAGAAACTTAAGTCCCATGCTAACCACAGGACCAGCCACTCAGGCAAGATAAGTTCCTGGGTCTATGTGCAAAATAAGCCAAATCCAGGCCATAACTGGGTTCACCAAGTCACATTCTTGTCCATCATCTTAACACAAGTCCGTATCCCAGAAAATCGTAATTAGAAAGGAGTCAGCAGCAGATATCCTTTTTTGGGTTTCACACAAAATGTGAAGTATAATCGAAAATAAAGTGACAAAACAAATAGGTACTCCCATAACAAAGAAAACCAGTGATAAAACAAAAATAAATGGTGTATTGAAAAAATTAAAGGAAAAATATGATGCCATGGAAGATGCCTTTTATCTTTGGGTTAGCTATAGGACTGCCTTAACATTTAAAAATTAAATGGTTGAACAAATCCAAACTTGGAAGAAATGTGTGTATGCCACAGAATTTTCCCTAACCAAGGATCTACTGGGTGCAAATGGCTGGGCTCAACACCAAAAATAAAATGCTCTCGGGCAATGAGTAACTGAAGGTAATTTGATTAAACAATGAACAGTAAGAAAATGTTACTGATGATTTGTAAGAAAATATTAACAAGGATTAGGGTTTTTTCCCTAAAGGTTGTCCAGAATAAAAGCAAACAACAAGATTTACCTTTTCGACTTTAAGCTTCAAGAGTATGATACGTAACAAGAGGAGGGTAATTTGCTGCTTTAAACTTCTGATATGGATATAACAATTTGAGTTCAAAAAGGAAATGAATTTTTAATATACTGTTAGGCAGAGAATAGCTAGTGCAATAAGTCAAGAGAAAAATGATGACAAAGGAATATTCTTTGCTTCTTAAGATAGAGACATAAACGACTTTGAAGGGAATTTAAATTATCCCCTGTAAAGATAAAAACATTAACAATAAACTACCTAAAAGCTCAAATCTAAAGTAAAAGCTAAGAATCAGAATAACAAAAGGACATCAGCCAATTCCACAATATTTGTATAATAAAGAAAAAGAAGTGTGACAATCTTTGTAAGGTAAATTTTAAGACAGCAGGGAGACCATACTTTAAGGATGCCCAACCCTCATTAAATACAAAATCACTAAATCTGAGACTGGGAGGTCAAATATGATCTCATCCCATGAAAAAGAAATGCTACCTGTTTTCTTTTCCAAAGTTTCAAACCTAAAGCTTTATCCAAAAAGCGTGGGACTTCACCTTGAGTAGGATCAAGATAGAATGACTTAATCGTTGACAATCTTTCATTGGCCACATAGAATGATTGCTGGCATATATGAACCCAGAAGTTAGGTGAATAGGAGAATCGGGAATGACACTTATGGTAAGGCTGTGATAATGGTAGGATTGACCTCTGATGCACATTAGGATGCGTCAAGTCAAATAGTTGAAAGTCTTCCAAGGAAAACATATGGTTTCATGTCGACTATGAGAATGGACTTGCACAAATGGGACCCGAATCAGTACAAATTGATCTAAATTCTAGTCAAGTTGGTACGATCCAACATTTATTTCCAGCATCAAAATGGATTGTTGCTCGTTCTGCTGCTCTTATTACCAACGAAATGTAAAGAAGAGAATACACAACTGGAACAATAATGAGAAATAAAGAAGCAATGAACTGAAGTATCCCCTTCCCTTCAGCACATTAAGGGTGTGGATGACGAGATCAAGATTTTCAAAGGCTCGAGTCTGCCATCTCAAGGCCACAAGTTTATGGTTTAGACACGTAGCTCCACAGTTCTAACTAACTAGTTAGTTCCCGAAATCTTACATGGACAGAAAACATGAATAATGAGTCGGCATTATCACATCATCAACCTTGGTGCCCTTTATGGATGGTAGTCCATACTAAACTCTTAGGAAGTTGGACCTAAATAGGTGTAAAGGAAATTGAATCATTTGCGTGACAGGCATGTATAATAAGCTCGATCACTCCGAAGAAATTATATGAATATGTTTAATAGCTGTCAAGGCAAACAGCCTCGTGCAAGTAATCTCATTCTTGATGGAGTCAGCACCGTCTAACTAGGATTTTTCCCCTCTTTTCTATTTCCGCTGCAATCATGGGGCAGCCAACCTTTGTCACAACAAACATTTCAGTTCCATAGGTAAACAACTCAGCCAACCCAACCAAATGAGCTTAGATGACTGAAATTCCATTGGAAAAACAAGAAAACAAAAGATAAATAAATCAAAAATTCCTAATCAAGATCCTGAAATATAAAAGGGATGATAAAAAGGACAGCTATAATTTGAGAAAGTATGCTAAGATAACAAGTAAACACACATACACTTGCAAACACGTGACAAACACACCAGTCCTAAACATCAAATGAATAATAAGAGGGCGGCTATTATCTGAGAAAGCAAGCTAGGATAAAAAGTAAGGATAAGTATCAAATAAGACCCCAACACAAGTCAAAAATGTAAAACGATGTGAGCAAGTAGTGCCAGCCACATTACTGAAAAGGTACAGAACAAGAAGTGTTTGGGCCCATGAATTCTGACAGCATGCATCTGATCAGTTGTAAAGTTGATTGCATGAGTACAGAATCATGTTATGTAGAGGGAGCAATACGACGGGGGGATCAACTATAAAGCCGCAAAAGGAAACATAACTTGTTAGTGCATAAGACTGAATATATGACTTCGCTTCAACAGAAAAAGTGAAAGAAAAATCTATAAAAGAAGATGTACAAAATAACTGGGCATAAAGACAAAACAAGTAGCATCAAGATAGGCAGAAATTGCATACTCTGTTAAAACTTGCAATTAAAGAAATGGGAACCCAACCCTCTTCGTCCATGTTTTGCCGCAAGTATGTGTCTCTACATAAATTTTCCGGACTACAACAATGATGTTGCAAAGGGTAAATCCTCCTGGTGATTAAAACATGAGGAAAAATGACTGCAAACAGTGGGCAAAAACAAACCTGAAGTAATAATCTATCTGCTTAGCTAGCATCATCGGTAGGTGCGGATCTGGTGCTGCAAAATACACCGCAGGTGTGGCAACAAAGGGTATACCCCTCATGGTTTCATGGGGAGATGTTGGAATATAAAATACAGGTGAAGGGATCTCTGGAAATGAATATAGTCTGTCAAGGTCTTTCTTTCATAAAAACCATGAAAATTATCAACATTAAGAAGATAAAGCGCTTACCGTGATATCCAATGGGACTCCCAAAAGGACTGACACGAGGAGGGGGAGGAATGAAGGGAGCTGAAACAAGTGGTGGTGGCTGGATGAAAGGCCTTGCCATGCCCCTTGGCTGTTGCCGCTGCTGCATGTGAGCATCTCTGTTACCACCAAAAGAGCGCTGATTCCAATCATAGCCACCACGATCCTGATCACGGCGGTTCCCAAAATTATGGTGAGGCCCGCCTCCACCACCGTTTCCCCTCCTGCTACCACCATGATTCCTATGATGCTCATTTCCCCCCTGCACCTGTGGGGAGAACCCACCGCTCCTGGATCCATGATCCCAGCTACTGCTGCTCCTGTTGCTTAAGTCTCTTGTAGATGGTTCGGAGGATACCACTTTACCCTGCGACGTCTCTGCTGAAGTTGGCGACATTAGAGGTGGCACCGGCCTGCCGTTAGCAAGCACAACACCGCCTTTGCTAGGGATCGTGTTTCCAGAACCACTGCCACCGGCACGTTTTGTGGATTTCTGGCGCCCGTAGTTCCCAGAGATATTTGAGTAAGTGCTGTTAGCAGTGGCCTTCGGGGAAGGTGATGCAGCCACAGGTGCCTAAATGCCAAAAACAAAATAAGCAAAGAGAGGTAGGGCAAGAATGAGGTGTATCAAGCATCAATATCACTCTAATTTTCCATGAAAAAAGTTTTTAGAGAAACTGAATCAGAGCTCGCACCGAATGTGCAGAGACCGATCCGTCAGGGAGCGCCTTCAGCGAATCAGAGGTCGACGGCTTAGTGATGTTCTTAGTAGCCTCAGAGAGTGCAGGCCAGGAGACGGCCCCCATCACTGGTTCCACCTCAGTCAGCCCGTTAGAAGGTGCGCTCCATGGCGACTTCTTCTCCCGTGACGGCGCGGACGCAGTGCCGCTGGTCCCATGGTCCCCGCCATAAGATGACGGCGGTGGAGGTAGGCCAATGGATGCATCGGACGTCCCCGCCGCTGGAGGACTGACCGAATCGACGGACCTGGGCGGAGAGGGGTCGAACGGTTCCTCAGGCGCTGCCATCCTCTCCGTCGCCGCGGCTGGGGACGACGGGCGGTCAGTGGCCGGGGTCGACTCAGGTTCTCCGCGGACGACGCGAGACCAGGGCGATGAGAGGTTGCGGTTGTTTCCCCCCAACCGAGTGGAATGGGCGTCAGAGGCGGACGAGGAGTCGGCGGCGGCGGCCATGCGCGCGGCGACCGGCGGAACGACGGCCGAAGACTCCCCCCGACGATTAGGGTTTGCGATCCACGCCACCAGACCAGGACCGCCGCAGGACAGGATACCGGGAAGGTAGCGGCTGCCGACGGGATGCCCAGCCAGGACTCTTCGCTGAATCAGTAGACTCAGCCGCATGCGCCGCCGGCGGAGGAGAAATGGGGCCGACCACGGACGGGATCAGCCGCCGACGGGGAGGCCGCCGCGATGGGGGTTGCCGCAGCTCCTTCCTCCTCTCTCTCTCTCTCTCTCTCTCTCTCTCTTTCCGTGGCCTGCGCCCCCAAAGGAAGCCTCCCGAAGGAATTCCCCTCCCCAGGCAACTAAAATAATTGAACATTACTATCGTACGCCGCTTTTTCCACAAACTTTTCTCATGCTCTCTCTCTCCACGACTTCGCCCCCCCCCCCCGATCGACGGTTACGGGATCCGGAATTTCCCGTAACATTAATATCATATAAAAAAAGATTTTTTATATGCTTCCATAAAAAGAGGGAAAATAGGCCCGTGATGGCCGGAATAACGAGCCCACTTACGGCTAAAAGGACAGAAAATCATGAACGGAAACGTAAATATTATTTTAATTAAAAATAACGTGAAGATATTAGATCACGCCGAAACATGCCAGCGTGGAAAATCCCATTTTACTAATTTTACTGCACGAAAATCATCCACACAGCTTGCCCCCCTCTCTCTCTATATATATATATATGTGTATATATAAAATTCTAAAGCCAAAAATCAAAGGTCAAAACAATGAGAAGGGGAGAATCGACTGAAAGAGAGCAAATAGTCAACGATCATATCCCCCGGTGGCAATAAAACAGACGAAGGAGAGAGAAAGAACATGGGGGGTGGGGGGAGGGGCTACTAGGAGCAGCTGACCTAGGAGAGGAGCGCCGTCCTCATGCAGGGAGGGTGGAGCCAAAGGATCTGACGATGGCGCTGACTCTCTCCACAAAAGTCCTGGTCGTAATCTTCTTCCCAGGAACATGGAAGGGGTTGGACACCGCGTCCACATACGCCGCATGAAACCTCCTGAAGAACTGGATGGGGTGATGAAGCATGGCGGACTCCATTAATGGAAAAAATGGGTTCCTTGAAATGAGCAAATAATAAGATGGGCACTGCTCTTCATAGCGAGCATGAACACCAAAAATGGAAATTTTTCAAGGGAGCGAAGAGGAAAACGAAGTCAACCCCAGAGAAAAAAAATAAAGGGGCGTCAAGTAGGGCTTACATTTCTGGCATCTGCATCTCGGACATCCAGATCCGTCGTGATCAGAATAAACTTCACTTTCGTGTTGGTCAAGTACCCATACCTGCAAGAGGGTCGGACGAAGGGCTCAAAAAAGGCGTCGGACACACCGTGATTTGGAGAAGATGGTTGGAAGAGGAGGAAAGGGGCCTCACACTTTATAATTCTCAGCCGGATAAAGAAGGCCGAGGAATGGCTCGTTCAATGTGGGCCCACTTTTCTTGGGATTGTTCACTGATGACCGAAAGAACAAGGACTCGGTCAGTTTCATTGACTGTGGAAATTGGTCAGCGCAAAATGATGACCACGCATCATAGATGGCACAGAAAATGCCTGCCGAGCAGAATCTGAGACTGGCTGCTTATCACACATATGAGCCCGAAGAAAATAATCGCTTGATGCCATGAAACTAGAACGAACTGGCAGAGGCAAACCAGGAAATGGGAATAGCTGAAGAACCACCAAAACCGCAGTAACATGGAGAAAGTAGACAGCTCCCAATTCGCTGTGGAAATGGAGCTGCCCATGGTTAGGACGGCTCCACGGTCTGATTACTGAATTCAGAAGGGCCCAAGCAACAGAGACTCATAAGCTAAACAAAAAAAAAAAGCTCCTAGGGTAAAAAAATGATGGGATTGTGTGCAAAAATGTGGGTGAGCTCCACACCAGGCACCAAATATGGAGCACCATAAAAAATAGTTACATGAAAAAATGTTAAGATCTGAATCGTGCTGAACAATTCTAGAAACGGAAACGGAATGATTTCCTGGCAACAAGCCTTCCAATGAAAGTAGATGAAAGTACAAGGGAACTCGCTTCAAAGCATGACAAGCACTTCAACTACTACGTCATCTTTCCATACCTAAAACTTTGCTGCCTTATGGATCATATCACTGCAGGCTCAACTGACAAAATTATTGTTTCGTTTCTCCCACCATCAAGTAACCAGAGAGTTTTTCCATTTCATGAGACCATAGATGACTAGCTAGAGGGAATGGATAATGCCATATTGGTCTCTAGCATCTCTCTTTGGGAGTACATTATCAAGGATGAAGAATAGAGGCTGAGGAAATAGAAAACATTGGAGCCATAACAACGCGTCACTCAGTAACTGGCGATGTAATGCTACAGAACATGGAATGATACACAAGTTATGATTACTTACTTTGTGTTCTTCTTTTGTGCCAACTGATGATCTTATGCACCACTCTTTGCAGGATACTGTTTAAAATCACTGGGTTATTTTGACACCCAGGACAACGTACAATTGGTATTCACCAACGCATGAGAAGAAGGGCAGAAGATCGGAAGAGTTCAGGAGACTATGAGATCAATGCTATTCCTAGAGCAAGTGGGCAATGAATCCTCTGAGCGTTCCTGCTTGGAAACTATTATGACGAACATATGTATTTCAAAGCTGATTCTACATGTGCAGAAATCCAGTGATGTCATGGAAATAATGAGATATTCCATCTTGTGCAATTGGAAGGTAGGACTACCAGGTGCATATTAAGGTTAGCATATCAACAGAGCAAAGTTTTCCGCTCTCTGCATAATATAGTATGAAACTTCATTAAATAGATTGTATACCTGCTTCCAAGAAATACATGGGTCAAATTTTTTTTTCCCAAATTCATTTAACAGTCCTTAGAAATAAAACCGTTTGATTTTTTTTTAATTTTTTTTTATTCCGACTTTATGATAAGGTACAATAATAGATTTCAACTTCACCTTCACCATTTTTTTTTCAACCAAGTGAACCTTATATTCTGAGAGATGGATTATCTCTTTCCATCATCGAATCTCTAGTTTCTCAAAGATGAAGCCATGTGATTCTGCCTTACTCCTTGTCCGTCATAGATAGAAGCTGACATCCTTAGCCGATTCGCAGACAGAAATGTTCTTATCAACTCGTTTCATAAAACTTCAGCCTGGATTTACTAAAAAGATATATTTCATGAAATTTTTAGGATCAGTACCAACAAGCGTACGACAGTGTCATCTCCAAGTGCGAAAGACTAGCATTGCTCGAAAATAATGATTTGGTGAAAAACATCATCTGACAAAAACAAATTCAGGAAATATCCATGAACATCCGGATAATCAGATCCACAGCAGAAGCAGAGGAAAAAAATTGGTAAGTTATGTGATCACATGACATAGATATTCACTTGCTGCGTGGAAGTTAATATAACCCAAAGAGAAAGGGGGAAAGCTCGCCGAACCTCTCTCCTCAACGACATCGAGGGAGCAATGGACGATGTGGTGGAATTTCAGCGCATCATCCGCATCCGTGAAGCTCTGAAGGTACAGCGGGTTGTTCTGAAGTGCACAGAGAGCAGATTGAGGAGACAATTTATCGTCAGATCGACGCCTATGGAAGCTCCTGGGAACGGATGGATAGAGTAAGCATTGAAGATCCGCGGAAATTCAAGACGTACCTGTTGGCCGACGACGGCAACGCAGACGATCATGGTGGCCGTCAGCGTCCGCCGGCCCGCATCCGTCGCCCCTGCACCTTGCCGGAGTCGGCGACGGAGATCCCTTCTTTCGTCTTCGTATCACAGAAGAGCAAAATACCGTCGACACCGTTACCATCTCATCTGGGCCCCCAAAACCACTCCGGCCCCAAAGCCCAAAGCAATTTTTAATAGAAATATCCAAGGCAAAAGTAACAAATAAATAAATAATTCAAACATTCTTCCGTAGATGAAATTATGCATCACATATTGTATGCTAAAAATTTAAAATAAATTCCATCCCTCTTACCCCATCTCATAATTGCACTTTGGATGATATTTATTTTCAATGAAAATTGAAATTAAAAATCCAACTTTATTATAACCCTATTTACTAAATTTTATTTTGTGTCCAAAACACTCTTTATTCATCATTAGTTGCTTTGTAACTTGATGGAGAGTTAGATTAGAGAATAAGAATGCAATCATATTGTTGAAATCAACTAGAGAAGATGGCATAATTTTCTGCTATGAAAAAAAAAAACACTTTGCTGTCATTGTGATGTTTATAGAAAAAATAAATTGAAAGGATGACTCAAATATTTGCATTTTTTAATTATTTTATTTTTATTACAATATTTTCTTGATTTTCCAGGATATATAATGCTCAAAATCTTTATTCAAATACTTCCACTTTTACAATACATGGTAATTACTTTTGAACTTTCTAAACTTTAAATATATTTACTCCCTTATTTTTTTTCATTCAAATTTCAACTAGAGCTTCCTAACTTCATGGAGAATAGTTGGATGTTTAGGTTAGATCCAAATCATCATATTTATGTTGATTTTTTGTTCATGTAAATAGTTGATGCATCACTATCAAGATAATACTTTGAAACTTAGTATCTCTTTTGTTTTATAACTCTTTAAATGATTTAATTTATTGGTGATCTTAGGGAATTTTTCTATCATAATTTTAAAATGATAGACATTGCATACTATGTTTAGAGAAATATACAATAAATGGGTAAAGGTAATTCTCACAAATTACTTTTTCAAATGATATATTTTGTTGATAAATTAATTATAATATGAATAATTCATTGGGATAAGATTATGAAATGACTAGAAATAATTCATATAATAACCATATCGAGAATATTAATTCATTGAGACATATTCATGATATAGATAGATAACCATTAATATTTAATCATTTGATATCAATAAATTTCACATATAATTATAAAAAATAAGGCCATCAATAATTCTCATAGATATATAACCACTCTTGTAGTTTTCTTCTTGTGGTTGTGATCTCCAAAATATTAAACATTTAATATAACAAACCTAATGATCTGATACACTTTGTAGGAAGATAGGATGCAAATGAAAGAAAAATATTTCCATATTTAATGGGGTAAATGGTCTGAAATAGAGGAGGAAGAGAATAGTTTCATGGAGTAAACATATCTCTAAAAATAAAATGTCTAGAGGTATTAAAATAGGCCAGTGTACTTCAATAACATACCTTAAATTTAGTCATTAAATGTTTTTTGTCTCATCTATCCTTTTGATCTCTTTTTCTACCTTTTACATTTGTTGACATAAACCGCTACAAAATTTTATGCTCCTAAGACTTAGATCTAAAAACTATAGGATTTATGTTGGGGAAAGAAGTTTATAGATTTTAGAAGAATTGACCAACAATCAAAAATAGAGTTCAATCAATTCAACCTATCCCCATTTGATAATATTTGACTTTTATACATAAAGTGAGATAAAAACTATGTAATGTAGCATTAATTTCGTGAAAATAAGGCAAAATTAATTAAGAATATGATTTTTAATCTTTTAATTTTTGGGGTGAATTTTATTAATTTTTAATGAATTATTTTAAGTTAAAATATATTGTCTATTATTTTATAAAATTATTATTATTATTATTTATTATTTTATATCAAACCGTCAATCGCATATGACATTATAGACTATGTCAATTGAGTCGTGATTTGGGACATTATTAGATCACTACTTTGTGGCTCAAGACAACATGGACAAAGATTTGAGTCACTAGGTGTGTTTCTAATTAGGACACATGCCACATCTCATGGCCCCATGAGAGCCTAGTCATCACTAAGTACACCCTAAGAGTTGAGACTCAAATCTGAGTCACATCTTTGGAGATACAGCTAATGAAGAAGAGAGGGTGAAGCTTATTAATGCAACATTTATGCAAAAATAACTATTGTGGGACTAATTGATTTCATCCTATGTTTCAAATCTAGTGGCACATGGCAGCTAGATCGTATGAAATCTAGAGCACCATCACCTAGTTTAAATGAAGAGATCTAATGACCTACAACACACATGTCCAATGAAGATTAGAGCACCATGTCACTAGGTACATGAGACATAATTTTGTTAAGCGATAGATGTGTGAATTCTACAAAGATAAAAAAAATTGATCTAATAGTGTAGGAAGCATCACATCATAAGTTGTCATCTCACGTAGTAGTGGAAGCTCAAATCCTAAGAAAATGTATGCAACATTTATTTTAGATAAACATAGAAATTGTGACGCCTTGATTTGATGACTCACAAAGTGCAACATCATCCAAAGCCTTTTTGTGGAGTGATGAATGGATCTAATAACCTTTCAACTCATAGTGCAAAAGAGATACATGTATGATAATCAATTATCATCAAGTAAAATAGATATTATTGATTATCATTGGTAGATGTTGGGCATATATGCAATACTCGATTATTATCTAGTAAAATATATATTATCAATTATTGATGTGTGTAAAAATGATAAACTTAGTGATATTATCTCTTGTTTGTGTAAAAAAATGATTTTTGAGGAAAAAATAAGAGGAAAGAAAATTCAACAATAGAAAGAATAAATGGGGAGCTAATTGAAGGCCTCATTTTCAGTTCTAGAGAAATAAAACTAGAAGAGGAGAGAGAAAATAGGGAGGCTTGGTTGGAGAATGAAAAAGGACATGAAGATGAAAAAACATCATGGAAAATGGAATATTTTAAATTGTCTTATTTTCATGTTTTTAATTTATTTTTTAAGCCAAATTATTTTATTTCTTTTAGGAAAACCTTGCTTGACAACAAAGATAGTTTTTTATTTCATTTAATTATATTTTTCATGATTGTTTCTTTTCGAATTCTGAAAATATCAAAAATCATTGAAAATTGCCATTCTCATCTTTTCCATCTTATTTTCTCATCTATTTTCATCCATTTCATGAAAACATCATCAACATCTCAAAACCTTCTTTTGTTTAGTATAAGAAGATTAGGAGAACCAAAATTTCAAGATCTATTTATTAAGAATATTGATAAAGATAAAAAGGAGATTTTATTATTTATCTCATTTCACATTCTTTTTGTTACTTTATTTTAATAGAAACTTTTGTTAGAAAGTTATAATTCATCAAAATTAATTTTTATCATCGTTGACGGTAGACCTGAATTCATCATAATATTAAGAAAGCATTTAAATGTTCAATTTTAAATAATATAAGTTAAGAAGAATTAGTCACCTGATGATGAAATGAATATGTAAAACCTCAAGTCTTGACTTAATTAGAACACTTGTCTTAACCTTACCTTTGAGTATGGAGTGTAAACTAAAAAAAACTCACTAAATTAGCCAAAGGATGACTTCTTGCTATTAGAGAGATATCATGCTACACCAAGTCGGCCTTATATGTGGGGTGATGGTTATTGTTAGGCTCTAAGGAATGCCAATATTAAAGGTAGATGATTAAGAGTCCTAGCACTAACTCAAAGAACATAAAGGCCAAAAAAGACCAACTAATTACATTAGATAATAGTTAGGATGTATATGTGCAAGAAAGAGAATGGGGGCAATGAGAATCTATAGATTTAGTAGAACCATTATATATTTTACTACAGTTTGTGAGGGGAAAAGTATTATCTCTAGTACAAAAACCTTAATGCAAAGAACCCTTCACCTCTCAACAATAACAATAAATTTGTACATGGAGGCTCACTTTTCTATATAAATCCTCTCCTCTTCCTCTACTATAAATTTGTTATAGGCTTTACCTCTTAAACTCACCAAAGTGAAATTGAGAAGAATAATGCTTAGTATAATTCATGGCCACAACTACCCCTCTTGTTTCCTTGATCATCACAACTTTTATTTTTCCCTCTTTTGCGGTGCATTTGACAAAGACTATTACCACAACTACCCCTCTCCTATGTTCCCTTCTTTTCTCTTCTTTTGAAGAGAAGGTGATAATGAGCATTGTGAAGAATGATGTGGCAAAGATAAGATCTTCTGGTGGCTCTTCTTCAATTACATTTAAATGATGTTAATATTTAATAAAAAAAATAATAATGTATTTATTATTTTTTCCTTACTAGGGATTTTTTTTTGTCTTTAGTGGGTTGGTGTCTTTTTATTTTTTAGTGGGCCAAAAGGAAGGTAGTCCACAAGGGTAATTATATATGTATAATCCTCTCTATTTCTCTCTCCTTCATGTACATTCATAACTTTTCAAATCTCTAGGATATTTTTCTTCCTCTTCTTCTCATGTTTCCCCCTTAAATCTATCTATTCCCCCTATCTCTTTCTCTCCCATCTTTTTTTCTACAAGTGGTTTTAAAACATCAAGTCTATGTATTGGGCATTTATTTTATGTGGAGAGCACAACATTGCCTAAGGCTATTGAAATCGAGGTTGATGAATTTCCTGAGAATTTCAACCTTTCATAACCTTTTGTTCTATTTTTCAATGGAGAGAAATATGATTTTGGAGTATTAACATGAAGAAAATTTTTATTTAACAAGATTTATGGGATTGGTTGAGAATGATAATAAGGAAAATTTTCTAATAATTAAAATAATTAATTTCTAAAAATAATGCTAAAACATTATCAATTTTACAATAACTTATTTAAAAAATAAATTTTCCACATACTATTAATGCGATGAGTTTTTTTGGAGGATGAAACATTTTTAAAAGATAAATTTCATGGACATAACAAAGCTATGAATCTGAAACTTCAAACACTTTGTAGAGACTTTAAAATATTTTTAGAAATTTGATGAATGTATGCATGCTTTCTTTTCTTGAGTTTCTACTATTATAAATCAGATGAGACTACTTGGAGAAGATTTTTTTTAAAAAAAAAGAATCATTGAAAAAAATTTAACAAGTTTACCTTCTATTGATCATATTTTTGCTACCATGGAACAACCTAATGATTTATCTATTATACTCAAAATGAATTGATTAGAGTATTACTAACACATGAGGACCAAATGAATAGATCAAAATAAAAATCAGTTGAAAAAACATTTCAATCTAAGATTGACATTACAAAGAAAGAGAAAAATTGTGAAGACACATTTAATCAACGAGATTGTGGTAGAGGGCAATATCAAAATAGAGGTTGTGGGAGAGAAAATGATATATCACATTATGGGTAGTAAAGAAATGATGAAGTAAACCATCAAAATAAAAAAATAAAAATTATAAAAATATGTAATATCATTTTTGTAAGAAATATAGTTGCATTGAGCTATATTATTAAGACAAAGAAAAATAGTAAGAAAATATGAAAAAAAGGAAGTTATAAACTAATCTATAATTTTTTTAAGAAGGAATATATTCATACTAAAGTGAATTATTGGGATAAGAAAAGAGAGAAAGTAAATATTATTAAAGAAAATGAAAAAAATAAGTTCTTCATCACTTACGAATCTTCAAGTAGAAGTAAATTAAATATATGGTTTGTTGATATTGGTTACAAGAATCATATGATAGGTGAAATAAATTTATTTCAACAAATTGATACTTACCTCATATGTGATGTTACTATTTGTGATGAAAATAGTGTGAAAATCAAAGGGATTGGTATTATTAATGTTCATAAAAAATTGGGTACAAATACATTAATTTATGATGTTTATTTCATTTCACAATTGGTAAATAACTTGCTTTAATGTGGGTTAATTATTAGTGTAGTTTATACTTCATTTTGAAGATGATAAATGTGTTATCAACCATAAAAAGTGATATATTTCCTAGAGTGATTCATAATGTTAGAAAATGAATAATTTTTCTTCATAGTTTGAGACTTATTTATTTTGACATCTTTACAAAAAAGAAGGATTTATCTTCACTTTGACATTTATGTTGTAGTCACCTATACTTCAATGCTTTGAAATTATTACATCTCAAGCATCTAGTTTTTGATTTTCCATTGATTTGAGAAAAAGAAGAAGTCTATGAAGAATGTGTTTATGACACATAACATCTCGAAGAACAAGATTTTCTCTTGAGTTATTATATGTTGATTTATATGGTCTAATGATGACACCATCTTTGAATGGCAATCAATATTTTTTTATTAATTATTGATGATTCACATGTATGAGTTGATGTATTTTAAATATGAAACAATTGATAAATTTATTAATTTTAAAGTGTTTACTAAAAAATCAAGTGAATGTGTTATTAAAACCTTTTGAATAGATAAAGAGGTAGAATTTATTTCTCATGAGTTTGAGTGACTTTTTAATAAGCATACAATTAAAAAGTAACTCACTATTAAAAAAACTATAGAGTAAAATGATGTTACTAAAAGGAAATATAAAATAATTTTGAAGATGGCTATAAATATGCTTAGTGAAAAATAGTTTTATAATGACTTTTGGGCTGAAGTCATTATAATATCTAGTAATCTTTTGAATCTTTCTCTTACAAGGGTAGTTACAAATACAACTCTTTATGAAGTTTGTTATCATCAAAAAATATAATGTCAGTCACTATAAATTTTTGGTTGTGCTTTTTATGTCTTAGTTGATGTTGATGATCATGGTAAGATAGACAAAAAGAGTGAGAAATATATTTTTCTTTACTAAAGTGATGAGAGTAAGGGCTATTTTTTATATAATTCTAATACAAAGAAATAGACTCTTCATGATGTTATATTTGATAAGTATACTTGCTGAAATTAGACTAAAAATCTAATTCGTCAAATATATTTTTTGTGAACATGAGCATGAAATTATGCAATATGATAAATATTCACTATGTGAAGCTTTTACATCATCTTTCACACCTTAGAGATCTTCTCTAAGTAATTCTAGTGATCTTAATAGCCATAATGATTCAAGTCTAGAATCTTCAAGTTGTCTAAGAAAAATGAGGTTTTCATGTGATATTTATGAGTTATATATTTGTGCTCCCATGATTGTAGAAGTGAAGTGTTATGAAGAGATGTAAGACAAAGATGAATGGGAGAAAACAAGACAAGGATAAATTATAGCAATTGAGAAGAATGATAAATAAGAGTTGATTAATTTACTCCCAAAGGCTAGAGAAATTAAATTTATAAGGTGAATTATAAACCTAATAATAATGTTAAAAAATGTAAAGCAAGATTAGTGGTAAAGAGATATGCACAAAAATAAGGTATTGATTATTTTGAAACTTTTCTCTAGTAGTAAGATTTGAAACAATCCATTTTATTTTTTCTTCGGCAACACAAACGAAATAAAAAGTATTTTAATTTGATATTAAATTAAAATTTTTTCAAATGAGTATTTGAATAAAGATATGTATGTTGAGTATTCATAAAGTTTTCTTATTGATCGGGGAGAAAAAAGTTTATAAATTAAAGAGGTCATTTTATGATCTTAAACAAGTTTGTAGAACATATTACAATATATTTTATTCATATCTTTTGATTGTATATGTTTATGTTGAAAATATTATATATACTAGTCCCTCTTTGTCATCAATCTTAAAATTCAAGAATTCTATGATGTTTGAATTTGACACGAAAAATTTGAGATTAATTTATTATTTCCTTGGATTTAAAAGTATTTAAAATGGTTATGATATATTTATTTCACAAGAGTTGTATGCATGCGATTTATTCAAAAATTTTAACATATTGTTATTACAAGACTATCTCCACTCTTATGAATACTAATGATAAATTATATCTTGATGATAGAACTATAAAAATAAATTAAAATATTTAATAGAAACTTAGTTAATGATTTGATGTATTTGACTCATACTTGACTAGAGTATGGTTTCAAGATTTATGCATTCACCATTAGTTCATTATCTTAGAGTAGAAGAGAGAATATTTTGATATATTCATGAGATTATCAATTATAGAATTTTGTATCAACATGTTTTTAAATTTATTTATTTTAGTTATTTAGATAGCTTGATTGAGCAAGATCTATTGATGATAGAAAAAATACAAATAATTTTGTTTTGAGTAAAGTCTAATCTTCTAGATTTCTAAGAAACAAGGATCTGCTACATTATCATATTCAATACTTGAATATATTGATATATCAAGTAATATGGACATGGAGGATCTTACAAGATGTCAATTTTCTATAATCAACACCAATGGTACTTTATTGTGACAATATTTCAACTATTTCAATGATACAATTTGGTCATGATATTAAAATATATTATTATTTTATTAGAATTTTGATTGCTGCAGTTTTATAAAAATGAAAATTTACTCAACAATGGATCAAGTGACAGATTGATTTATAAAGGAGTTGAGTTAGCTAAATTTTTGTCAAGTTTAGAGAAGCTCTTGGTTTTAGATGTTTTTGGATTAAAGGGGAGTATTAATATTTAATCAAAAAAACAAAAGATATGTATCTATTTTTTTGTCCTTATTAGGCAATTTTGTCTTTAGTGACTTGGCATCTTTTTGTTTTTAGTGGGCCAAAAGGAGGGTGGCCCACAAGGGTAGTTATGTACTTATAAAACCTCTCTCTTTCTCTCTCCTCCGTCTAAGTTTGTAACATTTCAAATTTCTAAGGTTTTGTGGATTGTGAAATCCTTTTTTTCTTCTCCTTTCTCCTCACAATCTTCCTTTGAATCTATCCATTCTCCCAATCTATTTCTCTCCTATTTTTTTTCCTATAAGTGAATGCGTCATCAGGGTGAGCTTAAAAACTGTATCCTGTTTATTAAATGGCTCCAGCTTCAATACTTCTGTCTTCTTCCTCTTCATCTTCACGGTAAGTTTTGCTGCTCCCTGACTTCTCTCCTAAACATCCCCTCTCTCCACTGCTGCAGTTGATTGCAAAGGGTTGCGATGGAGCGGTCCTCCTGGCGTCGAAAGGGGGGGGGGGGGGGGGGAGCAAGAAGGTGAAGAAAGATGAGCCCCCAGACGCCTCCCTTAATGGGCTCAACGTGATAGACGACGCCAACAGATCATGCAGGGACCTTGTCTCGGGGTTGTATCGTGTGCTGAAATCCGGACATTAGCAGCGAGGGATGCCGTTACGCTTCTAAGTTATTGTTTTCTCCTTATCTTCCTCATAAGTTCCTGGCAAAGCCCGGATTGGTTAAGGGAAATTAAAATCCAAGTTAATTAGTATATACGAGATGAATTGCACCCATTAGTTTTGGTTGACCCCCAAGTTGGTCACTGTGACTTGGTTTTAGTAGTCCAATCTGTAAGTGTGGTGTCCTCATGGTCTATGTGAATGCATGGTTTAGAACAGTCCCTCATCGGTTTCTACCGAAATTCAAAATCTAACTAAAGTATATGAAGCACAGCGTCTTTATTATTTATAGACTAGAATAATTTTGTTTGGAGTTATATGGATAAACATGTTATTACGATCAATGGTGGCCCTAAAGCTGTACAAAGGTCAGAAGTCAACTAATATAAAAACGCATCTTAATATTGTCTCATATTGCTTGCATTTAATCATTTACTGGGCATTACATGAATTCCTCTTTTGACAACTAGTGTTGAACTGTATGACCTAACAACCTGATTGATTATATTGAATTTGACGTTGGACAGTTGGGGGACCCGACTTAGGAGGTGCCCAAGTGAAGAAAGGACGGCCGAATGTCGAAGGCTGGAGAGACCCTTTCCGCTGCCCTTCCCCACCTCCCATCTATCTCAGCTTCAGCAGAGTTTCTCCAAGATAAAACTCTCCACGGAAGGTCTGGTCGGCCTCTCGGATCGCCCAAATATAGGGGATGAATTCTCCGCATATCCGATGGGGGAAAGAAGACGATCTCTCTTTCTAAGACGGCGGTGCAACTGGTACAGGTGACTAAACCCTGGAGTTCTCCCTCTGCTCTTCCTTCCAGAACAGGATCCACGGCTGTGACGCCAGCCATGATGTCGGCCCTTCTGTGAACCCAACCTTCGCCGCCGGCCTGAGGAGGAGGGTCTGCCCCGCCCACAACAAGGCGCTGCCGTGGACACTATCGAAACTGACTTGGACAACGCATACATATTACAAGCCCTCCTTGGAAAGAGCCTCTTCTCCCCCGACCGGAGCCTCCTGTCCCTCACCCGAGACCACGCTTCTGTGGCCGAGTTCACCGGCTCGGAGAATGCCTTCAACCAGGCCTTTGTGAGATCCACGCTCAGGTTGAGCAGCTAGCCCAGCGGTCAGGTGGTGAATTAGACTGTAAAATGGTCCGGTGAAGGAGAAGACTCATCTTCTTCCCACTCTGTTTGAGAGAGAGAGACGTCTGACCGCGGTTTTTCTCGTTGGTGAACGGCACAATCTCTGATGATTTACCCATGAGCTGCTGTTAATGTTTGGATATAGAAAGTAAGGTGAGGATATAGAAACTAGGGTGACGACGAACGTCAAAGGTGTGTGCGCGCTTTTGGGGTACCACCCCGGCGGCGTGATCTCGTGCGCGTGGCTGTCGGGAGGGCCACTGGGACATAAGATGGCGAGGACGCCTACGGCGGTCGGGGGGAAGGAGGACCACCGCTCCGTGCTCCGCCGTCGCCGCGCGGACATCTCAGCTGTCAGCTGGTTTGCATCGACGATCATCTGATTCACGTCTAACGGCGGAGAAACATGGACGTCCTTCGCGGACATCAGGGAACGAGGGTTCCTTCCAGAACGAGAGGGGGACGTCCCAACGCGTCCGTCGCAAGCTGACGTTTTGAATGTCCGATTTGTACACTGAAATAACTATTCACTCTGATCTCGTCAGAGTTCCAATGAGCTGTACCGAGTTTTGCCAACTCTACAGAGAGAGAGAGAGAGAGAGAGAGAGAGAATGGGTCCTTAAATGGACACCAGTCTCTACCTCATGTAACTTGTGTCGTGAAACTCTCTCTCTCTCGCTCTCTCTAGCTCATGGTGGACCTGACGATTTTAGGCCCGGCCCGGCGGCTGAACCACAGAACGGAGAGGGAAAATCCCATCCTTCCCCTCCCAATGAGATCGGACTAATCGACGGCTGTGATCGCCTTCTCCCAAGGAAACGTCGGAATCGGATAATAATTGGCGAAAGTTGTTGAACACGTGGAGAATCTTACTTGTCATGGTCTCCGACCGTTTGCATGCCTCAGACTCAGCCATATCATTGCGTGTCGTTCTCAACAGCACTGACTGCCACAGAGAGATGAGAGAGAGAGAGAGAGGAGCGATGGCGTGTGCTTGTTGACTTGCCCATAGCTGTTTTGTTGTCTTGGGAGGAAGCAAGGAGAGATCAGAGAAGGAACGAGGAGGACGTGGTTGTACGTGGATGAGCGTCTGACGTGTCCTTACTACGATCACAATCGGTGGCTGCTCCCCAACCCCCTTATAAATTCTCCGCTCTCTTCTATAGTGACTATCTTCCCTCTCTCTCTCTCTCTCTCTCTCTCTCTCTGCACTCCTGATTGGTGAGTGCTCGAGACTCAGAGACCCAACATCTTTATCTTTCTTCCGCTTCCTTCTCGCCCAAGGAACGTCTCTCCATCCTTTGTAAAAAGTCTGAGAAAAAAGTTCAACTCTTTTACATCTTCTTCTTCATCCTCCAAATCTGTCAGGGTATCCCTCGTCTGCAGATTGGAGGCGGCATGACCAGTTCAATCGACGTGAACGAGGAGTACAGGAAGGCTCTCCGGACGAGGTCCTACGTCGAAGTCTGGACTAAAATCCACCGTCACCTGCGACGCAGCGCCACCACACCTTCGCCGCCGTCAACGCCAACTGCATTTACGATAGGGGACGACCGCGCCGCCACCACAGGCGACTCCCTAGCCGGCTCCGAAACGTCAACCTCCTCCTTCCAATTCTCAAGTTATTCTCACCTCTCGAGCTACCTCTTGAAGCCCCACAACCAAGAGGTTCTACTAGCCGGGGTGAATGACCCCGATCTCCGCACCATCTTCCTCGACTACTTCGCCGCCGGCAAGGAGGCCTGCAACATCTGCGTCTCTCTCCTTGGTTCCATCGACCGGCTCCGCCGAGACCATCGCATCATACAGAGGTTTCTTAACGACAGCAGCGCCACAGCCGTCGACTATGCCGAGCTCGCCTCCTACGCGGAGCTTGAAAACCCTCTCTCCTCCGTCAACTTCCACCAGATCCACCACCTGTACGACTCTCTCATCCGGAGGCTAAACCACAGCGGCCACAGCTTCGCGCGCCGCGCGCGCCTGCTCCGCCGCGCGAAGACGGCCTCCGGAGCCGCCTTGGTAGTGGCGTGCGGGGTCTTGGCGGCGGCAGCGCTGACGGTCGCGGGGCACGCGGCGGTCGCCGTGGCGGTGGCGGGGGGCCCGGCATTGGTGGCGCCCCTCTCGGCGCGCCTCAGGCGGAGGATGGGGACGGTGAGATCCGGCCGCCTGGCGAGGCTGCTGGCGCAGGTGGAGGCGGCGGCTCGTGGGGCGTACATCATGAACCGGGACATGGAGACGATGAGCAGGATGGCGGCGCGGCTGCAGGATGAGGCGGAGCACGGGAAGGCTGTGGTGAGGCTGTTCCTGCGCAGCAGGGAGAGGTGGGTGCTGAGGGAGGCCGTCGGCGGCCGTGCCGGCGGCGGGGAGGGAGGATACCTGGAGCGAGTGGATGAGCTGGAAGAACACGTTTACTGGTGCCTGCTCACCATCAACCGGACCCGGGCTCTTCTTGCCCAAGAAATAGTGGTCGGTGCTTGTCCGAAACCGGCACCGACAACGTAGGCGTACGCGTTAAGTTTCCCCGCAAGTTTCCGACAGAGCTGCTAGAGAGACGATGGTGTTTATTATTATTTCCCCATTTCTGTGAGATTTTATTCTTTCTTACATCAGAAGATATTGCTAAGCGTTTCAACCTCATTCAGTGAATTCTTTCTCTCGACATTCTTTGACTGTATTTTTAGGAGAAGGGATACATTTTATTGCTAGTTGAGGTTTTCTTGTCTATTGGTGTTGATAACTTCTCCAGGAGTTGAGGATCCTAATCGAGTATGATAGCCAAATTTGCAACAATAATTCCATTATTCTTCCTAATTGATTATTATGGGGAGTGACGAAGTAGTGCTTATTATATTTTGGGTTAGAATTATCGTGAAACACTCAATACTAATAGCTTCCTTGATTACTGTAGGGAAAGATGAAGTGATGCTGCTTATATTTTGGGTTGGAATTACTTCATGTGCTCGACTTATTCTGAAAATCTTAGTGATAATACCATTCATAGTTTTAGACCTAATAAAAAGTGTCCCTTGGGCTTGGTACAATGGGGTCAAACACCTAAACAAAGTTCTCATTACTATTATTAAAAAAGGGAACATGTTGTGAAAATGCTAATTTACAATGATATCTTGATATTGCACGATGTGTTATTATGGATTCTTATAACAATAAAGGCTAATTATGACGAGGCATTTTGAAACGGTAATATATGGATGATGGAAAATAACCCATCATGAGACATGGAAATGATAGGATGAGTATGAGGTGATGATAATGAAAAATGGTGATAATTTACATGACATTAGTGTTCTAATACTAGTCATTGCTCATGTTAGAAAACGATGGAATGCCAATGCTAAAAAGCCATAATTAAGATGCAGTACAAATGAAAAAGGTGAATAATCAGAAATTTGAAGTGTTATGTATGCTGGGTAACACCTGCTTGATACTATTTGGCAGAGTGAGTTTGCTGTATAGTCGACAAGTAGTAGGATTGAGGATTGAGTGGCACCAGTTGTTTTATTAGATGTAGAAAATAGTGGTAGTGCCAAAGAACAATTGGATTTAATGCTGCAGTTTCATTAACAATGCTAATCACAATAAATAGTCTCAAGAATCCTTTAATTGGCAATGTTTGTTAATGGAAGTAAGCATAACAATGACCATTGTTAGTTCATAGATAATGACAAACCACGAGGCAATTAACAGAAACATCAAAAGATGGTATTAGATAGATGTTTTATGTAGGTATTTGTGTCCATGGAAATGATGGGTGAACCTACATAAAGCGTCATCATTGCCTAAATTATATTTTATGATATAATACGATGAGTTAGACTTTATCGCCTCAAGCTAATGAAGATATGCTTTTATAAAACACATCACTACAGTGCATAGCTTTGTGTTCTTGATTTTTGCAATTTTTCAACAAATAATTTGAATTCTACAATAAACTCATGATTTTGTTTCTTGAACCCGTCGTAACTTAAGTTTAGAAAGCTTATTTGATCTAATTTGGCCATGAAACATCTCCAATTGTGTAGCACTAACACACCATAATAATCTTTTTTTTTAAAGGAAACTCATCACTAGATGACTGTATATTCCCGGTGTTATATAAATTCTCATTATACACATAATTACTAATTATCTCTAACTCATGTAATATTATTTTTTAAAAATAAAATTCATCAATACCCAACTTTATATTCCTTTAAATCAACTAATTGTCCATTTAAGTCCTTTCTTTGCCTCCGACCACTACCACGGAGGAATCCAGTCAAACGCCGCCAAACTCCATTTCTAGAAGCCATCTCAGGTTGATCCCACGCGTGAGCCTGAGGGACGGTTTCCCACGGCGAGGACAGCCCAAGACCGTCTCCCCGCGGTGCCAAAACAGGCCACGCAGGCCGCCCAGCGACGGCCGGTGGACGAAGGAAGAAGAAGCGTACGAGGAGAAATATCGCCGCCGCGAGACGGAGACGGCTATCTAACACTCAGAAATCGAATGGAGCAGCGAAGAACAGCGCCTCGCCAAGTCTCGGACGCGGAAGAACGTTGCGGTCGCGCGGTTGGAGCTCCTCCGGGGCAGCGGGAGCTTGCTTCCATCTTCCGTGACGGCGGCGGCGGCGGCGGCGGAGATATTGACATTCCGCCTCCTCCTCTCCGGCTCCTTCGGACTTGGAGGAGCTGTACGGCAGCGTTCTCGTGATGGGGACTTGAGAGATATCCGGAAGAGGACTCGTGATCGGGAGTATATATATATCTCGATGGGTGGCTCCTCACCGGGCCTGGTCTGCTTCTCCGCCTCCTCCGTCTTCTGTCTTCCTCGTCTTCCTCGTCTTCCTCGTCTCCGCCTCCGCGAGGAGCTCAAGTTCTTCTTCTTCAGTCTGCGGGAGGGAGTGCATCAAGGAGATGACAGCGAGCTCGGTCGACATCGACCAGGAGTACAAGAGAACCCTGAGGACCAGGTCCTATCAAAACATGCTCAAGGAGGTCGGGGAGCAGTTCCGTAAGCTCGGCAACCCCACCGTCGCTCATGAAGAAGAAGAAGAAGAAGAACCAGACGAGGAAGAAGACGAGGAGTCTACGGCGCCTAGTGCCCATCTGCGGGAGGATTTTCTCGTGCCGTCGGAGCTCGACCAGCTGGTGCCCGCCGACGGCCAGGCTCGGCTACGGGGGCTCCTCCGGGACTACCTCGACAGCGGCCTGAGGGCCTCCGCGTTCTGCTACCAGCTGCTCGAGTCCATCGCCGGCGCGCGAGCCAACCACCGCGCCGTGCAGCGGATCGTCGAGCAACGCCGGGGCGCGCTGTTGGACCTCGCCCGCATCGCCCGGCTCGACAACCCACTGTCGCAGCCGAGGCTGGCCGACTTCCTGCGCCACCACGGCGGCGCCTACGCCGCGCTGGTGCCCCGGCTCAGGTCCCTGCAAAGGGGCTTCGCGGGCTTCAGCCGGACGGCGCGGGCGCGGCGGCGGCGGAGCTCGCTGGACGCGGCGGCGCGCGGCGCCTACGGGCTCCACCGCGAGTTCGACACCGTGGGGCGGCTGCTGGCCCGGCTCAACGACGAGTTCGAGCATGACCGGTGGGTGGCCAAGACCCTCCTCCACGGCGGCAGCGGCGGAGGCCTCTGGGAGGAGGCGGCCGGGGAGCTGCGGGCGGGGGAGGGCCGGCTACTCGAGCAGCTCCAGGAGCTCGAGGAAAGGGTCCTCCTCTGCCTCCTCACCATCACCAGGGCCTGGAAGCTCCTGCTAACCCAGGGCCTCGTCTCCCTCTCAACCAACCGTAACCATTGAAAGCCATGGAAAGAGATCCACCCATGGAAGAGGACCCAGGAAGCCATGGAAAGAGAAAAAATTTATATATAATCACAGATCCCTGACGTAGCAAGAAAAGAACAAATAAAAGAATGTGCGGCCCTGTTGACTTACACTAGAATTAGACAGGGTTTCAAGGGGAAATAGACGAGCGGTCTGCAGGGGCTAGAAGATTAAAGCTAACACTTTTTAACTGGTCGACAGAAGACCGGCGGGGCTAGAAGATTACGTCTCCTCGCCGCCGTCTTGGGCCGCCGGCCTGTTCGATCGGAATTCGCGGCCCCGCCCACGGAACTGGCCCCGCCCGCGGGCTCGCCCTGCAACCACAGCGATCCATCATCAGCACGCAAGCACCTGCCGGCCACCAATTCCCGGAGGCTGTTCGCAGGCTTTCCATATTTATGAGAGGTGGGTATGGTTCCTGGACCCGTGTAAGACCTCACTAGCGAGGCTCCTCTGCAATAAATGCGGGTATAGATCGGGCTGCCTCTACTAATTATATCAAAAAGTGGTCGGATTTTATCCAAAAACAACAAGCAAGCAAGCAAGAAAGAAGGAGATACGCTGAATCGGATACCTCTTCCCTGGGTAGGGGCAGGCGCCTCATCGTAGTCACCACCCTCCGGTTGATAATATTCAGGGCCGCCATAACCACCTCGGCCGCGCCCTCGGAAGCCGCCGCGTCCCCTACTGCGGCCCCAGCCGCCCCTGCCATATCCGCGGCCCCTGTTGTCCCAGGACGCATCGCCATAGTCGTTGATCACGTCGCCGTCTCCTGAAACATTAAGACAAAACATGGGCAAATTACAGAGTGCGGTCAAGAAATTATGTACAGTTCAGAAGAGTGGAAGGGCGTATTACCAGCAGCACCTCTGCCTCCCCCCCTGCCATAGTCGTTGACCGCGTCACCGTCCCCTGAAACAGGAGGAGAAACCGTGGGCCCATTACAGAAGGTGGTCGAGAAATAATTATATCTGGTTCGGAACAGTGGAAGGACGGAATCCCCAGCACCTCTGCCTCTCCCCCTTCCTCTACCGCCATGGTCTCTGCCTCGAGGGCCTGGCGAGTTCTCTGGATGATCGCCGCACGATTAGAACGGACAATATCGAGCGAGAAGTAAAGAGAAATGATGAAGAGGATCGACGGACAACCTCCATCGTATTCAACTTCAACGTGTGGCTTCACCTGATCAGCTGGCAGAGGAGGTTGGTACCTGTTGATGCCGATGAACCAATACCATTAGAACAACAAAATAATCGTTTCAACACAAAACGTGATGAACGAATTTCTGCTTTTCGAATTTAGTCAAAAATTTCACGCAATAAAGACCCCGCATCAAAGAAAAGCTGGACTTCCTTATTTCATGCCTCAAAAATCATACTGGCTATCGTTATGACGACACATTTACAAGAGCGGGAGCGAGAAAGGTGTCGAGATTTTTTGAGCTGGAAGTATGAACAACGGAATCATAATATCAGCAGAAAGTTAACAGTTAGCATGTCATCTACAGAAACTACCAAGGTCCATAAAGCCCGAGAGAAAAAGAAGAAAAACTGCATTTACGGAAATGAACTACATCATGGATCCAAGTTATAATAACTCTGATATATGCAAAGGATAGCCTGAAATAATGTCCGTGGTTCATATTAAACCCTAGTAAGCACCAACACCAATTGGGCACCTGTTTCACGACTCAGAAGTCTCAACAAAAACCCATCTTAAAAATTATGAATGTAATTACAACTTGGCCCCATCAAATAGAAGTTCAAGTCCTATCGCCTCAAAATCCTATTTTAATCACTGATCCAGCACAAAAAGGGATGCCCTATTAACCTGCCACGAAAATCAGACAACCTGACTAAACGAAGGGAAAAATCTGGCGATGCCCCAGCATTCAAATCTTCTGTTTCTCTCAGGATGAATTAATTTTTCTTTCTACATCTAACCTGAACATATTTCATTGATTCTACAAAAACATCCATATCACTAATGATGTTACACAACTGGGCATGAAAACTAAAAATTAGCGCACTTATAATGTGGAAGATAAGATCGTATCTACCAATTTCTCGTGACTTAAGAAATAATTAACTCCCACAATTGTAGCCGGGTACCAAAAAAACTATTACTTAGCGAAAACAAGGCATACCATTTAAATCTGGGTGTGGCTAGACAAAGTGAAGGATGCAGGTGTTTAGAAAATTACAAGATAAAAATGGAGATTGCGAAAGAACAACATTTCATGACGAGTCTACGCACTGGAGCTGCAACTGATGCGTGAATTTTAGTCCCAAAAGGTTATCAAGTAAATTGACTAGCATATGCCCAATAGTTACCGCCAAATGTTAATGCCAAATACTTCCTGCAGACGCTTGAAAAGACAGTGACTCTTAGTTTCTTTTTCTGATGAAAAACAGCCAATCCAGAACATAGTCAGCCAAACCCATTGTTTTACGCTTAGAGAAAACCATGATCTGAATAGTAAGATCTGCTATGCGTTACCATGCTTAATTGATTTAGATAAGATATTCTATACAAACCTCTACGAGGAAGTCAGGCTATCATGAATTTGCACAATTACATCTTCATGGAATTATGTCAAAATCCCCATTATGTGGATGCAAAAACTTCATTCTTTTCTAGCGATATTTATTGACTTAGTAAATAATCAAACATTCTGGCGGGAGATAAAATGCAGGTTCTGTGAGCAGTTAAAAAATAATTTGGACCAAAATAAATCCCTCAAGTGGAAATACATTCACGCTCAAATTTATTTACTCTGAATCATAGATGAGGACCATTTGAAGTTCAAACGTCAGCAGACATCAAGAAAAGACTATATTGTATCTGGCAATCAACTCTAACACACGCAGATGTGCGGCCTGTCTAAAATGGATGACTACGAGATTAATAGTATAAAACCTATGACACTTGAAACAGAAGAAAAATCTTACGGCTAAACAAAATGGAGTAAAGAGAAGGGGTGGGTAGACTCACCCAACAGACGATGTATCCAATTCCTTCCTTGACAATGTTATTGTGATAATTGAAACGTGCCTTGTCGTTTCAAGACTATGCAATGGCAGACAAATAAAATTAGTTAGCCACATAAATCATCTAATGAACAAAAAATGAGGCAGCACAATGGCCACTTTACAGCATTACTATACCATAACTTTCCAGGCTTAAGGCAACTAAAAAGTTTTCTTACGGAAGCAGGCCTTCCTCCAAAGGCTCCCATGTATCAGTTACATCAATCGATCCAATAACTGTGTCTTGGTGAAGGCCCACAATACGCCTCTGTATGGTTACAACAAAAGCGTGGCAGAAGTTGCATTTAATTCCGAGCATGTTCCTCAGAGAAGAAAAACATAACAATGTAATCTTCACATAACATTCACCTTAATTAGTTCCACAATCATCACAGTCTTATTGATTGCTCTTCCCATTGCCTTGAACACAATTTTATCAGCATCTTTTTCCTTTAAAAATCAATGGAAAATGTTAATAGAAAAAATTTTAAAATCACCCCTAGATTAGAAGACAATAGAGAGTAAGATACACATCTTAGGAGAACATTCTGAAATAAATTGGAAAAAATAAAGAACAGATAATGTTGATGAAAGACATATCATTGTAGGCTTCTGAAAGTACGGTTTTATTTGAGAGCATCTGTGTTTGCTTGGCGAGGAAACAAAAGATTACCCCAGAAGGTAAAAATAAGAATTTGGATATCAAAAACCAAAAAATGGCTTCACGTGTTAAACACTCATTGAATACTCATTTTTCTGGCAGTGTGTTCATCATAGTTGAATGTTCGTTGCTTCCGAACGTTTATGCCAGCTCAATGATTTTCCCCTTCTCAAAATTAAAGATTCAGTATTATTACTGCTCTGGGATCATGAAGAACTAATGACACGGTAAAGATAATAACGTGTTTGACTATGATTTCCGCCGTCATGATAAAATTTCTCTAGCATTTAGACTGAAGGCATCAAATATCGCACACTGACAACAGTCCACACATCTACAATTATTTTCTATGTGATCGACTCTTCCCTGAAAATAGTTATAACAAAGCAGACAACTTTATTTCAATGAGTCACATAAAAATAACCGAAGCTATCCTACAAAATAATTATGGTAATCTCGAGTCATTACGAATTATCCCCTCGTGATTACGGCATGACCACACGCCTATTCTAGTATTCCCATTTAAGCTCGGAAATTAATTTGGAAGCAGTACCTGGAGAAGGATGGAGGCATAAGAGATGTAGTTGCGCATTCTCCCCTGGGACGTGACCCGAATCTCATTTTCCCTGATGGGAGTCTCCTCCCTAGGCTTTTCCGCCCTCTGGTACCGATCCATCTCCCTGAGCACCCCAAAAAATACTTAGAAGCACAAATCCACAAATATTCAAAGACAAACAGACTCATTTCCGAATCAAAACCCTACAGAAAGCCGCCAACCACGGGAAAGCATCGCGAGAACTCAACAATCCTCACTGACCTGACATGCATCAGCGCGCCAACCCAACCCAGCGGGTCCGATCCCAAAACCTACCGCGCGTACGGAAAAACAGCAGATAGATTGACCATCCACAGAACGGAGCAAAAACAGCGAAATCAAGCAGAACGCATCCACACCAACAGCAAAACAAAGAGCACGATAAACTCTCACCAAACGACAACCAACAACAACAACGACGCGGATGGAAAAACGGGAGGCACCAAAGGTGATCCAAAGAAGGAAACGAAGAACAAGCAGCAGAAGCCGATTACCGCCGGGAGGGGGGCCCTTCCTTCCTCCGCGAACCCTAACCGCTCCGCCCCTTGTGTAAAGAGAGGGAAATTCTCACTCTGGCGCCCGCCTCTTCCCCCACCTCCCCCCCCCCTGCCCTTCTTATGTACGCGCGAAAACAAGGGGTGTAGCGGGGGTGCAGCGCAGCGAACGGGTCCTCCCTCCCTCCATTACCACCCCACGCCCAAGTGGCTAGGGTTAGTCACCCCCCACCCAACCCCGGGCGCCCCCTGGGGGCTGACGTCATTCCCCGGATCCAGATCCAACAGCTCCGGGACTTCTGATCCGCAAACGTGGCGCACTCTCATTGGCCAAGAACCGCCCCTTTAATCCCGTCGAGACTCACGAGTTAAACCTGATTTCGAGGCCCAGTGCCCAAAATTGGCCCACTTAGGCCCAATCCATAATAATCATGTAGGAAGGGGAGAATGGGGGAGAGAGGTATCTGCCTGCCATAGGGGGCAATAAAACAAACACCTGCTGCGCAGCCTCTTCATCCTGCGACATGACAGAGAGAGAGAGAGAGAGAGAGAGAGAGAGAGAGAGAGAGGCGGTAGTCAGAGGATGGATGGATGGATCCTTCATCGAGCCCATCTCTCCAGCCTCGTCGTCCCCACCGGTTGCTTTCGAGAGCCGCTCCGACGATCATCAGCCGAGCAAAGAGACCGACCAACTAACCACTTTCGGGGAATTTCGCCTGGTAGGTTTGTGGAAGCTGCATGCAGCGAGGATCATTGTATCAGCAGACCGGTTCATTCATATATAAATAAATAAACAAAGCTATTCTCTAGAGAGATAGAGAGAGAGAGAGAGAGAGAGAGAGAGAGGAGGTGAGGATTTGTCGAGGGGTCACCATGAAAGTCGCTGTAATCATCTTCCCCGCGAACCACCTGCCATGGAGAGCACGCTGCGCGCTGATCGCAGCGGTGGCGCTCTCGAAGCGCAGGTACACAAAGCCGGCGCTGTTCCTGTCAACAGACGATGAAACGAGGTTTCAAGAGCCGAATCTCAAAGAAAACTGAGAGCGAAACAATTCCTCTATTAAAGAGAAAAAAAAAGGAAGAGAGTAAAATGCAAGTAGGTCAACGGTATTAACAATAATCGACCCCAATTCTACAAATAAATGCCCATGAATACAGCAGAATATGAAGAAACGGGGGCACTCACTTGTCCACAAAGATGTGCTTCAAAGCGCCAAACTTTGAACATTCCTCCTGGACGTCTTCCTTGATGTCCAAATCGAAATCCGGCTCGGTCTGTCGTCCAATTATGAAATGAAAATAAATACAAGGACTAGATATTTATTTCAGTTAAAATATAGATAATGTGGCGAACCTCAAGGCTGGGGTCAAACATGTTCTTCAGCATCAGACATTCACTAGGGACCCCGATTGGATCAGCTTGCTGCACTGCCGCGGGCATGACGGGCAGAGCAGACCCTGGAAGTCCGACCAGCGAAGGCTGCATCAGAGAGGCTATCCCCGACGGGATGCCCAGAATCGAGGTTGGCGGCGGGCCGAGCGCGGTGCCGTTGGCGCCCGACGGGACGAGCGAGCCACCAGCGCTGGGGAGAAAAAGAGGAGAGGGTTGACCCAGAGATCAAGAGCCAGGGGATCCATTGGAACCCGAAGAATGCAAAGAGAATCAGAGATCGAGGGCATAGAAACCTTGTTGTCATGCCGCTACGGTCCAGCTTCTGCATCAGAAGCGCTCTAGAACAAGCATTAAGGGCCTTCAAAATAAAAGCAAGAGACGTCAGAATTCGGCAAGCTGCCTTGTGTTCTGCAACGCTGTGTAGGCATTCAAGATCATTATGCAGCGTGAAAATCTGAGACTCACAGGCCCACTATAGAGTGAGTTGAGAACAGAACATCTGAAACGTCCTCCACCAAGTGGAGAAATAAAGCTCTTGATCCACCATCCACTAGATTCCCAAGAACAATCGTCTAGGCGAAGATCAAAGTCCAGACCCTCCCAGACGAAGGTCAAGACTCGAGCTAAGGCCCACACGCCCAATTATCCGCCCATACTATAGACGAGGAACAGAGCCAAAGGTCTGACCAATAACATAAAGAGTTCAGCGTGTCCCATTCCCCAATGTTTAAATAAAAATATTTTCCAGCCTGAAAGATGCTATTTCTTATCACGAACACCGGCCTGAAAGAGTTTCTTCACTAGTTTTCGACAAAGACGCCTAGTTTTCAGAAATCCACTTTCATTCGTGAATTACTAAGAGGATACAAAACCTACACATTTTATAGCCGACCAAGCATGCAAGAGCTGGTTATCATTTGTAATTCATGAGTTCATGCGTCCAGTTTCTAGATTGCATCATCTCTAAAATGCATCAAATGTTTAAGGGTCCAAAACGCCGACAACCCAACAGAACCAATCCGACAGGTTATAAAATGGAAAAAGAAGAGCAGAGTCAGACAAACCAGATCTCCATCATCATCAAAATCCCCAGTATTTGTCCCAGTCTCTTGCACACCAGGTTGGTCAGAGACGGCAGAAACCTAAAACCGAAAGGGTTAGGAAATCATCACAGTGGATTATTTTCTTGCGGTGCATATGGGGTGAACTTATTCCTGATACCTTGATGACTCTGCCGGCGATTTCCAGCTGCCCATTCAGGTTCTGTGCAGCTTTTGCATCTTCAAGGCGCGCAAACTGCAGGAATTAAACAATCAGCAGAGGATAAATCCAATATTAATGAAATCAATTTCATAAGATATACCCACTTGTATAAAGCCATAGCCCTTGCATTTCTGTGTCTCTGGGTCAAGAGGCAACTGCACCAACTCTACCTGACCAAATGGCTCAAACACCTAGACAACCATAAATAAGTAAAATGTCAACAGAAAGCTTCTAATGAAAAACAATAAAAATCAGCTACCTATTTCTTTAGTAAAATTTCAGAAGACAAACATGCAGGACAGATATACGTTAGAAAGTCAACGTCTAATACTGAGTATCACCTGTCGGAGTTGCTCTTCAGTCATGCTTAGGTGAAGATTTCCAACATACAATCTACGGGCTCCACCAGCGGAAGCTGCAGCTGTGGTTGACTGAACGAGATTCTTCTCCGCCTCTGAAGGTTTCACCATAACAGGCTGACCAAAAAGCAGCTGGCCACTCAACGCGATTGCCATTGGAACTGACATCACATCATAAAATTCGATGTAGCTGAAAGAGACAGAAAGATCTATTTGTAGTTAACCTAGAAGACCAGAATCCTAGGGAGGAAACTTCAAAGAAGAAGTAAAATGTACAATGAAAACATTCAGAATGCTAAAAACAGCGCTTTAATGCGATCAATTAATTCAATTAAAAACAGTCAATACTGAAAGATAAAAAGGCAGCAGGAAACTGCAGTATCGAGCGGATGGGAAATTCACAGCAGATAAAAAAATTAAGTAAATCTTATCATTTACAAAAAAATAAACTACAGGATCGTCTAGATAACTGATGGTTTCTTAAGAGGCATTCATGACTTTTTTCACACGTCAAGTAGAAAACAAAATGGCGTCAGAAACAAAGTAAACAGAGAAAGAAACTATACCCAACTCCCTTTGAGCGTCTTGAGTTGCGATCCATAATGAGGCGGACATCGCGCACCTAAAAATAGAAAATATGAACGACCATCATTAGGATGACTGGGCAGAAACACTAAACTCTTTTTGAATGTTTCAACTTACAACAATGTTGTTCCGTCACATAGAAACTCTATAGATATACTAGCACGATGAGAGGCAGCCTATATGATTGCCTGTCACGTTTTAAGTGCACCATTAAATTCACCGTATGTAAACTCCCAATATTCATAAACGATTGATCACATCTAGGCATAGGAGAATCAAGACTCGTCTCTTCAACAAGATCCACAATAAAAACGAAGATCGAACATACAAGTTCTTAAGAACACAAAAAGTGGCTGTTTTGGTTTCATACGGTTTCACTGAGCCAGAAAACCAGTGTTACAAGCCCACTCCTAGTAGGAAAAAAAATAGTTCCGAAGTAAAACAAGCTGGCAAGAGAAAAACCTTTGCACAAGATTTTGCCGAGTATTCAGACACTAAACATCAGCAGAAATTTTTTAAAAAGAAGAAAAAAAACGGAGACCAATAAGTACATCTCTCCAAAAAAGGACCAGTTATGCACAGAGAAGGTGAATAAATAATCTATAAATCAAAAGCCTCATCCCAGAAATCTGGGGGTTGATATGAATCCTAAAGATCCCCAGTGATATAAAAAGAATATCGACTGGCTATCAACCTCTAGTCAAAGCTCAAATTTTGCCAAACAGCAGCAGCACCTACAAAGTGAGCAGCGAAAGGGGGACATTAGGTCTAAATCCCAAAAAGAAGGTCATTCACGAGAAGATATCTATCTGACATAAGAATAAACATGTCAGAAACAGAGAATGCTGAACGAAAAATAAGGTGAATACGTTAATCCCAAAAGAGTACAGTAAAATACAAAGTAAAACCAACTACCAAAAGGCAAGTTCATTAGAAAGACCATAAAATCGTAGAAACGTGATTAACCATACTCATGAATCATTAGGAGACACGCCACACGAAAAATAAATACAACTCCATTTTTACACAATGATTGGATTAAATAAGATTCCATTCGCCCATAGACTTCCATCAGCCACTTCTATCGATCCAGAACTGTCTAAATCAAATGTGGCCACTTTTGGCCAGGTTTTCTTGGGTCGCACTTTCTTCCCCAAAGAACATTACTTTTCGTGTCTCCCACCTACGTACCCAGGACTCTCAACTATCTATCATTCCTAGTGCAAGTAATCAGGTTTCGCCTGTGCTACAGATGTGATCCCTAAATCCTTTATCATATTCTCAACTTCAAGGATTTTATCTCCAAACCATTTTTCTCAGCATTATTACTCTTCTCTTGCACATATGAAGTTCCTTGATACTTGGCAAATGACACATCTGTCAGAGCTACGTTTCAAGACAAACATTAGGATAGCATACATGGCTGAAAAAAACACAAACAAGTATATATCTCAATGATTTTTCCACATAAAAAAAAACGTGTCTAGTAAAACGAGCTTCAGATACAGAATTTCTAAGGACAAATAGAACTCATGTTCTAAAACAGCAAAAAATATGGGTGGGCTATGGCTGTCCATAGCCTGTACCCATGGCCTAATTTGTACTGAGTGACCTGGATTTGTAGATTTTGGAAACTATACTATTTACATCGAAGGATAAAATTCTTAATAATCTCACTATAGAATGGCGTGAATTGTAAAAATACTATATCTTAAAAAATAGACGCGAATAATAGATCTTACAGTAAGTGGAAACAAACCTCATAAGAATATACTGCAAAAAATCAGCCAATTTTAGCATCTGTAATTTTATCAAATGTCAAGATAATTCTTCTAAACCTCACTTAGAAATAGTTCAGTTTTAATTACAATTATCTATACGGTAAAGTCCTTGATTCTGAAGGGAAGTAGAACTACTCCAACACCAAGCACAGTTAACCTAAAGGGAATGTATTCACGAGAAACTAGTTCACAAAAGGCTACATTAAGACAGTCGACGAAAAGGGATCAGCACACAAACTTTTCAACACTTTCGGATCTTGAACAATCCCCCACGCTCATCAATTACGAATTCACCATACATGAATGCTTCACCCGCTGAGCATGCAGTGAATGAACAACGTCTTTTCAATGTGCACAAGACATCTGTGCGCACTCACTTGCCTCAAGTTTATGATCTGCAAACAATGTGTGACTGCTTCATTTCCGCACGATCAGGGATGGATCAATACCCCAAAGTGGCATGGAAAATGCCCACAGTATGCTGTTATTCTAAGCTTTGCGCAGGAACCGAGGTTCTTGGCCATGACCATATGAAACTCAGTCCAACAGGCCAATCTTCCTTTTCATGCAATCTGCCAGCTAGAACTGTGGGGATCAAGTTGGGAATGGGGAAGCATCAGGTAGTGATGTACCAATCCGTCCCCACAGACTCGAGCTTTATTTGATATGGATCCCCACCACTGTAAAAAGGGGAAAATTCAAAGAATCGGTAGGGGGATTCATGAAGAGTGATATGTAGACAAGAGAATATCTCAGACTTCAGAGAGATTACGTAGCATCCCTAATACTCCATAAAGTTTTGGAAGCTCCTTCGTAATTGGGAACAATTTATTAGGGTAAAACTTATGGCAGCGTTATACCGCACACAGGAGGAGAAAATTGGCTAACTGGCATTCAGCGAGCCCACAGATGGGCAGGAGTCAAGACATGATAGCGTCACAATTTGAAATGAATTCACTAATCCAAACTGTGGTTCATAATGAGTAGCTAACGGGCCAGTAGTATGCGCCAGATCAGCCTGTTTCGGAAAGGCCCCACAAAGCCCCGAAAACTTTCACAAATTTGAGAGTTTGAAGAACGTTGGGGTCATCACACTCGATAAACAGTCCCCAATTAGAACTATCAGGCCGCTGCCTCACTGATAGCCCTGATGGTGCTGGGAATGCATCATTGCTGGGAACTTCACCGGACACAGAAAACACAGAGAGCCCTAATGTGGCAACAACATCACTGTCAATTGCAAACTCAATATTTTTTCAGCATGTTGCATGTCCTGATGATGACAAGAGGGACACCCAAAAAAAAATTCCAAGTGGCATGCACTTGACATGCTATGTTAGTCAGCTAAACGGGATCGAATCCTTCTAGCATGGGACAGTCATAGTTATTAAATGGTAGTGACTACGATGCCCAAATACAAAATCTAGCTGTATGGGCCAGTGTTCATTTTGCATCAGTTTACTGAATGCTAGAATTATATGATGAGTTGATCCTCGTAGGTCATGAGAACCCGGGATGATCAACCAGACTAGGTATTTAGTAACACGGAAAATCATCAACATTCCCAATTTGAGTTAACTAGATGCATTAACCATATAGGCGGCGAAGACTACTTAAAATACAAGAACGAGTGCAATCAGAACATGAGCTATGGGTGATGGCCGTTTGAACATTGAATATTTTTCTTCATCTGCTTTTCGCCGTTTTGCACGAAACTGAAGAATCTATGCGCCTATAATATCAACCAGAGAAAAGATGAAATAAACGACATTTATCCGTAAAAGCATACAAGTCAAGAAAATAGCTCGTTTTGAATAGTTGAGTAAAAGTATTGCAGAGCTCACCTTGCCAGCCCTAGAGAAAAATTCATAAACATCTCTTTCGTCAGCTTTTAGATGAATCTGCCAAAAACAGCAATGGACAAAGATAGAAATCATGAGGGCATGATTAGAACATAAACTGTAGCACAAAAAATCGCGAATAAAACACATGGCGTCTAGTAACAGTTCATCACTAAACCTGATAGGCAAATACAGTTCTCTGATCCCTCTCTGGATCGGCTTCAGGCTCTGTACCATCTTCTTTCTTCTCCTTATAACGCCTGCATGAGAGTAAAAGCTTGTCAAAGATATGGCTGAAAGCACCGATTAATTATAGGAACACGATTACATATCAACAATAACGCATAGAAAACAGCATCACTCCAAGTATATAGATACACAAGAGGGATCTGACGATACACAGAAAAAACCGCCTCCCAACATGATAACTTTTATCAATATCATGGCATATCGAAACAAAGCATCAATACTTCTCCATCAGAAGACCATTAAAACCAAGCTGCATATGCGGTATTATAAAACTGAAACCACATAAATCAGATTCGGAAGTTAATTTTCTACTCAGGAGGCAATACAAATGTCACATTAGAACGGTTTTATTATTGCTGCTTCATATTCCAATGGGAAACTGAAAGTCAAACAGCTATGGGCTATCAAGGTCAACATAAAAGAAGCTTGGTCAACAAAGAGGTATGCGGGATTTACCTGCCACCCGGCTCCCTATCCCTCATCTCCTGAACTCTTGGTGGCCTCTCCCGCTCCCTAAATTCCCTTTCCTTGGGCCTATCACGCTCCTCGTCACGCTGCCTTTCAGGGTGACTCCTGCTGCGCCGTGACATTTCACGTTCCCTATCCCTCTCGGACTCTGTATCCCGATTCCGTTCCCGCATTCTCTCTCGGTTCCTCTCCATATCTCTCCCTCGGTCTTTCTCCGTTTCCCTGCCTTTCCCGCTCCTCTCGTCCCTGTCCCTGTCCCTGTCCCTATGCTCCCCCCCGCTCCTATGCCTGTCCTTTTCAGGCCTCTCGTGGCTCCCCCTCGACGCGTGTTCGGGGGGAGAACGCTGACGCGAGGCGCTCCTACCCCGACTCCGGTCGTGGCCCCGCGCGCCACCCTCATCCTCCCCTCTCGCCCGACTGGATGGCCGCTTCACGTCACGTTCCTCCTCGCCCGGCCGCCCCTTAGAACTCCTGCCCTTCTCGCCCCCCTCTGAACGAGCCCCGTTGGACGGCGGCGGCTCCTCCTTCGGCAGCTCGGGGTTCTCCACCGTCTTCTCCAAGTAGTCGTACTCGTCGAAATCCATCCCGCCGGATGGCAGACGCCGGAGCACGGTGGATGGAGGAGCAGCAGCCGGAGGTCCCCCTTCCACCCAAACCCTAGCTGCCGCGAACCAGATCAAAACCCTCCAAACTCTAAAGAGAACGAGAGAACCTTCTAAATGAAAATAAGCGATCCAGCCGGTTCACCGTCTCCCGAAGAACCGGGACGGAGGCGGTCGTCGTAACCGTGCAGGCGCCAGAATCACAGCCGCCCATTCCCCCGCCCCTCCCTCATCAACGACGTGGCACTCAGATCACCGTCGATGCAGATCTTTCTGCATTAGGTCCACCGTGAGGTCAACTGCTCGAGGATCAGTCTGACCGAACAGTGGAAAAAATTAATAGCTTTTTTCTCGTAAAATTAAATAAATATTTTTTATTTTAAATTAATCGACTCTGCAAAAAAAGATCACCCATTTAAGTTATCCATTTAGTCCAATCAATCAGTCACAATCCCAATTATTCTTCCATAATAAACAGTATTAATGCAATTATGTGTCGTAATTTCTATTTAACCGCATCTTAGCAATTTCGTGACGAAATGTTGTTTAGCAAAGTAAAAGAAATCATTTTAATAAATTTCTCACATTTTTTATTTTCTGATTGCTAATGGCTCAGACACCCTGAGCCTGCTCCAACGGTCTCCCTCTGCTCCGCTTCTTCTGGGGCATCACTGCTGCTATGTTGGGTCTCCGGCGGGAGATCCGAGTCCCGGGCTGATCTCTAATCGGGGGGAGGCGGCGCCGCCGCTTGGAGGGAGCGGTGAGTCCGGGGAGGAGGATGTCTTCTTCGACCGGCGAGTCGCTCGACCGGAGACAACGAGGCGATGGGTAGCGGCTCCGTCGGCTGGCGCCCGTTCCTCGCCCGCTTCCTGCTGCAATGCGCGGCGCAGGGGGACGCCGCCAGGGGGAGATCCCTCCACGCCTGCTCCGTCAAGATCGGCTCATCGGCCGGCAGCTACGTCGGCAACGCCCTCGTCAGCCTCTACGCCAAGTGTGGGCTCATGCCGGAGGCGAGGCGCTGCCTCGAGGAGATAGCGGAGAGGGACGCCGCCTCCTGGAACTGTTTGATCAACAGCCTCGCCCGGCAGGGGCCCTCGGGTTCCGCCGCGGCCATCGAGCTTTTCCGGATGATGAGGGCGGAGGGCGGCGCCGCCGCCGCGCTCCCCAACTCCTTCACCTTCGCCGGGGTGTTCACGGCCGCAGCGCAGGCGCCGGAGCCGGCCGCGGGCCTGGAGGCCCACTCGCTCGCGATCAAGATCACGGGCCCCGGGGACGTCTTTGTGGGGAGCTCCCTGCTGAACATGTATTGTAAGCTGGGGCTCGTCTGCGACGCCCGCAAGGTGTTCGACAGAATGCTAGAGACGAATTCCGTCACCTGGGCGGCCATGATCTCGGGATATGCCGCGCAGAAATCTGGAGAGGAGGCTTTCTCCCTGTTCAAACTGATGCTGGAGGAAGCCGAGTGCCGCCCGAACGAGTTCGTGATGACCAGCGTCCTCAGCGCCGTCGCTCACCCCGAGTTTTCCGGCAAGGAGGGCCGGGAAATCCACTGCCTGGCGACCAAAAGCGGGCTCTTCTCCTTCGTTTCCGTGAGGAACTCCCTCCTGACAATGTATGCCAAATGTGGGCAGATGCAGGATGCAGTCCAGCTCTTCGAATCGTCGGACGGCCTGAACTCGATCACTTGGTCAGCGATGATCACCGGCCACGCCCAGAACGGGAATCCCGAAGAGGCCCTGAGCTTGTTCTCTAGAATGCACTCCTCCGGGTTCAGACCCAGTGAGTTCACCTTTGTGGGTTCCCTGAATGCCTGCAGCGACGAGACCGCATTAGCCAAAGGAAGGCAAGTCCACGCATATCTCCTGAAGCTGGGTTTCGAATCCCAAATGTACACAAAGAGCGCGTTAGTCGACATGTATGCTAAAAGTGGCAATCTTGATGATGCCCGGAGAGGATTCGATCAAATACAGGAGCCTGATGTCGTGCTGTGGACTACAATGATCGGGGGATATGCCCAGAATGGAGAAAATGACGAGGCCCTCAGCCTGTACCGGAGGATGGAGCTGACAGGAGTCTCCCCCAATGATCTTACCATGGTTAACATCCTTAGGGTTTGCTCATCTCTCCCTTCCTTGGATTTGGGGAGGCAAGTCCAGGCGCGCATTCATAAATGTGGCTTCGGCCTGGAAGTTCCAGTAGGAAGTGCACTGATAACATTTTATGCCAAATGTGGGCATGTCGGAGATTGCTATGATATCTTCAGGAGGATGCCCAGGAGGGATGTTGTGGCATGGAACTCCCTCATATCGGGTTATTCTCATAATGGGCAGGGCGGCACTGCTCTAGAACTCTTTGATGCTATGATGGCAGAGGGCATAGAGCCAGACCATGTGACATTCGTCAATGTCCTGTCTGCATGCAGCCACATGGGATTGGTGGAGAGAGGGTGGGGTTACCTCAGGTCAATGCAGGAGGATCATGGGTTGACCCCAATGGTGGAACACTACGCTTGCATGGTTGACATCCTCAGCCGCGCAGGCAAGCTTGAAGAAGCAAAGAATCTGATAGAGTCTGTCCCAGTCAACCACGGGGCATGCTTATGGAGGATTCTTCTGGGAGCGTGTAGAAATCACCAGAACTTTGGGATTGGAGCTCACGCTGGGGAGAAGTTGATGGAGCTGGGATCTCGAGACTCTTCAGCTTATATTCTCTTGTCGAGTATTTATGCTGCCTCTGGCAAATGGCAAGATATGGAACGAGTTAGAAGGAGAATGAGGCTCCTCGGGGTGAATAAGGAGCCAGGCTGTAGTTGGGTTGAATTCAAGAACAAAGTCCATGTCTTTGTTGTTGGGGATGATCAGCATCCAGATATAGAGGAAATACAGACAGAAATAAGAAGACTAGCCAAACACATGAGGGATGAGGATGACTTACACTCTCGGGAGCTCCACTTTCGTTCCTTGACAGAGGTTGATGATCATGTAGAGTCTGGTGACTCGGAAGATAATCTGTACTACTTTTCTGAATCACTTGGTTAGGAAGCCAATTGTGTAGATCAATTTAAGAGAAAAAAACTTAAAAAGTGAATGATGATTTATTTATTTTGTTAATGACACGGCATTTGGGTCTGAAACCTAAATGGAAGCTTGTATTCTATTGGCAGAAGAAAAAAATATAAGTGAAAACGTCTTGGTCTCTACATATGCCGCTAGTGTTCAGCCTTCCTGGAAATATCTGCTGCACTTCTTGACTCTTGGTTTAGAACAACACCATGCAGTTATCTAAAAAATAAAGAAATGCGCATATGCGTCGACTATGGCTCTCTTTCACATATTTACAAACTTCAGGGGTAAAGATCAGAGAAACCACAGAAACAAGTTATATTTTCTGCTGGTTAATACATCTACACTGAACAATCGTCACCCCTCAAAACAAAAACGTTTTTGAGGGTTTAAAAAAAGAGAGATGAAAGAAAAGGTTTAGAGTACTGCTAGGGACTAGTACGATGGATCACCAATGCAACCCAATCTACAGGCTTGAAATAGTAGGAATCTCAGGGGGCAGATTTGAAGCCAAGCTTGTCAGATAATTTCGTTTGCTGGAGCTGTTTAACATGCTCCTTTTGATGAGCAAATTCAATATCATGCACCAAGGGGTTGTCAGATCGACTTGGAGGAGATCCACAACGGCAAGGAGGACATCCAGTGCATACGGATTCTCGCCCATGACTCTTCTGCGTAAGAAGAAGCACAGTTATAGTTAATCTCATTTTTCATATTTTAATATAAAATAATGGATATCTTTACTTCTCTGCATCAGAAGAAGTACTACTACTTTTAGCGAATGTTTGAAAATCAATACAATCATCAACAGTTTGTAATCATGGCCCAAAAAATTATAATTAATTGGGATTAGATGCATCAATCCCATACCATTAACAGCCCCCGTATCTTTCCTATCTGCTCATATCCACGTTCTTTTCAGCATCCTTTTCCTCTTCTAGATACTGTTTTCCTAGTTGGTCACCCAGCCTCATCTTTTCACCTCTAAAGCGTCATCAGTTTTAATGCCCACAATTTTACCGTACGCTAATCTGAATGATTAAGCTATTCACAATGCAGGGATGTCACAACTGCCGAGCATGATGTACAAATGTTGTAATGGTGTTCTACGATTTCAATTCAATCGACAAAAATAATTGACTATGCTGATTAGGATATAAAAAATGGAATAAGAAAAGTCAAATTGTCATTTAGAGGTAGGCAGTGTGTTACAATAAAAGCCGGGCATCTCTCTCTAGATTATCAGTTTGAGACCAAAGAATCTCATTTCTCCCCTTTACTACAAAACACCACATAGACATATAAGTGCATAATGATGAACGAAAGGATACCACTCCGTACTTTAAACTCTGACAAAAAGAAACGTAAGCATCACCTCCTTCAGGTATAGAACTGGAAGTCTCTTAGATTGACACAATTTCTATTCAATAATTTTAACATATCTATAATAGCTTGATAGAATAATATAATGCAGTGATCTAGTTCAGCCTTCGTTCCGATCAAATGATCTGCAGCAGCCAGTACATCTTTGGTAGATATTTCGCCGACCAATTGTTCCTAATTCACATCTTTGTAATTCCTCACACAAGGACCAGCAAATTGTTGATAAAACCCAAGTTATCAATTGAATCATTGCAAGCAAGATTTTTCTGGGCCTCTTCCTCCTAGTTTCTCATCGGATGTATAAAAAATAGCTAAGCTATGTACCCCTTAGACGGTTGAATGCCCTGGCAACATCCCAATCCAAATCTCGTGGAATCCATCCTCAGGTTCTGCTGCACATATGTCACACGACTGTGTACCTCAAACTGACTTTCGTTTCAGCACTTTTAGCATCGTTGGACAGAGAGAGAGGTTAGCGTCCTTAGCATCTGATACGAACTCCGTCATCACTTATGCAAGAAGGAAGAATAGAATAAAGAGAACAAACGGGTGAAAGCAGCAGACGGCCCAGATGAAACGACTAGACGACACAAAAGACGGTTCAGATCGAGTCCGAGAGCACACATAAAGCAGAACACTCAACCAAAGAGGGCGCGAAGAGCCTAGTGAAGGGAGAGGCAGGGATCCTCTCAAACTAGTCCCCACCGTTTTCCCGTTTATCTACTTGTTCCCAAACTACTATGTAGAGATCAGTTTGATCTCTACAGATTCTGTATTTTTCTAATAATCTCATTGATTCGATCCTTTCAAGAATCATTCAGATTAGATCCTAATCGAAGCGGCCGCATCAGTATCTTAGATTTCCTATGCGTGCACCATTTCTCCCCATATTAATGTTCTTCTTTTGTTCAATGATTTTTCTCGGAAATCTGCCATTGCTCCTCTACCAATGACAATATGCCACATTTTACAGTTGTTCCTAAGGAGCTACAACAGTCCGATCAGCTTCCACAGCCGTCTTCCAAATTAGACATATTTCTAAAGCTCCAGTGGTCGTTAATTTAGATATTTCCCCTCCAAACTCTGCGCACTGTCACAAAGAATCAAATGCAAACACAAACGATTGACACTGAGTTTGGTTTTTTAATATATAAATTAGGTATGAAATGCTCAGCCCATAAAAGGGAAATCATACAAGCAGGAAAAACTGAGGAACATCACAACTGTCAGAATCCTCTAGGATTACTCGCCCCATCAAAGATACTATGGTCCTTTGAAATCACTCCGCCAGAGTATTCCACAACTCATTCCCAAATTCCAGGTAATGCACTGATGAGCCTGAGCCAAAAAACAAACTAGGGGATATAGAATCCCAAAATAAAATAAAATAAAAACTGATTTACCTATACCTGCTTCAAAATAGCACAATATGAACTGAAAAAAACAGAGAAAATAACGGCAGACCCCTCAAGAGGATGGCTTCGCATCCTTTTAGATTCCTATGCCAGAAACGAAAGCAGAAGAGGCAACAGGGTGTCACTCGATGTAGTGCCTAACAAACTGAAGCTATGTACTATCCTTCAATTCATAATAGTCTATAAATTATCTACTGAGGCAGACTCATCGTCCAATTAATCCACTAATGTGATTTGATACTTAGAGTAAATCCCACCAGAATCTCTATCAAAATCAGGAAATAAAAAAAAAATGTATCCATAATCCACCCAATGTAGTCCGACTATTTCCGTTTTCATCTCATAAACATCGATTGAGGTTCAAAGGATAATCGCAGTTTTTTCAGAGATGATCAAGATTGTCCACCTTAAACGTTGAAGGATGAAGACGTTCAGATGATCTATCTGGCAACCAATAACTGTTTAGGCAGTGAAAAAGTAATATTTTAGCAATTTGCCACTTACACTAACCGAAAGACATGAAGTACAAAGTAAGTTGATGGAAAGAATTATTTAAATCATAATCATGCTCATTGTTTTAGTTCGGTATCTTTTTGGGCCTGACCCAGATTTCGCTTATTCAATGATGCAATGCAAAATGAGGGAGTAACCTAATAATTTACCATGGCCTATCTGCCTTTTCACCAGTAAACAAACAATGGAAGATATTTACTCATGTCCATCAAATGTATCCAAATGTCTGTTCTTGATGACATGGCACACGATTCTGGAGTTGTGCTACAACAATATAGAGGATGAAAGTTGGGTTGATCTTTCGGCCAGTAAAAGGAAAGTAGAATGCCAATTTGACGGAAGGAGAATTTTTGCACAAGATCACAGTGTCTGAGTTCTACCTTGCCTGATATCAGTTCCAGAACGTTGCTGCCTCGGGTACAGCTGGAATAATTTAAATTGAAAGTAAAACATTTAGCATCGAAACTGATCATGGAATATTCAGTCTGTAAAATCTTATGAAAACGAAGGAATACATGATTGTTATTTGTATTGAGTTCCTAGAGCGTTTTAAAGAAGTTGACACTGCCGATGTTATGTTTTTTAGTTGGTTTGTCTGTACGTGGGAATGGTGCAGCCCAAGTAATTAGGTCTTACTGATGCAACACATTATCCTTTCCATGCAACCGTGCATTATAGTGATAAGCCAAACAGGTCGGCTTGCACATCGGTTATTTAACCAAGGATGCTGGAAAGACTCCTAGGCTTGACAACTGGAGTTCCGGCAGAACCCCTAAATGCATTCCCATTAACGAATATTGTAACTATCAACAAATAAGATATTAGCCGCGAGGGAGTAAGGTATAGTTGTAGTAAGATATGAGGGGGATTAATAGAATCTCTACCACATGATTATTAATCCTTCTCTTCTTTTTCCATGTAGAACTAATGCTAAGGCTATAGATATAGCAAACATCAACGAGAAATTGGAGATTATTTCGGCAAAATAATAAACATTTCAGAAACGAAACAATTGGCTTCTCCATCAATCTCTAATTGGTTCATTCTGGCACGGTGAATTCATATTTCTTGGTTTCTCACAACCAATGTATATTTGAGAACGTCCTGAAACCGAGTTTATTGCAAATATGACAAGTTTCTTCTGTGCTTCAAGTCTCTTTTTCCGTCGAGAGACCCTTACAGCCACACCTGCAGAGGGACATGTTGTCCTTTCTACACTCTAACCTGCTTCTGAATCAGACCGTTAAAAAGAACAACTGATATAGAATAAAAAATGCCTCCTGGTAAAGCATTTCTTGAGGATGAATGAGAAGATGGATAAAAGAAAAACTATCTCAACCTCTTGATAGAGACTAGATAATTCACACACAATGTTATTTTCCCTAGGAAAAGGAAGCCGTCGACATGGTGCGTGATGATATGGAATACGATACACAGGTAGTCAATCCTTCTCGCATGATTGGGTATTCTCGTTTTCGATATGACGAAAGGGCAATGAGAATATTCACCTACACATGCACAACAGTATATGGCGAGAAATTGAAGGGGCCGCCGTTATACCTGTGATTACAGGCGAGGGGGCAAAGAAATTCAGGCAGGGAGGCCGTTGCCCTCCGGGGTTTAGGGCACACCAGGATCTCCTGCTGTTGGAACCCATCGCACACGCCCGGAGACTCCGACTCGACGAAGCCGTGCTGCGCCGAGGTGCGGCGCATCTCTCCACTTCCCTCACCCGGCCAAGCAGGAGTCACGGAACCTCAAATTACAATGGGAAGATCAACCAAATTTTGCCTTGACGAACCAACGTGGCCTTTTAATCTCACCAGACACCTACCTGGCCTCAGGAACCCCCAGACGAACAGTGAGGGTCAGAAAAGAGAATCAAATCCTCACGAAATTAACAGAAAAAATCACACGAGGTATCAAGTAAATGACAGCAGCATCGTGTCCCGCTGGAGATCGTAATAAGATCGTAGGCACGAAGGCCGGGGTGCCCATCGAGGGAGACGAGGCCATTTGGTTTGCTTGGACCGTAGATCGGACTGTGGGATCTTACCAGGTTGCCTCTCTCATCTTCCGTTTGAAAGAGGAGGAAATCGACCAATGCGACAACTAGAAGATCCCTGGTATGGCCTTGACGGAAATTAGGCCGCGGCGGCGGCGGCCGACGGTGGAGGACCCGGCGACGGCAACCACCGGCCTCCCTCCCCGGCAACGAGCGACTGATCGGCCGACCACAAGCCAACGGTTATCTTTCCCGTTCATTCAAATGACCGGTGCGAATCGTATTATTACGTTTCACGCTTATTACGTTTCACACCTATCTTTGTCAAAATTACAGAACCAGACATTTCTAACCTTCCGGGCCGAGCCGGAAAGAACCGGGCCGGGGGTTCAAGTTTAAACTTTTCTTCTATCTCAGAGGTGACGGGCTGGCCTTTTAAGGGCTTTAATAAAAGCCCGGCCCGTTTGGTCTTCTCCCTCATCACTGTGAAACCCTACCTCAGTCGGAGAGCGCTCGTGGTGGTGTCTGGGTGGCAGCGGCACGGCGGAGCGGCGAGAACTCTCGGCGGCGGCGGCTAGGGGAAAAAGATGAGCGCGTTCAACGCCTTCAAGGCCTGCGTGCCTATAGAGTGGAGCCCGCGCCTGTACATAACCCTCGTGCGCGGCCTCCCCGGGACGAGGCGTCTCCACCGGCGCACCCTGGAGGCCATGCGCCTGCGTCGCTGCCACCGCACCGTGGTTCACCGGACCACCCCTTCTCTCCTCGGCATGCTCAATCAGGTCGGCGTTCCTTCTTCTAGGGTTTCTAGGCTTCCTCTGCCCCTCTCTCGCAGTTCCCTCAGAGAATCCTTTCATGTGTCTTAGGTTAAAAGGCTCGTGGCGGTGGAGACGGAGGCCATGTACAATGCCCGGAGAGAGAAGATCGAGGCGCAGAGGTCCCTCCGCCCGCCGATCATCGTCAGCCACCATCCTCAAACCCCCTCTGCCGCCGAGGACGCAGCGGCCTAGTGGATCCAAGGTTAATCCTCGTGTCCCTAATTTCTCCCGCAGAATCCCCTTCCCTGTCCCCATGGAAACGAAAATCTTCCCTGGATTTCTTCAACCATATGCAACGGAGATTATCATTAGCCGTATTTTGGAACCCCGTTGTATCACAGTGACACATTTGATCGCCATCGATGATCTGCTCCAGTGATTAGCTTCACTCTCCCGAGAATAAATCTTTTATATCTTCATATCATCCACGAAAGTCTGTGAAATCCACATCACCGAATTGTTGTTTTCTCATTTGATTTCTGACGAACTCGGGTTGTTCTCGTAGATCACAGAAACGGGCGCCAAGTTTCTCACTCTACTGATCACCTTGGCCTTGGTTCAGCCATGGATCCCTAATCACCCACGAGATTTTTTTCGATCTTTGTTGGTGTCCTCTTAAAAGCTGATAGAAGTCCTGATAGTCTGAAGCTCTGTTGGGCCATATTTTAGCGTGTGCTGGTGATTCTCATGACTCTCGGGTTTTTCTTAATAAAATCAAAGAATCATATTCATGATTTTTGTCGGCAGTTCGGTTCAGCTGGGTGAGGATTTTCAAAAATCTCAAGCACCAGTTAGATGCCGCCAGTTCAACCAGGGCTAATAGGAAATATCTGACATGCTGAATTATTGGAGATCGTTTATGATCATCGTTTTTGATTCCGATCTGCGTCAAATCAATAAGATAATATGATAAGATTTGTTCCTCTGGATCGTATGATTTTGGCAAATAATGTTCTATTCCCCTCTTTGCAAGCTACTTTAATGACTTGCCTGACTATTTAACTCTTCTTCCTGCCCCCCGTTGACCTTTGATTTCATGCTCTCGTCAACTTTTTGTAGTACTGTTGAGGCGGGTCGCAGGTAAAAGTCAAGATAATTAAGAACAGCAACCAAAGAAGCCTTCCCATCAATGAACGATCCAACTTTCTATCTTTTTGGAGGGAGAATCAGGCGGAGAAAAGTCTCTTGAAATTAATTTCGTCAGACGTCGGCTCTCTGCCCGTCTGCTTCAAACAAAGGAAACCGTCGCACAATCTTAGACTTTTTTTTTGAAGTCTGTCTTGGGTCAAACTGTGTAAACTCTTGAAATGGAATGACGATCATGGAAACTGTGGATCTCTTGTGCTTCCACGTTTCCATCCTTTTGGTTTGACCAGCAGCCCCATCCTAGTCTCTCCTCATCCATCGTCAACGGTAGACGTTGTGGTTGAAGAACCTGGAAAGCCTTTGACCCAGCATGGTGTTTCAAAGTCTCCCCTCTCTCTCTCTCTCTCTCTCTCTCTCTATCTATCTCTCTCTCTCCATCTGTCTCCGTCTCTCTCCGTCTCTCTCCGTCTCTCTCTGTCTCTCTCTGTCCCTATCGATGCCCATCTTCGGCACGCGAGGTTGAAGAAGCTCCACAAACTCCAACAGGGCGTTCTTCGTTCGGTGACGTAATCGATGACGGCGGGGGCGCCGGCAACGAAGACATACGCTGTGATGTTCTCTCAATCGGGTATCGCGGGGACGCGTGGACTAACCGTCCTCCGTCGACATCTTCGTCTGGGTCACGTAGGTCCGACACTGGTTGCTGGTTCCTATCCTTCTCTCTCCTCCGTCACTCTCTCAACCTGAGAGGGATGGAGAGAGAGAGAGAGAGAGAGAGAGAGGACTTGTATCTATTTCATTGGCCATGTTCATGGAAGGTAATGATGGAGAGCAAGGGAGAGAGGCCTCTGCAACCTCCCCACCCAGATATTTCATGGAGACCAGTCCATGGAACTGTGGTCTGATGTTGAAGCAGGAGAGTGGGATAGAGAGAGATAGAGGGGGACGGGGAGGGGGGGGAGACTTTAGAAGTCAATGCGGGCGTGAGAGGACGAAACGAGGGGGACGGGCCCAGCAATTAATCCGGGGAGATCTCCGGGAGAATTCTTCGGGGAAAAAGTCCACATGTTTCGGTCAAATATAATCTTGTCGGGGGGAGGCGTTATCCAGGCGGCGAGATTCACCCGAAAAAATTGAGTTTTTCTGGACTGTTCAATCGAAGAGGAGGGAGGCGGGGGCCCGGAAGGGGGAGGCCCCCGCCGGCTTCCCGTTTTGGAATGAACAGCATGGGAGCGCGTCGTGACTGTGCGGCGGTGGGGGCCCGCGGCCTCTGCTCGACCGACCTCCTGTTGTCATCGGTCCCGTCGAGTGAGATGACAAGGCCTGTGGTGGCCCGCCGCCGTGGTGGTGGTGGTGGCGGCGGCGGGAGGGGAGGGCGGGGGGTGTTTCTCTCTCTAGCCGCAGCACGTGGAGGCAACCAGAGCAGAACCATTCTCCCACGGCTCTCGTCACGCGCCACAGCGGCGGGATTTCTCCTGCCCGCCATTGAAAGAGCCCCACCCTGCGCTGGGCCTTGGGGCCGGCGGTGGTGGTGGCGAAATTCAGAGCCCCCCCCCCCCATCGCCGGCACCCGCCAACCCCGGCTTCCCCCTCCGGCCATCATTGACGGCTTCCTTGCCCCGGAAGCCTCCACGGGACAGGTGGAAAGGATTGGCGGGCAGACAGCGGCCCGAAAGGGATGTGCGAAGTCTCCAGAGGACCGTTGTGCTCGACCCGGGGGTGGACTCGGAGGTGTCAAAACCCGACTCCTCTCTCTCTCTCTCTCTGGTTTTCTACTGCTTGCCCATTGCGTGGGGGGAAGTGGAGCCCAGGACTCCCTCGCCTTGCTGGCCTCGAGCTCCCTTTAGCTGGTTTTTTTATGGGTTTTGTCCGTGCCGAGAGCGACGGGCAAGCTCTCTCTCTCTCTCTCTCTCTCTCTCTCTCTGCACTCTCCTCCTGGCTAATTAAATTGATCTGCCTTTCGCTGGGCGGCCTTTCCCCTATTCTCTCGAGGGATTCCTGCTCCGCCCTCGCCGCTGCGGGAAGGCCCATCGAGGAGACAAACCACGCGGCGCCTCTGCTTCTGCGTCGGCCCTTCCTCCTCGGGGCTTCCCTCTTCCTCCCACAGAGAGCTCATCGTTGGGGGGAGGATCCTCGGCTGTCTGCCCCGGGCTTGCCGGTTTCACTGGATCTCTAGATCTGAAGCCGCCCTTCTGGGTGATTCATCCCCCCTCGCCAGCTGTGAGAGAGCCCCGGAGGTTGATAGAGGAGAAGCCGGGAGAGGTACTCCAGCCGAGAGGTGGGCCTTCCCGTCTCCAACCTTCTATTAATGGATGGCTGTGCTCGTGGGACGATGAGGGGGGTGGGAGACCACGCCGCTCTCTGGTCTCGTCCATGGATTCCCAATGGATCTCTCCCTTCTTTAATCCCCGCTGTGTCGTCTATTCTTCTGCAGAGAAGAGGAAGAGGCTTGGTCTATCCCTGGTTCTCCCTCGCTGCAGCCTCCACTTCAGCAGCTCCGGGAGCTTCTGAAATTCAGCCGGCACCGAGGTCTAGTCTCCGCTCCCTCGCAATGCTCATCCGTTCTTCCTGAGCACGCCAAGCTCTCGTCGCTGCTGTTTTCTACCTTCTGCCCTAATTTCTTCGGCTGAAGGCCCGTCCTCTCCGGTCGCAGAAGCGGAGGGCGTCTGCTGCGTCTACCCGGCGGCGAAACCCCATCGTCTTGATGTCGGAAGCTCGGCGGCGGGGCTGGATGAGATGAGGCATGTGGGTGGCCTTGATGAACCTCCTGAAGGCCTGCTGGCGGCCGCCGTCGCTGGAACGCTATGCCGGCTCCGACGGCGTCGGCCGGCAGGACGGCCTGCTCTGGTACAAGGACGTCGGCCAGCACATGAATGGTGAGTTCTCCATGGCCGTGGTTCAGGCGAACAACCTCCTCGAGGACCAGAGCCAGATAGAATCCGGGCCCCTGAGCTCCATGGATTCCGGCCCCTGTGGGACATTCGTCGGCGTCTACGACGGCCATGGCGGACCTGAGACTTCCCGATACATCAACGAGCACCTCTTCAATCACCTGAAGAGTAAGAATCCCCTCGACTCAGAACCCCTCTGTATTTTCTGCAGTCGGACAGAGAATCGGCCTTCAAAGACTGCCTGTGTCTGTTCATAAGCGCTGTCAACTCCTTGGGTCGTTGACTCTTGGGTGCCTCGATCAAAAAAATTTCTTCTTTTGGAGCCGGTCCCTTGATCTCGGATTATACCCCTAAAAATCTCTGTTCTATGGGTGCCCTTTCTATGCATGTTCTTCCCAATAAGCTGCCCTCTATTGGATTTATTTGCCCCCCTTTCTTGCTTGTAACTACCATGATTTTCTGCACGCAATGCCAATTTTTTCTCATAATTTTCTTTCTTGACCCACCCGATTCCTGAATCTCTACTTTATGAACAGAACAGGCTTCTGTGCATGCTGTTTTGTTCTTTCTTGGATTTATTACGCCATTTTTGGGCCTGCATCTACCAAATTTCATCCATTTCCCCCACATAATCCTGCATCTTCTGGTGGGCAGGATTCGCCTCAGAGCAGCAGTCCATGTCGGTTGACGTGATCAGGAAGGCATTTCAGGCGACAGAGGAGGGCTTCCACTCTGTGGTGGCCAACCAGTGGCTCATCAAGCCCCAGATCGCCGCCGTCGGCTCCTGCTGCCTGGTGGGCGTGGTCTGCGGCCGGAATCTCTACGTTGGCAACACCGGCGACTCGCGGGTGGTCCTCGGCAGGCTCGTCAAGGCCACAGCGGCAGTCCTCGCCGTCCAGCTCTCTGTGGAGCACAATGCCGGCATCGAGTCGGTGCGGAAGGAGCTGCGCTCGTTGCACCCCGATGATCCTCAGATTGTGGTCTTGAAGCACAATGTCTGGCGCGTGAAAGGGCTCATTCAGGTGCGATTGATTGATCCTCTTGGACTGCTGCGGGCTTCGATCTCCTCCCTGATCTTCGATGATTTCCGGGGTTTTGGTTCTCGTGGTGAAGGAAAGTAAGTTACTTTTAATGGAAAAAAATATGCTCTGTTCTTCAGTTCTGTACCCACCCTTGGCGCTGATTTCCCATGGAAAAAGTTCGTGTTTCTCTGGGCGATCTGCTTTCTTTGCCTCATTCATTTGGACCCTGTTGCTCTCTCTCTCTCTCTCTCTCAATCCCGGCCGATCTCCGTAATCTCTTGTTCTTAGGATGCTGAGTTTCTTTATGCACTTGAAGGTATCTCGATCGATCGGGGACGTGTACCTGAAGAAGGCGGAGTTCAACAAAGAGCCCCTCTACGCCAAGTTCCGCCTCCGGGAGCCGCTCCGGCGGCCGATCCTCAGCGCCGAGCCGGCGACCTCCGTCCATCCCCTGCAGCCGGCCGACCTCTTCCTCATCTTCGCCTCCGACGGGCTCTGGGAGCACCTCTCCAACCAGGAGGCCGTCGACCTCGTCCACTCCCATCCCCGCAGCGTGAGCTCTCTCTCTCTCTCTCTCTCTCTCTCTCTCTCCTCGCCGTGGCTGACGGTTCGAGGGAATGGATCCGCAGGGAAGCGCGAGGAGGCTGGTGCGGGCGGCCCTCCAGGAGGCGGCGAGGAAGAGGGAGATGAGGTACTCCGATTTGAAGAAGATCGACCGGGGGATACGCCGGCACTTCCACGACGACATCACCGTCGTCGTCGTCTACCTCGACTCCGGCATGGTCAGCCGCGCGGCCTCCTCCTACCGGGGCCCCGCGCTGTCCCTCAAGGGTGGCGGCGTAAACCTACCTGTAAACTCGCTCGCGCCATGAATGGACAGACGCAGGAACCAGGGTAGAGCGAGAGAGAGAGAGAGAGAGAGAGAGAGATCTCCGTGTGGGCCGAACCACCTCTTTGCTGCTGTCAATACGCTAATAGGAGAAGGTAAACAAACAGAGGAGAGGAGCTCTCATGGATTGGAAGATGATCACGTTTCCTGGGGATCTTCAGTCCTTATTCTTCCTTCCCCTTCCCACCATCCCACTGTTCCCCCCGCCCCCGCAGCCTTGGGGATTTTTTTTTGCTCTGTATATTGTGGAACTTCGTCGTCTTGGCCATTAATCATCGACCTTTCGTGTAGCGGAAAGGCACAATAACTGTTTATATATATATATATATATATATATTTAATGCGCTGTTGGCATTAACATCCTGCATGCATGGGATCAGAGGCCGTGATGCAGATGGGGTTGATGACCTTGGTCGGCGAGAAGGGAGGCCAGACCCATCTTCGCCTCCACCATGCCGAAGCCCTGGCCCACGCGGAACGCCCACCGCCGAAGGGGAAGAAGGCCGTCGTTGACGGTGGTGGTGACTGGAGTCCCCCTCGGCGAACCTCTTTGGGGTGAGGTTGCCGGCGTCGTCCCCCCAGTACTCCGGATCTTGCTGGACCAGCCTAACCTACAACATCCGAGAAAGAGAGAGAGAGATGGAGGTGATGAGAGAGTAGGAATGCAGTAGGTGCCTTGATCGGAACTTCGAAAATAGGGTCATACAAGAAATCGACAAAGAGTAATTTCTGAAATAAGCCTAACGTTAACTCAAAAGAGAAAAGAAATGTTCAAACACATGGAGATATAAACTCCCAAAATAGTAAGACTCCAAAAACTAAATAATCAAAGACTCCATTCCATAGCATTTCATGGTCACCCTTTAGAGATGGCAATTCTCTTCTCTTGGATAGAATTTCTTTTTGTTCCCAACACCTCTATTCTATCCTTGTGCAGCTGCCTCCCTATTATCGTCTCCTAGGTAGTTGGTTAATGGTCGATACTCTATCCCTTCTCTTGATCATGTCGGCCTACTGTCTCTCAATAGATCTAAGATAGTTGATTTTATTGTTAGGTTGTGATAATCGGAGGTCACTTGATTACTTGCCCTCGCAAATCTCCATCCATGCGGATGCAAAATAGGGCTCAATATCTCAACATTAAAGTGAAAATTTGGTACAGTTTGGTGGATGACCCCAGTCGACTCCCATGTGGCTTTCGTGGTCGGCAGATTTCACCATTCTACGAGCACCTATGGGCCATGAGGCTTGTGACACAGTGGGGGGATCTTGGCTGGCTGCACTATCCATGCAGAGATCTTCGTTTAGATGGAAAGGGCTCATTGTTGGTGACGGTGAGCCGATGATGATTCCCTTGAGTTGAGACACATGGAACACCGAATGTATATTTGTTGACGCCAAAAGCTCCAGCTTGTATGCAACCACTTCAATGTGTTGCACGATTGGAAAAGGACCAAAGAAATGAGGAGATAACTTCTCATAATGGTCATCGAGTATGTGACATTTGACAATAGGGCCGCATGCGTAGATACACCAAGTCCCCTTCTTTGAACTCTTACCTCCCTCTAGTGTCTGTCAACGTACTACTTCATGTGAGCTTGGGCCGCAATAAGATGTTGCTTCAATTGTTTCAAGGTGGCATCCATTTCTTCGAGATGTTCATCTACTACAAAAAGCTTGGAAGATTGTTGTGTGTAAGGCGCGAGATAAGGAGGTTCCCAACCATAGACGATCTAAAAAGGGATAGAACTAGTAGAAGTGTTGAAATTTGTATTAAACTCAAATTCCTTCCAATGTAACCATTGTATCTATTGACACGGATGATCCCCCTAGAAGCAGCAAAGGTAGGTCTCTAAGCTCTTATTGATGACCTCAGATTGGCCATCAATTTGCAAGTGGTGTAAGCTAGTTCGTCACAACTCAGTTCCTTGAAGTTAGAACAATTCATCCCACAATGCACTCATAAAATTTTGTCTTTATTAGAAATAATCATTTATGAAATGTCATATAATCGCATGAAGTCACAGTTAAATACTTGATCAATTTCAAGTGTTGAGAAAGGGTGTTTTACCATGAAAAAATAAACATATTTTCTCAAGTGATCCATTATTACTAGAATTACATTGTAGCTGGCTGACAAGAGGAGGCCTTCGATGAAATCCATTGAAATATCTACTCAGGTCTTTGTTAGAGTAAAGAGTGGTTGTAGCAGTCTAACTGGCATCAATGCTTCATATTTATTTCTTTAGCGAATGACACATCTCCTGATGTATCTTTGCACATAAGTCTTCATCTCGTGCCACCGAATATTTTGAGTGAGACGGAGATATGTTTGAAGAAAGCCTAAAGGGCCTCTGTGGATGAGCCATGAAATTCTTGCATTAATCAGGCTGAAGGTGGTGGAGATGACCAACTTCCCTCGATGAAGTAATAGTCTTTGCTATAGAGAATACCATGGTCATTTCTCCGAGTGCATGTGAATCTCAGTCCAAATTCAAGCAAAGAACTCATCACGTGTATTCTCATGTATAAATAATTCTATGTCCAATAATACAAGGTGAGAAATCTCTAGGCCATGAGTCAAACAATATATGGTGCACACGATAAAGAATCAATTGCGCCATTATCAACTCTCAAGTTAAACTTGATCTCGAAATTAAAAGTAACAATTTTCAATAGCCATTTCTAGATCTTTAGCATAATTTGATAATGTTCTATGAGAAATTTTAGACTTCGTTGGTCAATGTAAACGACGAATTAGCCCCTACCCTTGTTACATCAGAAGATGAGCTCTCATCCTGTAGATCTTGGGTCCTTGTTCTTCCTACCATTTCCCACCCTCCCTGTCCGCCCTGGAGCGGGCTTCTTTCTTGCTCTCTGTACGGTGGAACTTCATCGGAATAGCCATTAATCGTCATCTTTGTGGCACAAAAACACATTCTCTCTCTGTCTCGATCTTTCATTCACTGAGGACAAGGGCAGTTACTATATTTTGTTGTTTCCAATGACTTTCAATCTCAAGGGCATCTGTGAATGCGTAGGTGGCATGAACATATCTGCATGAATGGATCAGAGGCGGCGCAAGATGATCTGAGCGCCGTACTGGGGCCGGAGGGTGATGACCGTGGTCGGCGCGTGGGTGTACCCCGGGGAGAGCTCGAAGGAGAAGCTCTGGAGGAGGGAGGCGAGAGCCATCTTCGCCTCCACCATGGCGAAGCCCTGGCCCACGCAGACGCGCGGCCCGCCGCCGAAGGGGAAGAAGGCGGTCGCCGCCGCCCCCGGCGACTGGCTCTTCGACGCCATGGAAACCCCATCGGTGAACCTCTCCGGATTGAAGTCGCGGGCGTCATCCCCCCAGTACTTCGGATCGTGCTGGACCAGCAGGATGGTCAACAGGAGCCTAACTCCCACCGGCAACCTGTACTCTCCCACCGTCGTCTCCGCGCGAGTGCTCCGAGTGAGGGACAGCACCGGCGGGTACAGCCGGAGCACCTCGTGGAGAACCATCGTCACCTGCGATATCCAACAGAGAGAAAGAAAGAGAGGGTTCGGCCCACCTGAACAAGGAAGAGGATGATGATGATGAGAGATGGAGATGATGAGGGAGGAGGAATGTTGCCCACAATCTTCAGCTGGCTCAATCTGTCGAAGTCCAGCTTCCCCCGGCCGAAAACCTCCAGAACCTCGGTCCTGGCCCGGTCCTGCAAGCTTGGGTGCATTGCTAGGGCAACCATGGCCCAGGTAAGGAGGATGGAGGTCGTCTCCTGCCCAGCAAAGTAGAAGAGACGACATTCCTCGATCACCTCCTCTGTCGTCATCCGGGGAGCCGCCCTCGAGTTCCTGTCATCCTGGAAGCCGGCCCGGTTGGATAGCAGGAGGAGGC